>JARHVA010005721.1:265000-865000 GCA_037957365.1 Torreya grandis
TGGAGACAAGTGATGTTAAGGTAAATGTTAAGAAAAGATATTGGTGAGCTAAGTGATATGGTGATGCCACATAGGCATGCAAAACATTTTCAAGGACCCTATATAATAAAGTCAGTGGAGGCATCTACCATTGATAATAGGTTGGTAATTTACAAATAATTTTTTTGCAAAGACTAGGATTTACCCAAGTAATTCAAAATCTTAAAATAATGCATTTTTGTATTACAAAAATATGGAGGAGGCCCACAAAGGATAGATGCAAAAAATAAAAAATGAAAAATGTGAAAAATAAGTTGGATCTAAAGGAGTAAAAGGGTAAAATGACCTAAGTCTTTTGCATTTTTCACTTTTCCCAAGCTCCTCCAAGAAAATATATTACAGGTTTGCATGTCTAAGGTGGGCCACTATAGATAAGATAATTTATAGGTCCATAGATCCAAAATATTCCTAGGAAATCATGGTAAAATTTGGTGGTTCCATGGCATGTATGAGAGGGAAGGTATCTATCTAGAAGTTTCCAACTGTGCAAGTAAATGGTTGAGAGCATCCCCAAAAAGTTACACATAATGACAAAGTTTGTTTGGCCCTCTACCATGAATATTCTCCTTATAACTCATGTTAAATGAATTTCTCACCATGAAATCAAAATTTTATTACAAATCTTCATCATTCTTTGTAGAGGTAGTTAGAACAATGATTTTTCTTTCAAATAGATGAAGATTTTAAGCATAGCAAGGGAATATTTTTCAAGCTAGAAGCATCTTGGAAGACTTGAAAGTTTGTTTTGTAATTTTACAAGTTGAAACCCATAGTTCTAGATCTAAAAATGTATAAATAAAGGGATTCTCCTCTATTCAAGGGTTTGGTTGGCCATTGTGTTGGTTTTTGTTAGTCATTGTTTTAGGTGTACACTTTCTCTATGTCTAGGTTCTACAAGACAAATTATAGCATCAATTATTAGGTGTATATTTTCTCTCCCTTGCTAAGGTGGTTAAAAATATACAACCATTAATGATATTTTAGAGCATTTTTATGTCTCCCTTTTCAAAAGAGAAATCTCACCATGATTTTCCCCATGTTAGAATGTGTGTAATATTTCTTTTCAAGTTAATCAAAATGCTTATGGTTATTTATTTTTTCCTATAAATAAAGTGCATCGACATGTTTAGCAAGAATTGTTGATTGGACATTTGGGTTTTTGCTAGCTACTAGTTATCATTTTGAGCATAGATTAATATTATAAACTCTTTCTACATTTCTTTATGATAGGTTGTTGAATAACTTGTTAGGGCACCATAGGTTTATAGATTTGACAGGGGAAAGCATTTGAAATATTAGTTTTAATGTATGTTCTAGTCTCTCAGGAATCATTTAGTATTTGTTATTATATTGCATTTGATGTTTTTTTGCATTTTACTAAGGAATATTATCATAAAATAATACTAGATACCCTATTGTTTAAAAACCACCAAAATGTGACCTTCCTTATTTTTAATCATCTAACTTGTCCTACCCTATCCTACCCTAAAAATAATACATCCTTTGCATACTCTAAGTGTTATTTTCCTATAGAAGCATATATATTATATACTTGACATGTGTTTATGTTTTGTGTTTTGATACATAGTGTTGTAGTTTTCCATTCAACCCCTATTGTTGAATATTTTATAGATTGAAGATTGTAGTCATTTCCTCATCTATATTTAGTATATTGTATATGAATTAGAGAATTTGTGAATTTTGTGTGACAATCCTTCATGGATGAAGTGTGAAAACTTGGTTATGCCCTTATCATATTTTTTCCTTATGCCAAAAATCTCCATGGAGGTTGAATTGTAGAATCTCTCCATATGAGCAAGCTACCACATAAGCCTTCTCACCTTGGTTCAAGTAGATCTAGAAGTAGAAGGGAGCTGACCATCCCCTTATTAGGTGCCTCTTAGTAATTTTTTACATTTTTTCCATTCTTGATGCCAAACCCTTCCCTATCTACAATGATATAATAATGGGGTTTCCATCATTGCTTTCCATTTTATCTCAAGAATGTAAGGTTGAGTGTATGAAGTGTACAATTAGGAACCAACACTCTTTCTGACACCATTATTGAAGAACATCAAAATGTCTGAAACAATTTCCTCAAAGAAGATGAAAATTTGAAGGCTGAATTCTTATAAGTATTTTATCTATGATAAAATCTTTGATAAATTTCAAATCTCTCAAGAAAAGTGTGAATTCAAATTCTTTAGGGAAAATTTTTTGCACATTTTGTCCAAGATAATCATCCCAATGGAATGTCAAAGATAGATTATTGTGAATAAATGTTGTAGAAAAAAATTCCTAAAGACTAAATGATGAATGAATATAGAAATGTTCAAGCCAAAAGGCCTGATGAGAAAAATTCTAAATAATTTTGTTGAAATTAAACATATGACAGTCTCATAGACATCTTTTAAAAGGTGTACAAACATCAAATTCAATCCATTTGAAATAGACTTTTGAGTTCAAAAGGAGGTAGACCCAACGACATGTATGAATGATAAAGATGATCTAATGGTATGTGATCAAATATAAATAAATCAGAGTAACTTTAGACTAATATAAGAATGACAAGTGTTAATATTGTGGGGCATGATCAATAGATACAATAATATGAGCAGACATTTGACATATCAATAGGGCCAAAGATCTAGTGAGGTGATTCCATGTGGTATGATGGTGCTCAAAGCAATAGATACTGATTACAAGGAATAAATCACACTCAATCTCATGGATTGCAATATGATTATATACATGTTTGATTAGATGTAAAGATATAATAGTGAAAAAACATAGTTGAAAAGTCAATACATGGTAATAAGTTAAAGATAAAGCATATTCCTAGATATCAATGATATGTGTTTAAGTGTACATAATATGATCTAAAATGTGTATTACTCAGAAAATTTCAAAAAATACTAGAATGAATGACTCTAGCCTAGTAGAGATTGACTATGAAAAATGAAAAAATCTTGTAAGGCTACCAAGTGGTATGACCTTAGGGCCAAATAAAGCTATTACCTAATATCACTTGGTTCTTTGGATCAAGATCGATGGCCTACATTGATTTGTGCACATAGATCCAATGGTGTAAACTAAGATTTAATTTTTAAATGGTTTGGGTTGAATGTGGTAATGACATGTGTCATAATCACAATGATCTAAATATATATCTATGGTCTACATTTGTTTAGACGAGAAGATTCAATAGCGTAGGATGATTATGGATATTTCAATGAAGTTCAACCACATATGGAGACAAGTGATATTGAGGTCAGTGTAAAGCAAATATATTTTTGAAATGAGAGACATTTTTAGGTATCAAACACTACTCAAATGTACCTTCTAAAAAGCCTCTCTTGGTATAATAGATCTCTACTCATTTGATTCTATAATATTACCTTAAACTTTGATATTAATAAGAACTAATTTACTTTTTTTCATGTTATGTGTACTATGTACATTTATGGTGGTTAATCCTTATTTGTGGATATTTATCACTCTCATTTTCATCCTCCATTCATACCTTTGCATATAGGTAGAATATTTCATAGGTCACATGTTGTGTATACACAGGTCTACATAGGCATTATCTATGGACCATTTGTCATCCCTTCTAACATTGAATCATGTTCCCTTACCTCCATGAAAAACATCCATGGAATGTACCTAGTTTGAATATTTATATCGAGTATGTTAGTTTCATTATGTCATTAAGTGGGTGAGGTGATTTTTCTATTCTTGGTTCATCACCTTTTACATTATATTAATCTTATTACCCATTCTCTCCCTTTTTTGCTTTATTAAAGTTTAGATTTAGTGCTAGTGATAGATTTCATTCTAGTCTTTATATGTCTATGCATTGGTCCTAAACCAGGTTTATTTAAAATATAAGGAAGCTAGAATACTCCATAGGTTCATCCTAAAGAGCACAAGAGTCCCAAACTTTGGGATATAATACCATTATTACAATGAGATACTAAATCACTATCTATCATATAAGTCCAAGGCACTAGGTGCAAAAATGTTATGCACCAATGTGTGAGAGAGCCTTTCATATATGGGTTCATGTTTTGAATGATAACAAGGACAACCATATATATTTAGTTTTAGCCATTGGATTTTAACAAATATTTTGAATAAGCACCCATTTCCACTATATAAGGAGAAAATATCATGTTAGAAAATATTTAATATGTTAGTTAAGTTAGAAATATTTAGACAGTTATAAATAACCAAAATAAAGTGAGAGTTACATTTGTTTTACTTTAGAATCTTACCATAGTAGAGCCATTATAAAATAAATATAATTTGAAGAAGTAACTTCCATGTAGATGAGGAGATAAGTAAAGCTCTAGAATAAATGAGGTAAGGTCCACTCACATGGATCTAGTAGACTAATTTATTATCCTTTAGTATTTGTTTTATTTTTCTATGTACATTTATTATTTCATGTTGAAAAATTAAGATGTGTGATTTTATATGTGTATAATAATATTAAATTTATATAAATTCAAATCATTTTGTGTGGGAATATTATAAAATAGTCATGATTTCCCTTATGCAATTTTTCTTTATGTAATTTCACTTTCATGCAAGTGTGATTTTAATTTCTATGGTTTCCCTTATACAAGCATGTTTTTATTATGAAATGATTAGGACCCCAGCCTTAAAGAAATAATTTTTAAACAAATACAATGTTGAAATATTACTAAATTAAACAAACCATGTGTTTATAAATTAGTGAAAGTAGTAGTATTAATAAACCAAGTGGCTATCCATCTAGAGTATATCTATTCTATCATACACACCACCACATTAATTTTAATTGGTGTTTTTATTTTGCTCAACAAATATCATAAATTAATTTTATTATACTAATTTTCATGATCAATTTGATGATATATATCAATTTAACCTTACATAATATCTTAAAATGAGTCCACATATTGTTGATGCAATGTTACATGTAGTTAGAAATGAAAATAAAAAGCTTACTAAAGAACCCAATTTTGAATAACAACATATTGAAACTTTGATTCATAATAATCATCCTTTTATAGGCATAGAAAATTAAATCAGTTTTTAGACCATTATTCCTTCTTATGTTATTCATGTATCTACACCTATGGCTACATAATTGATGCCTACAGTTGGTGTGCTAAAAACACAAGTTAATCCTCAAATTTATATGACTATCACTATGAAACATATTATTTTGCCTCTAAAAATTGTTACTCATGTGATACCTCCTATTGATAAGCAATATCCAATTCCTATAAATCAAGATCTTTGACAATATATTTTCCATATTAAATCTAAGGTTTACTAAATGGAACAAGGTTTTCATAGAACATGTCATTCAAATAATTCTCAAGAATTATTTCAAAAGACTTTGGCCCTATATATTTACACTTATCCTTTTCCTATATTATTATTTACACCTAACCTTACACCATATGATGGTAAAGGTGATCCCAAAAAAATCCTTAGAGCTTTATATGCAACATGTTTAGATTATTATGATAATGATAAGTTAGTAGCAAATATTTTTACTAAGAACTCTAAGGACTGTGCCTCATGATTATTTTATGACCTTCCTTTCCAATTAGTAAATGTTTTCAATCCTTTTTTTGATCAATTCCTAACTCACTTTTATATCACTATTAATGAGAATTTCTCCCATGTTAAAATTGCAAAACTCAAACAAGGACCTAATGATCCCATTAGTGACTTTGTGCTTTGTTATAAGACTATACTTTCCAAATTGAAAAATCCTATCATTGATAATGAACTAAAACACATATTTAATAAAATATTGCATATGTCTATCCATGAGTATATTATTTTCAAATTCTTCCAACATTTTGATGGCATGTGCCATATAATTAAAAATCATTAGGTTAAGCTAATTTCCATGAACAATAAAAATTATGGGACTAATAATCCCAAAATTTATAATAAAAAATTAAAAAGAAAACCAAACTTAAAATACAAGGATAATGATACTAATAATGAGGTAAAATAATGGCTATTATGATTTCATAACTACCTAATAAGATTATCCTTTTATCTCCTCAAAGGAGGAAATTTAGACAATTATCAAAACCTTCTCATCAGTTCTTAAAAAATATATTTTAGTGAAATATCTCTCCCTATAAAAATGGAAGTTGATATGATAAATAAAAAACCTAAAGTGTTAAATATCAATGCATATATTGATTTTCATAAATGTGCATGACATTCTATTAATATATGTTATGGTTTGAGACATAAGATATAAGAATTCATTATGAATAAAAATATTAAGGTCAATGATATTAATAAAATTAAAAATGATTATATTAACAACCTAATTTTAATCTTGAGATATGGAGGATAATAGGTGAAGTGAAAACCTATGCACTATGACATTACTTACTAGTATTGGGTAAACATATATAGAATTGACTATTACGACCAATATAGTAAAAGGATTCAATGTAAAACTATAAAACCCTCTTAGGGAATTTTTTTACCTATAAATACTCAAATTTAGTCATGAATACTTGATAATGTCATTGTTGGCTCATAATTATCTTAATTTACTTGATCACTTAAATTGGTACTATTTTTCCACCTCTCTCTATCCTAATTACTTGTATAGACCCATCCCTTTTGATTTTTTATTTCTCACCTAAAAAAGAATTATTTATCACTAAAAACATATCTAAGAATATATACAAACATGTCAAATTATAAAGGTAAAAAATTACCCTTCCAAGATAGAATCGACCTGCATAGGTCAAGATTGATAGTTAATATTGAACTTATGGGATGATCCTACCCTTTACCCCAATAATGACTCTTTCTCAAAATTTACCTTCCAAGAAGCCTCTCCATAATATGATTTAGAAAACAAAATGGAAAATTTCATGGGTGTATGAGGCCATCATGAAGTTAATGCACCATCAAAAAACATTTTTTAATGACCCTTAAGGTGAGAAAACTCCATGTCCATTGTCATTATGAAGGATTTTGGTGATTTTTTGAAGATGGCCATTATGCAATCAATGGGAAGTTACTTAATGCTTCATGAAAGAGACCTAATGGGAACTTTTCAATGATTAGTAAATGATGAGAGGAGAGTGAGTTGACAAATTATGGTGTATATGGGATATTCATTGGTCATACCTTGATAAAAATATATTCCAATGCTTCAAGATGATCATTCAAAGCACTAGTTTTTTATGGGGTGTCGAAGGTCAAATCGACCATAATCATATCACTTAAATGATCATATTTCATCATCATTTATTCTCAAAATGATGTAATTATACCTAATAATTTTTTAATATATTAATATTTGACCTATAATCATCTATCAATCAATGAAATAATCATGAATCAAATTCATTCATCAATCATTCAATCATCCACACAATCATTTCCCATAATTTTTCTAACAATCTCTTACACATGTCAATTAAGACTAAAAAATAATAGCATCCATATTTTCTCCATAAATCAATCATCATTTTTTCAATCAATTAAAATCCTCGACTAATTAATCATCAATCAATCAATTAATAAAATTTATACTCATAGATTTCCCTGACATGCATCCTTACCAAGAATACATCCATGTCTTATAGCATCACTCAATTAATCATCAAATATAAGCACATAACTTTCCCCAATATGCATATTTTTTTGGGATAATTTGAAATCTCATGGTTTTAATTTTACACTCTATCCATAAGTTACAACTTGCCCCTTCATATGTCATTGATTGGGGCACATCAAGGGTTATAACTTTATCATCTTTCATTCCCTCCGATATTACTTTGCTAGGGGTATTATTAATAAAAATATATATCAAGTTGTATCTCATTGGTTGATAAAATTAAATCATACCCATCACATCTATCTTATCTTTTATGTCCAACCCAACTCCTCTTTCATTGACCCATCACAAAAAAATAATATTAAGGTTATTTTAATGTTTCAAAATTTAATAAAAACAAAAAAACAAAAAAATTATTTACGAAAATAAATTAGTTAAATAAATAATTAAAAATTTTCTTATTTTTCCTCTTATGGGTATATTTTAAAAATGATAAAAACAACCAACTAATTATGACTATAAACTTGGCACAAAAAGGTTGACTGAGTCAACCATGAATCTATTAGAGAAGAAGGATGACACCAAATAATGTGAAACATTATAAAGACAAACCCTCACACTTTAAAAATAAAAAAGCACTCAATCAAAAGGTGATATAATGATTCATTATTTGTCTCAAATAGGACACATATATTACCCAAAATTATACCTCTTTTATATAAATTATCCATGGATAAAATATTATTCTAAATACACAACAATAGAAAGACATTTATTTAAGGGATGAGATCTTTATACCAAACATTCAACCATGGAATCTCATCATCAATTAGAGTGATATGTTAATTATATCCTAATTTAACTGAATAATGCCCATCCTAACAATCTGACCAAACTAACTCATCCTCCTTTAAAATATTATTGATATTTATTATTCTAACAAAGATATTAAGGTTTGAAAAAATAATTTTTACTTATTTTGACATATTATTGATTTTAATACATTTCAATCATATTATACCATTATGTATTTGGTTATAATTAATTATTTCACATTAGATGAAGTAAACCCATATTAATAAAGTTTTTAAAAAATAGTCACAATCCCATTGCAATGTTTTGAATACTGTATATATTGAATCTATCAAAATATAGATAAGGTTATATTTTCCAACCATAATAATAAAATCAATCCCTTTGGAATTTATCAAAACAAACCATGACACCTTTTATATATAATACCACCTATAACTCCATTTTAGTGACTTAGGATGAATGTTTAGAGTTATTTATATATTCCACTTGAATAGTAATTAAATGTTTATAAATACATTTCATATTTAATATAATTATGACTTCATGTTCCCTTGATATGGAATTAAACAACCACAAAACATTGTGGTAGTTATCTAGACAACAAATATATATAAACCATTTTTCATCTTTTCTCTCTTGATTAATGGAGTGATGTATGAATGGGGTCTCTTTATATGAGGTTTTTCCATTCATATCCATTATGTTGATAGTAATTTTGTGGAATAATTATAAACTATATTTGAACCTATGAATAATAAATGTGGGAAAGGAAATACAAGAGAAGATAAATATGATAAATTTTATTTATTTATTCACACAAATGGTCTATTTTACTATTTCATGTACAATTTATTATAAAAACTATCAAATTACCCATTACATTCCTCTATTTATCTTCACTTGTTATTACCTTTTAATTTATTTTTGACACCTCACATATCTATTTTCTCCTTTTTATTTCAATTAATATCAAATAGGATTAAATATCATCGCCCCTTACCCTTGTTAACACTCACCCTGACTTAAACATGTGTCTCTTTATGAGACACACAAAGTCCTAAAATATATATATTTTATAAAATTTTGCTTCTTTGAAAATGTATTTCAAAAACTAAACCACTCATATTCCTACTCTCCATGACATCTTGTTAGAGTCCCTACTCTTCTAAAACTCGCTATTCTACATCACTAGCTTATTTATATTAATTTTATATTACAATATCACATATATTTATAATATTAAAAATTATAAATACTTGACATAAAAAATTTCCATATTACATCACCAATTTTGAAAACAATAAGCAAGGAGTAATGAAAGTTTTGAACCCTTCCACGAGCCAAAAGATATGTAAGGAACCACATAGATTATCCCTTGAAATCCTATAAAGAAGAAATTAAAGTGAGATAATGATAGGAATGTTATAATGTAGTGTTCCAAGACCAATTAGTCACCTTACACACAATATTTTCAATTTACTAAAAATAACTAGCCACTTTTTGAAGAAAATTACCACATCATGGTAGTAGGATCCTCTAGAATTGAACTAGTTAACCTTCCCATACCAACCCAAATCATGGTTATGGGATATTTATGGAGAACCAGTACCAATAAAAAATTAAACTCACCTAAAAAGGTAATGCCAACTAGAAGAAAAAAATTAAAATTATTGGCATTACAATTATTTGCAGGATTCATCATTATCTTTGCCATCTCATGAAATTTTCAAAAATAAAAGAACCTTAAATCCTACCATATCCTTTACACTATGATTCATATTTTCATCATCATCATCACTCTATGTATCTTCAAATTATCTTGTTCTTCTAATATCTTTGCAACATGTTCAACTTTTTACTATTCTAGTTAGTCATAAATGGGCATTGCTTAATGGTCACTTACCTAATCAACTATTTTGGAATTTATGATTATTTAAATTATCTTTTAGGAATGGATCACAAAACCTATAAACTTAAAAACTACATATGATTATCCACTCATTAACTTGGCTTTGAGTAGCCTTGAGAACTACCAAGACCAATGTTTGAATCCCCTAGACTATGTAAATCATCAACCACATAGGCATAACCATTAAATAATAATATTTAATTCCCAAAAAATTCATCTTGACTACTTCACATAACATCCAAAAAATATTCATCATCTATACCTCTAATATATTCACCACCAATAATAGCAGATGTCAAATAAAATATTGAAACTAATCTAATTGAATGTAAGAGGATTTAAACCATATAACTCCATACAACTAATTTAAATATCATCAAAAATATCTAAATACAGTGAAAAATAACTCAAATTAAAGGATTAAACAATAGGCCCTTATTAAGAAAAATTAGACCCATAGTATTTTTAAGCATGGGCTCTAATCCCAATAACCACACCATTGTTAATAGTAATTTAGTGGAAGAATTATAAACTAGATTTGCACCTATGAATAACAAATGATATAAATAAAATACAAGATAATAAGATAAGTATGAGACCATAAATTATATTTATCTATTCACACAAATGATCAATGTTACTATTTACCATATAATTGCTTTTAAAAGCTTTGAAATGACCAATTACATTCCTCTATGAATCTTTACTCCTTATGACATTTTGACTTATTTTTGATACCTCATGTATCTATTTTCTCCTTTTTATTTAAATTAATATAAAATAATATTAAATATCCTTGCCCCTTACCCATGTTAACACATTATTTTATACAATCAAATAAATTATTATTAATTTTTAAATTTAAATAAAACACACAATATTTTAGCCTTTCATAGTAAACTTATTTCAAATTATAGTGAATTATTTTATATGTGAAATATAAACTAATTAAAACAAAGTTAAAAATGAATTCAATAATAAAAACATGTCAATATTAAAAACATAAAAGGATGACGTACAAAATAAAAATTTAGGAAACTAATGTTCATCCTAATTAGAGTGGGAGGGTTCCCACTATAAAATATATCGCTAGAATTATATTCACTTTGAATATAATATAGTTACTAGGCATTATATCGAACAACAGTGAAATTAAAAATTGTATGTAAGTTATTCATTAACATAATTTCACTCATGAAATACAAAAATTAAATTGAATATAATTTATCTTAGGTGTTATGTCTCTAATAAAAATAAAATTAAAAAATATATGCAATTCATTTCAAACATATTTAGTGCAATTATGAAGAGTACTAACCTTAATATTACTACAAGTTTGGGTTTTTATTCTCATAATTTGACATACAATTTGAGCTTGAAATTTTGACTTGTTATTTAGATTATATTACAACTATATTTCAATGAATTTTATGTTTTATTCCTTTTCTCCTAGTTTCATGTTCCTCATAGTTTTGTGACCACTTCATAACTCACATTTTCATAAATATGCTAATGTATCACACTTTTGAACTATTTTGAGTTCTGCACTATTTGAAATATTTTTGATATAGAATTTGATGCTTTTAGAATCAAATTTTTTTCATAGTTAGTGATGTTCTCACAAATAATTTTTTTTTATGAGAACTTAAAAAACTATTTTTTTGAATCCTTTGTAATTCTATTTACTAAATTATTAACACTCTTCATAGTTAACCTTTTGTTCTTTCACAATGCTCTCATTTTTCAGTTTCATAACCTATCTATGGTTGAGCTAATTTGATACTATGAAACAATAAGGAAAGGATAATTGACACTATAATGCTACTCCCAACTTCAATTTTGTTGACATGGAAGGGATAAAAAATAAGGTGAAATAAAAAAAATCTTCATGTGGCCCACAGTCAAAACTTCATAATTGAAGACAACTTATGTATTTTTAATAAGAACAATGTTTTGTGTAAAAAAAGTGAGATAATGAGAAATATACATAAAACATCTAGAGTGATAAAGTGTATTCAATCAATATGTATTATCACTCTAAGTTTCACCCTTTTAAGGAGATATTTCAATTCTCTTCAAGCTTAGACTAACATGGGATTGGCCTAAGGGCTATGGGTGACATATAGGAAGACCAAACCTATAGTTTATGGGGATATCTCCCCTAGTACATTAACTTAATCTCTCTTTATAATAGCTACTAATGTTGGGATGAAAAGAGATAGAATGAAAACATGAAAAGAAACCTATTTTAGGATTGTGATGCACCAATGTTTATTTATCCTCTCTTGATTGATGTTCAACAACACTTTGTAAATAAAATGAAATAATAATGACTAAAACTACTCCTTTATGAACTCATAAGCATAAGTGTTTCATGTGGAGGCTATTTAGAAGGTCTAAAAATTGAATGCAATGGAAGGAAGGCCAATTTGAAACACTATCAACAAGCTCACTCTTAATTGTAACCATCATATTCTAACACATCACATGACCTACATAGGATGACCTCATAATAACTAGGTGGAAGAGATTACCTATAAAAGATAAAAATAATAACACTTATGTAGATATAAAAAACCATAACACACTCTATTTCTAAGAAAGATGTCTACAACTAGTCTTTTCTTATTGATTCTCAAGGTTCAAGATACAATTTGGCAGTGTTTTCTTACACCCTGTCAAGAGATGATAAGAAAGGCATCAAGGATTGAATATATATAAATTTTAGAAATATATATAATGGAATCCTAGCATAGGAGTGGTATGAATATGCCATAATGGCAATCATTCAGTCACTCAACAATTACAATATCCCTTTACACTCCACCATGCATTGCTTGGGTTGACTAGTGCTTTGAATGAGCATTTTGAAGCATTGGAGTATATTTTTATCAAGGTATGACCCATTAATATCCCATGTACACCATAATGTGTCAAATACCTCTCCTCTCATCATTTAATAAGCATTAAAAATGTCCCATTAGGTGTCTTTCATGAAGCATTAAGTAACTTCACTTTGACTGCATAATGGCCATCTTCAAAAAATCACCAAAATCCTTCATAATGACCATGAACATGGATTTTGATTACCTCAAGGTCATTTATATATGTTTTGTGATGGAACATTAACTTCATGATGGCATCCTACACCCATGAAATTTTCCATTTTGTTGGCTATGTTAGATTATGGATAAGTAACCTAGTCTCTTGCCCATTCAATGTTTGAATGACTATGAGAACTAGATCAGACCTAAAATAGACTTAATTAACTTTTTTTCAACCTAAACCAACCTTATATAATAGCATATATACATTTTAATCAAATCACACTTTCAGTCTCACTCCATTTAGATGGTTATGTCACTTCTTTCATGCATTCTGAGACTCCTTGTTTTATGAAGGTTTATAGAAGTATTTCTAGGTAAATTTTTCGACATATCATAATTTTAGAATGTGAAACAAGTAAAAAAACACCCCATATAATTATTTTTAACCTATAACCAAGTCCTACACTTCATATTCTACTCAAAATATTGAAAAATTATAGTTTTTGGAGGTGTCCATACACCATTTGTATAGACCAATACCCTAGGAAAATACTTCTATAATTGGAATTCATAACTGAAGTGTTTGACAAGTTATTACAATGCCTTTGGATGAATTTTATCTAAAATATTTCTAATTAGTTCCTTATTAGGGTTTTATGGAGGTTTAAGAGGGTTTTAAACTCTTAAGAATGGTTCATATAGGTTACGGCCTTAACCTCTAAACCAATACCACTAATCACTTGTGGACAAATACCCTACCTCTCTTATAGTGCTCATCTCTCCTTGAAAATTATATGTATAATTGTGATCTTGTTAACTTGCCTCTTAGGTGGGGAATTGGAATTATGTACAATATTGAGGTGTCTTCAAGCCAAAATGATTACTTGTGGCATTTCCCCTACAAACTAAAGTGACTTAGACATAAAACAACCTAATGATCATTCCCATGAAGGTTTAAAATGTCTTTTGATTCCATTTTTCCCTTTGCTATAACCTCTAAGTGGTACTATCTTAGTGAAAGTGATAGATAAATAGGTATGAGTGTAAGTTTTTAAGTCATGACCTAGATCCAAAGTTGTGAGGGCTTTAACCACTTTATCTTATATGTAAATCACCCTTAAGGGCCCTTAGAAAATCTATATTATCTTGATCAGACCATTAAACCCTTTTTATATGAATGCAATCCTTCATTCAAGCACATGGGCCTATCTACAAGTGTATATTAGACATGGAGGTCTTTGTAGGTGGTCAATGTATGATCATTGATCCCTTTACATCTCACTCCTTCCTTAGAAACATGTGGAACATGCAAGTTATTATCAAGTTCATGTATATAGGCCTATATTATCTATTTTTGGACTTATCTATATGGTACACACCTTGCACATGCTAGCTAATAGGTGCTCTAAGTGCTTATAGGACCTAGGAAGACCATTAGGATTGTTTCATAGTCAAATCACCTTGTTTGGATGAAATTAAGGGAATAACTTTGTCATAAAGTCTAAACCAAGGTTTAAGAAGGGTTTTAGAGGTCCACCATATTAATAATGGTTTATACAATATGAAACTCCAAAAACAAACTTATTATCATAAATTTTTATTCCAATTACCCCTTCATCTCTCCTAAATAGCTTAGGGTCCCATGAAATTTGTGTGTGGAGATATGAGTAGAGTATGGTGTGTCTTGAGCTTCATATTAGGCAATCTATATAGGTCACCTTCTTAACATTCATTCATAAATTTGGTATCCTTAGTCCCACTTACTCCATTATTAATTTTGAATCCATATGGGTGTTCAATTCCCTAAAATCCTTAGGCATGGGCCTCTTCATGTTGAGAGATACAAGTGCTAGAAGATGTAGGTTGACATGCCTACTCAAGGTAGTGGAAATCAAGAGAGGACTAAAAATAGAATGAATGATATCATTACACTCACCTACCTCAAACATATTCTCCATGTTTTGAAACATATTCACATACTTCCACATTACATTGAGCCTTCTTGGAAGTATGGATCTACTATTGAGGTGGAGGTAGGGTCTTAGGCCTAAGGAAAGGCTTAGGCCTTATAAGATTTAGACTAGATGTCAAGACCCTCAATTGAATATAAATTTATCTCTAACCTCAAATTTTTTAAGGTAGCATCCTTATTAAAATATCCATCTCCTTCACATGCCCTAATTTTCTTAGACCATCTCATCAGTCCTACTCTCTCTTAAGCTAGCCTTGGTTGTATTGTTCTATATATGGGATTGGAATAGCTGATGTTGGTTTCCTAAGTAACCTATTTTATATCTTAAAAGGGGAGAGATCAAGGTTAAACATAATGTTTCACATCTTTATTATATCCTTAAGGTTTATGATTTCTACATCTGCCAATAGGGTTCACTTACATTGTCACACATAAGGCATGTGTTTCCTAAGCATGCAATTCATACTAGGTAGCCGCCCTAGATGGATATCATTGTAAGGTGAAGCCTTGAGGGTTATATTATATATACATCTCCCTAATACTCCAATTTTTTATATGTTCTTGGAATTTTGTTTGGTCTAGCCATGTACTCTAGGTTGACTGAGCAAGGTTAGTTGTATATGCTTACATCACTCTATCTAGTCATCTATTCAGACCATCTTTTTAGTCCTTGATACCATGATCTTCATGCCTTGAACACAATTTTATTTTTATTTACTTCCTCATGTACATATAATATCTTATGTTCAAGATTTAGAGTACAAACCATCAATAGTATTGTAAGTATTAAGTAATGTGTAGTGACTATCTATAGCTCTATTGAATAGACCTATGAGTTAGAAATGACCCTTTATTGTCATGATTGAAGTCCTTATGTCCTTAATTATGATTAATTATATCCATTAAATACATACATCTTCCTATTCATATCCCTTTATTATGCTTAGGGCTTATATGCATATGATGACTTGAAGGAATTTTCAAGGTGGATCTAGGTTTTTCCTATAGGTGGTGATTTACTCTCTCAATAAGTTTTATAGATATATAGGTCCATTTATTGCTAGTACTAATGATTTTTAGTAGCATGGTGGAGTATCTAAACATTATTTATATGTTTTTGGATTTGAGTAGAGGATCTATACTTATGATTGATGATTGGTAAGGTTAAATGAGGTTGAAACTTAGAAACAAGGCTTAAATTGAGGTAGGTTAATAGTGGTGAGGTTGTCAAATGGTAGAGAGTCTTTGACATCTTGGTTTGAACTATGAACTCATACCAAAAATGACCTATAAGGACCCTAAGAATCTCCATAAAAGTAGTTAATAATAATAAACTCTTGGAGGTCATCAATGAGGCATACATAGTGAAAAATGGAAACTTAGGACTTTCCAAAAACCTCAAATTATACTAAAACCCCTTAGTTTTTGCTAAGAAATACTATGAAGGTATTTTAGAGTTAAATGATAGTTTCTTAGCTTGGGAGGTCTATTATAGGGTCTAAAGGTCATGAGACAAGGGCACCTTGGTATGGATAGAACACCCTTTAGCTATCCTTTATAGTGTTTTGTTAACCTTCAAGCCACTATTATAAAACATACTACCTTCCTTTGTTGTAGATCCCAAATTTGATACAGTCTCACTTGGAAGCACAATTTTGGAATATTGTATATCCATCTAAGAATTCTATCTAAACTAAGGATATGAAAAATCTTAAGATACCTTTATTGTACCTTCAAACACTATTCCCCTTTAGGAATATGCATTGAATACTCTCCTCACCAATGGAACCTTGCTTGTAACATATATATAATATTATATTATACAATTCTCACTCTTATATGCTGACACATGTGAATCAAATGTTGATGAAGCCATGAAATGTATTTTCATGACTAGAGGAAACATTAATGATCACTAGTTTGATACAAAAAATGGAAAAATAATTGAAAACATTCCCCTTATTTTATCTTGTGTAGATGAAGAGAGTGACTAGGTTACCCAAATTCTTAGCATTTGTTCATAGAGATTATAAGACTAATCCTTAAACCAATGTCAATGATTGGGAGGTCATCAAGGGTATTTTTTTCCAAGATCTTATACTTTTTCTCTCTCCCTTATTCAAACTAAGCACAAATTGAAATGTTCTCCATGTTTTCCAAAGAGATTAGAAAAGGAAGTGAATTAGGTTTTTGGATATTTAGGCCATGAAACACTTGGATTTATTCATCATAGGCTTGAAATTAACTCCCCTTGTAAACACCTAACTTCACTTAAAAAAATCTATACTATATAAATCTGTATCACTTTAAAAACTCCTAAAACTTGAAAATTTATTATGTTTTCTCATGTTTCAAACCAAAAATAATTATTTGTGGGAAGGAGGGAAAATAGGGGTTAGATAATGTTTGAAATTTCATGATATGACTTGGGGAGTTGAAGAGACATGTTTTCACATGTGTGGGGCCCATTTAGTGGGAATTAGAGGTGCTAACTTATGCAAAGGGACTCATTAGTAAATGAAATAATTGGCTATGGCCTAATGGAATTAATGAAGGATTTTTATTATGTGAAATATGGTTTTAGTGGCCTTTTCAGATCAAATAGTGTCACATTAAGGCCAAATATTCCTTATTTAGA
This sequence comes from Torreya grandis, assembly GCA_037957365.1. Lineage (NCBI taxonomy): Eukaryota > Viridiplantae > Streptophyta > Pinopsida > Cupressales > Taxaceae > Torreya > Torreya grandis. The sequence continues at coordinate 283,025 of JARHVA010005721.1, forward strand.
TAATATACATGGCTTCAAGAGGGGATTTTAAATGAATAATATATCAATACTTATTAAAATGACCTATAATATGCTAAATAATTTAATTATGCTTCTATGTACATTTATAACATTATTGAAACCTATGATCAAGCCATACCTTATATATCTTGAATACACTAGAAGGTTCATGATGAATCATTAGTTATAACATTACATCATATCCATACTAGCACATCAGACTATTGACACCATTTCAAAGCCTACTATGGAAATTCACATATGATAAAACACAAGGAGAAAATTTGACACAAATTTAAATAGGGAACAAGGGAAACCACCATGATATTTTCTTAGCATGAGACAACATTAGACCTATTGTCCTTGACATGGTAACTAGTGACTTCATTTGAACTATCTTGATTCATCAATAACATAATAAAGGTGTCCAAAAGTTATTTCTTTGGTTCTCACACATTGGTTGACTACTTTATAGGACTTGGGGTATAAATTAGTTAACATTATTGGTGAATTTGGAGGCTTAACCTTCCTTCTGGTTAAGATGACATAGGATCTCTTTGCCTATCATTCTTGCTTAGGTAAAATCTGTTTTGATTTCACTATGAATTCATTACATAAACCTTGAAGACATTTAGGACTAAAAACCACAACAAATCACAAAAAAATAAATTAAAAAAACACACAACAACAAGCAACTAGACAAGCAAACACCTAATAAACATGTACAAAATCACTTAGAAGAAAGAAACTAGTTACTATATATAAGAGCACTGGATGCTTCTAAAAACAATAATTGAGGAAAATCCCATTGATAGGTATAATTAGTTACTCACCACTTTATATGGGAAATTGGAAGATATTTCTCTTCTTACAACTGGTAATAATATATGACCCACTCTAAAGATTATCAAATTTAGAATGCTTACCTAGTTTGACATGATCTTCATCCCACTTAACTACAATGTCACCTTGTTGAAAGCTATTTGAAGAGGCTATATTGTTAAATTATATTTTTAATTATTATTTTCTAGACCACATAGAATTCATAACACCATCTATGGTCTCTTCCATATCCCTGAATGAATTCATTCATTCTCACTTCCATTGCATCACTCTCCATGAGTTCAAGTTAGTGTGCAAGTTCTAAGGATAGCAGCTCAAGTGAAATAGGAAATTTTGATTTTTTACCATAAGAAAGGAGATAATTTTAGTGACCATTATACTTCTTATTATTATCCAATATAACCATAAGGTATTCCTAACTTGGTCTGCCACTCCCTTTGGTTGTCCTCCATTGTCCTTTTTATGATCCTAATCATTTTCTTATTAGTGGACTCTGCTAGTCCATTGCCCTATAGATAGTAGTTGGATGAATAATTGAGGTAGATACCATGATTAAGAGACCACTCACAAACCTTTTCTCTATTTAATTCTAATTAATTATTTGATATAATAGAAGAGGGGACCCCAAGTCCAGCCACTATGTTATCATAGAAATCCAAAACTGAGTTATCATTTGCCTCTTTGAGTACATCTACCTCTACCTACCTATTAAAGTAACTAGTATATATCAAAATACACTTATTTCCTACACTAGGTCGGGTATGAATCATAACTATAAATTCTAGGACCCATTTCCTGAATGTTTGCTTAACTTGAAGGGGTTTCAGAGGCAAGGCAATTAGTCATTGCTTGTTAGTGAACATAACACATTTGGGACACCTCCTAACCCAAGAATTGGAGTCCCTAAATAAATTTGGAAAAAATAGCCTAATATTATTATATTTAATGTTGTGTTCTTGGCTGAAATTTTCCATCCTATAAGCCCATCATGAAACTACTCTAACAACTTATCAACTTGACTAGTCTCTACACATCTCAGAAGCATGCCACCAAGGTCCTTATTGAAGAGTAACCCATAAATCAATATGTAATGGATGTATTTTATAATAAATTAAATCCTCATTTTTCTATATAAACATATAGTACACTCTCCCTTTTGGAGTAATTGCACCATGTCTTAGGTTTAGTTGGAAGGAGACATAGTTGTAGCCACTTTCTGATTATTTTAGACTATCAAAACCACTTATTTTTATTCATTATCATTTGATATAAGGTGTTCAAAAATTATTATTATTATTATATAATTAGTAACCTTCACCTCTATGTCATATTACATGTATTTGGTGACCTAACTATCCCTATTATCACTCAAGTATTTATTGAGAATGAAATATTTGATACTAGGGTGAACCACCATTACAATGATTTTATTATTAGAAACCATGTGTCTAAACTTATTTACACCTCTAAATATAATAAGGACATGTTTTTAAACAAATTTATGCATCTCATTATAGCCATACAAGGCATTATTGAAGAACATTATGGCATACTCTAATCTTTCACTATTTTGTTACATGATCAAAGCAAAATTAGTATCACTTGTAAAGAAGGTATACATGAAGAGATATTTTATAAAATTAGGACTAATAATGGTGGGATATTGGTAAATGTCATACTTTATGGCGTCAAAACTTATCTTACTTTCTTTGGCCCATTATAATTCCTTGTGTTTCTTAATCATGTGAGTTAGTGGCCTCACTAATTTTACAAATCCAAGTATGAATCTTTCAATGAATTTGATCTTAATAAAGAAAATTTGTAACCCATTATTGTTTTTTTGAAGTTAATGTAAAATATTAGTTCTATTACTTTAGGTTAAATAGAGATTCCATCCTTTGATACAACATGTCCTATAATTTTTCCCTCATGTACTTTAAATATACATTTTTTGGGGGTTTAAGGAGACTCAAAACTACCTGCACCTATTAAAAACCAACTTCAAATGTGTCAAATGTTACTTATGATCCTTTTAAAACATATTTATTTCATCAAGGTAGATGAACACCATCTCATTTATGAGCCCTTGGAAGGCCACATCTATTACCCTTTGGGTCCCTACATTGGATAGTCCAAAAGGCATATTATTGTATGTATAAGTGCCCCACTTAGTTGTGAAGGTAGTTTTATGTCTATATTCCTCCCTCATTAGTACCTTATTGTACTTATAGTACCCATAAAAATAATATAACATTTGTTAACCTACAACTATCTAAATAATTTGATCCATAGATGGTAGAGGGTAGTTATCTCTTAGTGACACCTTATTGATATCTCTAATGTCCACACACAACCTTATCTGCCCATTATTATTACTCATAATAAAAATATTTTACACCCATTAATAATGTTTTATGGGGAGGATAATTCTAGATTCAATAAGCTTTGAAAACTCCTTCCTCATATGGATATCAATTTTGGGGTTGACCGGTATTTACTTTTACCTCACAAGTTTGGTACTCTCCTTCAAATATATGGTATTTTGAGACAACCTAGGGTATAAACCCTTAAATTATATATATTACCATGAAAAAAAATCTAAAATTATCATAATTTCATTAAGGTTGCATTCTCTTCTTTGTCGTTCACCTTTCCTATCCTATGCAACTTGTCTTTAAATATGACAAATTTTTCATAGTGTTCCTCCTTAGTGTAAATGATTACCTTATACTAATTATATAGTAATATTAATTTAATATAAGATATATTTATAAAAATACCTTAGTTATCTTATTTTTCTTCAATTGGATAACCTGGTCTCCATATTGATGTTATAATATGCCTTGATTCTTTGAGCAAAAGTATACCTCATGTTGAAAGAAAAAACTTGATTATAACTTTAAAATAATTGATAACTCACCCAATTGTCAATAAATGAATTCATACATACCACCATGATTTTTAAATATTCTTTGATGACTTTGACCCTAATAACTATATCATATTGTGCTCCAATGCTAGCTAACTAATCTACACATTGATTGGCCTCTCTAAGAATTAAGTGAATGTCAAAGGCTTGGAAGTCCTCCAAGAGGTCCCAAAACCTATGTTTTTAGGTCTTCAAGATTGTATTATTTAATACATTTATGCCTCTTACTTTTTCCACCAATAATTCACTATCTCTTATAGCTTGCAAGAGCTTTATGCCTTTCCTCCTTGGTCATTGTAGCCCATGGATTAGGGCCTCATATTCTATAATATTTGAAGTGAAATTGAGCTGAAACATTAGGGTAGAATATTAATTTTTATTTAAAGTTAATATAATAATAAAAAATTCCCCACTTATATTCTTGGATTTAAAACCATCAAATAATAAGATCCATACCATTTCATGCTCTTTGCTTGTGCTAGTGAGACTTGGTATGACATCTCCTTATTCATGCATATAATACACACCCAAACCTACCTCCTTAATACTTATGTAAGGATAATATATATTATTTTCTAATTCCCACTCATCAAGGAGAAAATGTGATATGCCTTCTAGTGGTTCCATGGGCTCTTGGTCATTTGGGTGATTATCCTCATCGAAGATAGTGAAATTGGAATTTGATAAGCTAGGCATGTAGGGTTATAAATGGAACCTGTAGATAGGTTCCAACATTAGGGTAAAATTTATCCCATACCTAGTCCTAAAATCCATGTAGGACAAATTAGAAGAGAGATACCCCAATTTTGGTAGTGAAATCCCAAGACAAGCATAAGGCAAAGTATGGAGGGAGGTCAAATACTATCACATCTTAAGATATAGTACAATTAAGACAAGTAGAGAAGTTGATTTTAAGGTCTTTAAGGACACACATGATCTTTTTAAGAGACACATCCAACAATAAAACCCCTTTTGTAATTGGTTCATATTTTAGCCCCAATTTATCAGCTATGGACTTATGCATGACAAAAGTGATAGCCCCATTATCTATCACATAGTTATGCACCATAAACTCACCTATGATGATTGAAGGGTATAATGGATGTGTTTTTACTAAATTAGGTGATGGGACCCATGAATTTTATCTTAATTAGTGAGGAATTCACTTGTCTTTTCTACTTATTTATGTAAGACATGGAGTTTGGAAAGTTATTCTTGAAAGAGGTCCTTTTGCCTTTGAATAATCGAGGTATCCCACATAGGGATAATAACATGGGAATTATTAATTTGGTACACAATGATAATATTAATGTTGGCTATATTGGACTATAACTTAGGAGTAGAAATATTGTTTGGAGCTTGTGTGAACTGAGGCATAAAAGGACTTTTCTAATTCTACCCTTTTCCTTCTTGCATTTATTGAGTTAATGGTGTCTTATTAGATAAATATTGAGTATTATTCCCCTTAGGTGTTTTATAAGGTGGATAATTATCCATTTTAAATACCAAAACATTACCAATTTACCTTCTCTTAGCCCTTATATGGGTTAAAACTAAATTCTCTACCTTAGCTACATTCTAACCTTGATTTGCTTACACTTGATCAAAGGAGTTTCCATCTTCTTAAAAGTTGATAAAAGTGGTTTTAATGTGATTTAATACCAATTTCACCTTTTTCAATTGGCATATAAGATTGAGTCACGAAGTGAGTGTCTCTATGAGGCATAGGAGGACCCTATTTGTGTTGTGGAGGAGGTTGATTGTCATGTGATGGAAAAGAAGGATATTTATGTATGAAATATGCTTGAGATACATCACCAGTTAGATCCATTATCATATAATATGACTACCCCCATTGACTAGGCCATTGATCCTCTCGAGTATAATTAGTTTGAGTTGAGACTAGGGTTCTAAAACTAACAACATTTTGGGTTATAAATGTTATAAGGCCTTGCTTGCATAATATACCATTGACCTTATTGATTAGGATAATATTAAGGTATGTTATAATGGTAGGGATAATATGGGATTGGTAGTGTACTTGATAATTTATATGGGTTTAATTTGAATCCTCACAAAATCCACTATCTTGTTGTTTTTATCCTTGAGCATCCCTTCAATCTTGCCTAACCTATCTAATTGGTTGTTATTTGCCTGATCATGATTGGTTGGGTGGGTAATGGAGTAATGGTAAGTATAAGAGTTTAATTTTTGTGAATAAACATATGAGATGTATATGTATGGCCACCTCATAATCTTATATAAAACTACTTCCCTAATTGACATAATCATATTTGCCACATTAGAATTAACAACTCTTAGGTAGTACAATAATGCGTAATTAGGGGTGGGATTAATGACTATGGGGATATTATCCCAAGTTTTTGTAACTTATAGCTCAAATATACCATAAATTATTTTGAATCCCTTTTCATTATGTTGAGTTTCTCCACCAAAGAGAGATGGTCACTTATATCCTCAAAGTGATAGCTCAAATGTACCATAAATTATTGGGAATGCCTTTTCATTGTGTTGAGTTTCTCCAAAAAAGAGAGATGGTCACTTATATCTCAAAGTGTTAGCACAAATTTTCCCCAAAGTCATCCTAGGTATTGATGGATGCAGGTGTTAAGACCCTTTACCACTGGAGTACCTTACCATTTCAAGAGGATGCTAATAGTCTCATATCCTCATTATCTTATGTTACATTATTAAATGAGAACAAATTAACCATGTATATAATATGTTCTATATGGGTAGTTTAGTTCTATCTTGTGAAATAAGAAAGGATTTTGAGGGTAGTTATAGGAATGTCATCAAATTAATTGAAGTTTAAGGGGATGCCACCATTTAAAGGCACAAAGCCTTTCATTCTAAGACTATATATTGGAGGTATAAAATTTGAAATAATATTTATTTTTTCATAATTAGGATAGTTAGGATGTGTAGGGTTGGGATTAAACTTAGTATATCTATTTATCAAAGAAATTTTCAATGAAAACTCAACAAACTCAGTGTCCTTACCTTTTAAGGAGGATATTGTGACTAATTTTTGCATGTAACTTGACTATAAATCTACCACTGAAGTACTTAAAACTCTTTAGTGTTTTCTAAGATTGCTAATGCATGATCCAAGTCACTTGAATTATAGTCCCACTAATCATGCTAGAACTATTAGCACTCCAAGTTACACCTTTGGAAGGAGATATTTAAAGTATCTTCAATCTTGGAATAACATGGGATTGGCCTAAAGGCTTTGGGTGACCTATAGGGAGACAAAACTTCTATTTTATGTGGATGGATATATTTGTACATTAAATTAATCTCTATTTCTAAGACCTAATGATGTTGGGATGAAAAAAGATAGAATGAAAACATGAAATAAAACCTATTCTAGGATGGTGATGTACCAATGTTCATTTATCCTCTCTTAAATGATTTTTAATGATTATTTGTGATTAAAATGAAATACTAGTGACTAAATAGACTCTTAAACATAAGTGTTTCATGTGGAGGCTATATGGAAGGTCTAAAAGTTAAAGGCAATGGAAGGGAGGGATATTTGAGACACTATCAACCAGATCACTCTTGAGTGCAACCACCACATTATAACACATCACATGATGTACATAGGATGACCTCATAATAAGTAGGTGGAAGAGAGGACCTTTAAATGAGAATAAACATCACATTTTTGAAATTCAACAAATAATAACACACACTAATGCTAATAACTATGTTTTTATCCATTCCTTTCTTATTAATTCTCAAGGTTTAAGATACAATTTGGTAGAGTTTTACTACACCCAGTCAAGGGATGATAAGAAAGGCATCAAGTCTTGAATATATATATATATATATATATATATGTCTGTGTGTGTCTAAGAAAGAGAGAGGGAGAAAGAGAGAGAGAGAGAGAGAGAGAGAGAGAGAGAGAGAGAGAGAGAGAGAGAGAGAGAGAGAGAGAGAGAGAGAGAGAGAGAGAGAGAGAGAGAGAGAGAGAGAGAGAGAAGTAATATTAGAATTGGAGTGGTATAAATAGGCCATAAGAGCCATCATTGACTCAATAAATAGTTACAATAGCCCTTCACACTCCACCATATGTTGTTTGGGTTGATTAGTACCTTGAATGACCACATTGAAGAATTAGAGTCTATTTTTTACAAGGTCTACCTCATGAATATATCATTTACAACATAATTGGTCAATTAAATCTGGTATCATCAGTTATTAAGCATTGAAAATGTCTCATTAGGTTTGCTTCATGAAGCATTGAGTACTTACCCTTTGACTGCATATTGGCTATATTCAAGAAACCACTAAAATACTTTAAAATGATCATGGAATTGGAGTTTGATTTCCTCAAGGTTTATTTATAGATGTTTTATGATGTAGCATTAACTTTATAATGGAATTATATGCCCATGAACTTCTCCATTTTATTGGCTAAGTAGGTTTATGGAAAAGCATCCTAGTCTCTTTCCCATTCACTCTTTGGATGGTGATGAAAACTAGATCAGACCTATAACTTGATTGAATTAACTTGTTTTAAACTTGAAACAACCTTATATAGTAGTATTTATACCTTTAAATTATTTCACACTTGAAATCTCACTCCACTTAGATGACTGGGTCAATTCTTTCATGCATTCTAAGACTATTTATTTAGTGAAGGTTTACAAAAGTATTTAAAGGTAAAATTTTGGAGATCTTATGATTTTATATGGTGAAAATAGACTCAAACCATCCACTCTAATGATTGGTAACCTATGACCAAGTCCTAAACTTTAAATTCTAGTCAAAATACTAATAAATTGTAGTTTATAGAGGTGTCTATAGACTATCCATATAAACCAATATCCTAGCAGAATTCTTATCTAAGAGGAATACATGTCCTAAGTTTTGTATAAGTGACTATAATGACTTTAGATTCATTTTATCTAAAATATTTACAATTAAGTCCTTATTAGGGCCTTAACCTCTAAACAAATGCCACTAATCTCTTTTATAAAAGGCCCCCCACCTTTATTAAAGTTCTCATCTCCTATTTCAATTGCACTGTATAGGTGTGAGCTTTCCAACTTACCTTTTAGTTGGGGAATGAGAATTCTAAGTAGTCTTGAGGTGTCTTAAGGTCAAAATGACCAGTTGTGGCATTTTATTTATAAACCAAAGTGGCATACACATATAAAATAACTTGATGATCATTCCCATGAAGGTTTGAGATGTCCTATGATTCTATTTTCCCCTTTTCTCTAACCTCTAAGTGGCACTATCTTAATGAAGGTACTAGATCAATAAGTATGAGTGTAGGGGTTTTTAGTCATAACCCTAAGATGAAGATGTGGGGCCTTTATCCACTTTATCTAATATGTAAATCACCCTTGAGGGCCCTTGAAGCATATATATTATCGTGATCAAGCCACAAAAATCCTATTACATGAATATATTTCCTCATTCAAGCACCTAGGCCTATCAATAAGTGAATATTAGACATATATTTCCATGTAGGTGGCCAATGTATGATAATTTGAGACCTTTGGATCTCAATTATTCCCTATAAACATGTGGAAGATGTAACATTATTCTCAATTTCATGTATATAACTCTATAGTGGAATTTTTAGGCCTTATCTGTATGGTACACACTCTGTACATGCTAACTAGTAGGTGATCTAAGTGTTTAGGGGACCTAGAAATACCATGAGGACTATTTCATAGTATAATCACCTTATTTGGATGTAATTGGGGGCATAATTTTGTCATTAGGTTTAAACTAGGGTTTAAGAAGGGCTTTCGATGCCCACCATCTTAATGAGGGTTCATATAGTATGGACTTCCGAAACAAAACTTCTCATCATGAATTATAGTCCATTGACCCCTTCATCTCTCCTAAATAACTTAAGGTTATATGCAAAGTGTGTGTGGAGATATGAGTAGAGGATGCTACATTTTGAGATAATATTAGGTGGTTTGTGTAGGATACCTTCTTAATGTTTATTTATAAAGTTGGGGCCCTCAACCCCACTTATTCCTTTATGAATTTTGTGTCCACAGGGGTTCTCAATTTCCCCTAAGATCCCTATGCATGGGTATCTTTGTGATGAGAGATACAAGTATTAGAAGATGCAACCTGACATGCCTACTTAGGGTAGTGGAGATCAAGAGGAATAAAACTATAATGAATCATCTCATTACACTCTCTAGCCTCAAACATATTCTCCAATTTGTAAAACATCTTCACATACTTCCACATTGTAATGAGCCTACTTAGAAGTATGGATATGCTATTGAGGTGGAGGTAGGGTATTATGATTGAGGAAAGAATTTGGCTTATAAACTTAAGACTAGATGTTGGGACATTTAATTGAATATAGATGTATCTGTGACCTCAAATTTATCAAGGCAACCTCCTTAGTTAAATCTCCATATTCTTCACATTCCCTCATTTGTTTAGATCATTTCATCAGTCCCTATATCTCTTAAGCCTACCTTAGTTACATTATCCTAAATCTGGCCTTGTAAAAATTGATTTTGGTGCCCTAAGAAATATCTTTTATCTATTGATAGGATAGTATTAAGGATAAACATCATGTTTCACTTCTTAACCATATCCCTTAGGTTTATCTTCTCTACCTATACCAACAAGGTTTGCTTACATAGTCACACGTAAAGACTATATTTCCTAAGCATGCAACTTAGAACAAGTAGCCACACTAGATTTATATCACCATCATGTGAAGCCTTGAGGGGTTTGTTATATCTTCATCTCCCTAAGAATCCCATTTATTATATGTTCTTTATTTGTCATTTGATCTATCCATGCCCTATAGGTTGACTAAGCAGGTTTAGTTAGTTGTATATGATTTCATCAATTTATCTAGTCACTATTCAGACCATCTTATCAGTTTTTGGTACCATGATCTCGATGCCTTAACCATTTTCTTAGTTTTAGTTTTCTCCTCATGTGTATATATTATCTTATGTTTAACTTGAGGTTATAGACCATCAATAGTACTATAAGTATTGAGTCATGTGTACTAAATATTTATAGGTCTATTGAATAAACCAATAAGTTAGAAAAGAGAATTTATTATCATATTTAAGGTCCCTATATCCTTTTTTATGATTGAGCCCATCCCCTCAAGACATACATCTACTTAGTCATATCCCTTTTTATGCTTAGGGATTATCTGCATATGATGACTTGAAGGAATTTTCAAGGTGGATCTAGGCCATTTATTATAGGTGGTGATTGACTCTCTTATAGGGTTTATAGTTGCATAAGTTCATTTCTACTTAGCTCCAATGATGTTCAATAGAATGTTGTAGTATCTAGACCTTGTTCATATGTTTTGGTATTCTATTAGAGGATCCAAACCTATGAGTTATGATTTGTAGGGTCAAATGAGCTTAAAACTTAGAAACATTAGTTAAATTTAGGTAGGTTAACAATGATGAGGTTGTCAAATGGTATATACACTTTGAGGGCTTGGTTTCAACTATGAATTCATACCCAAAATGACCTATAAGGACCCTAAACATCTCCACATATGTACCTAATGGAATGAAATACTTAGAGGTCATCAATGATGTATACATAGATAAAAATGTAAACTTAGGACTTTTCAAAAACTTCAAATTATACTAAAAAAACCTTAGTTTCTTTTAAGGTTGTGAAAGTATTTGAGAGCTGAATGATGGTTTCTTAGCCTATGATGACTATGATAAGGTTTGAATATCTTGATATAATGTAACCTTGGTTTCAATATAATACTCCTTAATTTTCCTTTATAATGATTTCATAACCTCCAATACACCATTATACAACATACTACCTTCCTTTGTTATGTAACCAAAATGTGAAAATAATCTCACTTGGAAGCACCATTTTGGAGGATTGGAGATATATCTAAGAATTCAAGATAAATTAAGGAGATGAATAAGCTTAAGACACCATTATTTCACCTTCAACCATTATTCACCTTCAAGCATATACATTGAATACTCCTCCTCACCAATGAAACCTTGTTTTTAGCCTATAGGTAGTGTTAGCTTAGACATTTCTCACTCATATATGCCCACACATGTAAACCAAAGGTTGAGGATGCCATGAAATGTCTCTACAAAACTAGAGGAAACATGAAAAATCACCATTTTGATTAAGTGAACCAAAAACTCATTAAAATCATTACCCTTATTTTTACCTTTATAGATGAAGATGGTGATTATACCCATTTTCTTAGTGTTTGTTCATAGAGATTAGAAGACTAATCTTGAAATAAATTCCCATGATTGGAATTTCATCAAATTTAATTTCTTTATCCAATATCCTAGACTCTCTCTCTCACACACATATATATAGACTAAGCATAAACTTGAAATGCTTTCAATTCTTGTTAAAGATCTTGGTGGAGGAAGTGAATCAATATTTTGGCTCTTTAGACCTTGAAACACTTGGATTTATTCATCATAGGTTATTTTATAAAACTCTCCTTATATACCCTTAAGTGCACTTGAGAAAATTCATACTTTATGGATCCATACTACTGTTAAAACTCCTATAACTTATAAATTTCTTATGTTTGATCATGTTTCAAACAATAAATCATTATTATCAAATAAAAAGAGGGAAAATAGGGGTCAAATAATGTCTAAAATTTAATGGTACAACTTGAGGAGTTGAAGATACATGTTTTCACATGTGTGGGGCCTATTTAGTGGAAATTAGAGGTGTTGAATAGCAAAAAAGGCATCATTAGTAAAGTTAATGCTTGGTTATGGCCTAAAAACTTTCATGAAGGCTTTTGAGGACATGAATGGTGGCTTAGTGGCCTTTTAAGATTAAATAGTGTCACATTAAGGTGAAATATTCCTCTTTTAGACAATATAAATGGATTCAAGAGGGTATTTCAAATGAATAACATCTCAATACTTATTAAAAGGCCCTATGATATGATAAAGACTTCAATTAGGCTGTCATGTACTTTGATAACATTCGTAAAACCTATGAACATGCCATACCTTGTATACCTTGAATACACTAGAAGGTTCATGATGAATCATCATATGTAACATTCAATCATCTCCATCATGGATAATTAGACTATTGAGACCAATTTAAAGCCTATTATAGACCTTCACACATTCTCAAGTTGAAATAGGGAATAAGGGAAACTGCGATGATATCTTCTTGGTATGACATAACACTAGACCTGTTGTCCTTAGCATGATAACTAGTGACTTCCTTTAGACTATCTTGATTCATAAATATCATAATAAGGGTAACTAAAAGTGATTTATTTGGTTCTCACACATGGGTTGACTCTTTTCTAGGCCTAGGGGTAGAAATTAATTAACACTATGTTCACAAAAAATGGTGGAATATTTAAAATCCATGACAAATGCATGGATCATAGTTAAAATAATCATTAGTTAATAAATCAAGGGTCAATTATATGTATAAATCCCATCATATATAACTAATGACATTATAAACCATTAATTTGTATAAATAAATCCACCAATGTCCATTGAAACAAATTTTAAAAGCTCTAAATCCATTAAAAAAGATACTTTGTACTCAATTAACCAATAAGAGAGTATTTTGAAATATGAGAATTATCTGAGCAACTATTTTCATTAAAATATGAGAATATTTTCATCATAATGTGCTACACTATTTGAAAGTCCCAAGAACATACAAGATAATAATATGGTTACTACAAATACATTTATTTTCACATATGGCACTTCTACTATCTACATAAATACTATGTTGGATAAGGTGTCATTAGTTGATGTGTTCCCACATTACATTATTATGTTTTAAAAAATTTCAAAGGAAAATATACCTAAATAATTGGGACAAAGTCTCATTTTTGATGATACAAAGTTCTTAGATGACCTACTAGAAATGCACAAGGCTTGTTTACATATTTTTATAACTAAGCCTAAGATATTTCTATGTGTAGAACGTCTATCAATGTATTTGATAATACCAAGTGTCAAAATAACATCATAATGCCCATGAATAAAAATACCAATATAGCTTACATTGGTGGGATGTATTTTAAATACCATTATAAATTTATTGATCATGATGTTAAGTTTAACCATATAATAGCCCTAGAAGCTAAAGACTAGAGACATGAGGGAGCTTATTAAGGAGTGGTAAAAATACCTATACCACTAAACCAATAAAACATATATTAAAAATACAGCTATTTAGTCTTTCAATCCAATTACGAGACTATGTATGCCCTCATGAATCATTTATTTTTCAATTCAATAAAAACTCATGTGGATAAAACATGGGTACCTTTTATTTCAATGATATTATATAATGGACAAATTTTCACTATAGGGGAAGTCTTTTACTATAATTTTTATAAATTTTTTATTTATACACATGGTGGGAGTCATTTATTCATGATGTCATACATTGTAAATGCTATTGTGTAATAGTGGAATTTACAAGCATCCCTAAATGGACATCTAATCCTAAATAAGCCTCGTATAAATTTTCAAAATTATTCATGCATAGGTTTATATGGTAGATTTAGGAGATATGAAATCACTTCTATCCTCCCATATATTAAGTCATCAATGAGAAACACATGCCTTGTATTTTAGATTAAATGACTAAGATACTTCTCAATAATGGAAACTACTAGTTGTATCCTAAGTACATAATTATCATAATTGAATGACTAATGGAAGCTCCCTTGTAATTACCATGGTATGTTCTTGACAATATTTTTGGGAAAGAGGTAACATATAAAATATTCCATGGTTTTGGATGGATTTTTAAGGTAAATAATTAATCTCCATACCACATCTTCATTTCAGTATTGTCAAAGGAAATTATAATAAATAGGTTCACTTACAACAATATTAATTACACATGAAATGTAGTAGTTTATTTAATCATGATGTTAGGATATGGTATATATAAAGGATATTATACAATTTTTTTGACTCCCTAATTGGAAAAGTACCAATTATCTATAAACATCACCCACATCTAAATGATTGGGATTTCATCAAAATAGTAGATGAGAACATAGTGCATGAAAATATGAGAATTTCAACATCAAATAAACTAAAAATATAAATAGGATGGGATAATAACCTCAAATGAAATATATACCATATTATCCCTAGTAATAACATGAGATACCTAATGTTTCTAAACATACAGAATGTTTAGAACATATTAGTTATGCCATCATAACTAGGCAAATCCTATATTAGTTGCCTAAATCACATAGGATAGATCAACCATCTATTATTGAGGTAACTCAATGTTTTCATTACATATCTACTTTTGGTCCTACTCACATGACATTTTATATTTTTAATGTATCCATAGATGTTTAATTTTTTAGTTCAATACAAATTATTGATGTAGATTGTATTGAGGAATCTCTACATGAGGTTTAAAGGACTGATCTAGATGTTGATAAGGATGGTTTTGATATTTCTATTATAATTTCAATTTCCTAATAAGAATAATAAAACTAGAGGTTACCACTTCCACCTTTATTTATACTATGTCTAGTCTTATTACATTTGATTTAACACCCCATATTAATATTCAAAGGAAAACTTTAACAATCACTAAGGTATATAGTAGCTATAGTACCTCTAAGACATCATAGGTACACAAATATTATATCTTGACAAATATACCTAGGTATCGAAATTCTCCTCAATATTGGTTTACCTACATCAAAGCTTGATAATTCTACCCAAGTATCAAAATAATATCCTTTTGTCTCCATTATTTCATTTTTTGTCATGGTTCATCATGATAACCCTTAGCCTCATTGATAAATGTAAATTATTTTCCACTTTAACCCAAATAAATTAATGTTGGTCCATCTAAAATGACCAATACATCCAAACGAAATTATAAAATTATCAAACCTTCAAACCTTAGAGGTAAATGCAAACAAATTGACCATTTTTATACCATTGCATCCATTGCTTCTATGGATACTATCTAGCTTACATACTATCCATATTTCACCCAAGTGAACCTTACATGAAATATTCCATTCTACTTCACTATCTCTATCACTCCACCTACCCTTTTCATGCTCACACTTCATCTACCACAAATTTTCCCACACATGAGGAAGATTATATTGAATAATTACAAGTTAAATAGATTAAAATTAAATATTAGGGGATTTTATATGAGCACCAAATGAGAAATTAACATGATAAACTAAAACCACCATGACAAGGGTTAAAAAAATGAATTTAATTCATTGATAGTTATTAGTTTGGCATGAGTCTGAACATAACTCATTTTATCTAACCAATAATAGGAATAATAGAGTGTGATAGTTCACAAGTTAAATTTAAAATCCTACCTCTTTCATCCTTAATTCTAGCTAAGTAGTAGCTAAAATGGTAAACGGAATAAAATAAGAAATAAAAATACTAGAAACATAAACTAAGGATCTGGTACCTCAATAATTATTAGACTAAGTAAATTTAGCCTTAACGTCTCTTTTTTATCTATTCATTGAAATTTACAATGCTGAAAAATAGTCCATTCCTATGATATAAAGGGTAGAGTTACATAGGAGGAAAATTTATCAAATAATAGGAAGGTTGGAGTTCATAACCAATTATATTGAAGATAAAACATGCCTAGAATTGAATATTCTTACTACCAATAATATTTGTGTAACCCAAGATGGGGATATCTTAATGAGAGATTTTTTGATAGAATGGGAAAATGAGACTTAAATAGTTGGTATTAGAATAAAAGTGGCTGAGATAATAATTCTATAATTTTTCAATGAAGCCAATATTAGGATCATATTTTTGTAGGATGGATAGATTATGTCTCAATAAGCTTTTAATGCACAAATAGATCATTTTATGTAAGATCTTCAAGGAATATTTGTTGAAGAAAATGAAGGAGGTGGTAAAAAGGTAATAAAAATTGTGCCATATGAGAAATAAAATGTTTAAATGGTATATTATTGGTTTAAATAATAGGAACCACATTAAATACTCATGTATAACTAACATAGCACACAAAAACACTTATTAGACTACCCATTGTGTTTAAAATGGAGAAAATTGAAAAAGATTTTGAGTTGTGCTACCAATAAATCAATTGATCTCAACCATAACCTCAACATTTAACAAATAAGCAATATAAATTTCCCATTACGTAAACTCAAGTTGATCCCCATGTAGTTAGAGAAAGTGGTCTAACTATAGTAAAGGTTACAATAAAAATTGAAAATGAATAATATATTTTATTTTGTTATTTATAGATTTGTACTAGGATTCAAACTTAAGTTAATAATTTTAATTTATATTATTCAAAATTTTCATGAACATATTATTTTACCATGGCCATGGTGATATTTAATATATTTACACATGTATTTCTTCCTTGTTAAAGGGAAGAGAAATTTTGGAGTAATCAAAGCACTAGTTTTTATGAAAGTCTTGTGAGTTGTGTTAATTTATTTTTTTCATTCTCCAATTTATGTTAGTTGATTCGAGATGCTAATGAATAAGTTTATGGGATGAATTTTATATGTTATAAATTTTAGATTAATTTATTCTAATTGTGTTCTAACTATTTTGACTAACTAATGATTGTGTTCTTGATGGTAAATTTGGCCCATTTAATAGATGAGAAATTAGCTATCCCATAATCCATAAATTATGAGAGTTGATTTTTACCAACAAAAATAATATCTAGAACATAACAAACACGAAATCACAAGGCTTACATTAAAATTTTCCCCACTAAGATCTAATTCTTAGGATGGATTTAGAAAAAAATATGAGTTGCCTACTTGTTGTTACTCTTTGCTAAATGGTTAAACATATTAGTAATAAGTAAATATTTTAAAATAATAAAAATTAAAATATGATTATGAGTTTATCATCTAGAGTGGGTGGACACCCACTCAAAGAGATAATTCTTAGGATATACCTAGTGAAAAAAAAGATGAATTACATGATGTTTATTACTATGTGTAATTGTTATACATAAAATGTATATATTTTAAAGGTATTAATAATTAAAATAGGTTTATTATTTTCTCATTTATAATTGGTTACCACCCACTCTAAGAGCCAATTCTTAGGACAAATTTTGTGAAAAAATGATAATTTACCTACTTGTTATTGCTTTATGTTAAATGGTTTAATTTATTATTGATATATAAATATTTTTAAATAATAATTGTGAAAATAATATTAGTATTTTCTCATTTAGAGTGGGTGATCACCAACTCTAAGAGCTAATTCTCAGCATGTGATCATTTTTCATAAAACTAATAATTATGATTGTTTTTTACTAACAAGAACATATAAATTCTAACATAAATATAACATGATCATATAAATTATAATACAAATATTAAATGAGCATCCTTACAATGAGAATAAATGAGCCATGTGGTGAGATGTGATTGCTTCACATCCTCACAAAAATTTTAAATTTTCCCACTTTGTATACAACTATGATGAGGGCAAATCTAGACATGTGGTGAGATGTTATCAGATCACATCATCATAGTGAGTTTTGTAAGATGTCTAAAAATACACCCAAGAATAAAAATTATTGAAAGGAATGCATGTCAAATAAGCCATAATTAATAGAATAAACTGCATTATATTCAACATGAATGCTAATAGAAAGGCTTCACATGCTTATTTATATCTAAAATGAGAGAAAGAGGTGAGTATATATAGGATATAACACATAAGATACTAATCACACATGAAATGTGGTATCAAATTAAAAAACCCTAAAGTAAGCTTAAGTAAGTGTGAAAATTTTTAAGAATGGAACTACCTAGGGAAATAACCCTTTTCACACTAGGAAGTGAGAAAAAACCTAAAAAGGTACTAGTCATGAAGATAAATCTTTTACACTAACACCCCTTCCATTAAGTGTAACCTAGGTAAAATCCTAAATGTTAAAAAAGAATGGGTCTCAATAATTAGGCATGATAAAGTACACATGTATAATGAAAAAAACCCTCATAAAATAAGGAGAAAACCTAGTGGGAACCCCCCCATTGAAAATATGAGATGTAAAACATGAATAAATGATGGAAAGAGGTATCAACATGAACTCTATAGTGGGGCATCCATCATGAATATACACTCAATAACCCCCATAAGGGATTAAATGTGAGACTATGAGTCCCACTGATAATGAAGTAACTCTTGTATTAATGGTGAATGCCAAAACATGCATGTTGAAGATGATCCAATGTCAAAAAACTTCATTTCTCCCTTTGGGAAGAAATAAGTCCAATGATCAATGTAGAATAAATTCCCACTACAATAAAGAATGTGAAAAAGGAAGTCTCAAGTTGAATGAGGTCTTTATAAGCTATTCAAGTGACTCCATGTCAATTTTAGATGATGATAATCCAAATCCAAGGGGAAATTGATGTGGAATACAATCCAAAAATGAAAATTCCTCCTTTGAAGGTGTATTCTACAAATGTTTCTCAATTATATCCAAGTTAGTGCTAAATGGTGATGAATGTTGATATTATGGATTAGGTACCATAGAAGAATTAGGTATAGTAATGATGGATGCATAGTTCCCACCATTGGAAAGATAATTAAACTAATAAGAATCTGATAATTTTATATGAGGTGTCAGTGATGACTAAGTTAAAATTGTCAACTCATGAATATCTACATAAATTGTCACTATAGAAGCAAACATAGGCAAGGAAATAACAAGAATGTTTTAATGTGCCCTTAAATCATTTGAAGAATAAGATCTACAAAATCTATCATGAAAGAGGAAAATAATGTCCTCAATGGTGTCATCCAAATCTAAAATATGGGATTCATAAAATAGAGTTGTAATATTTGTCAAGTATTCATCCCAAGGAGTTGCATTTAGAAGATCATGAATGTCCTACTGCATTAAATTACTATAAACATGAGAGGGAGGAGTGGGTGATGCCTCCAAAAACTACTTGGACTACTTTAAATGGATGAAAATGGGTAACGAATTATGATAAATTTGATTAGGATTAATGCACAAGGTCAGTGACCATGGATGTATAGTTCTCATCATTAGTGAGAGAAATGAATGAATCAAAATCAAGTGCTCCTATAGAAAGTGTCAATGATGTCTAAGTTGAAACTATCAACTCATGAATATCTATAGAATTTGTCACCATATATTTATTAGAATGTGGAAAAATCATAGGAGATGATGAAATATTTATTAGTGTGGGATCATAATATTCTATAAAATTGATTCCATTTAAAATATAAAGTTTCCTCAATTGTTGAAGTTGAACTTGTAATTTTAGATCATCAAGTTTATTTTGTATTCAATCATATATGGTATATCTTTTCTTCCAAAAATAATCACATTTAATTTTACAAATATTAGGATCCATTATTATAACCAGAAAATAAAAAATGACCAAAAGAGCACCCTCCATAAAATCACTTAATCAAGAAGCCCCATAGAAAATAATGATTTTATCAATTTATAATTTTGTGGTTTCACAATGCTAGAGTTTATTTTTCTAGAGTTTTATAAAGTCTAAGATGGACCATAAAACTGAAAATATAGTAAAGTTAAATAATTATAAATTCAAATTGATACCAATATATATATATATATATATATATATATATATATATATATATACATTTTTGTACATAGAATCACCTCAATCTGAGGTCATATGTGAAAGTTACAAGCCTTTAAAGGACAAAAACTATGACTATTTTCTAGATCTGATAAGAAATCTAATTTTATATAAAAATATAATAATATGAGAAAAAATCGATCACAACACTATGGATAGAATGAAATTATACGCTAAATCAAAACAAAATGTGCTAAAAAAGGAGTCTGTATGCCTGAGATATGAGCCTTTGAAGTTGAACCACAAATTCAAAAGCCTACAATGGTGAAGGGGATTAAAATTAAAACAAATATGCTAACATCAAGATGATTTCATATGCTAAGTTTGGTGAAACTTAAACCATTTTTAGGGTCACTGTGAGATTTAGTTGATCTTGACTAAATTTTGTTATGACTAATTGTTTTCAAACTTATTGAACCACCAAATTTGGTAGAACTACCAAAAGAGCTACAAAATTTGGTGGGGTTGGCACTGACATATGTTTTCTGGATAGGATTTAGTAAAATTATGACAAATTCTTTATTTTAAAACTAAATTTAAAAATTCAAAAAGTTTTAAAAATCTTAGAATGAGGTGCACAAAACCCAAAAAGTGTATTAAGCAATTTGTTATAGTTAGAGATTTGTGTGAATAAGAATAGATGTATTTTTTTGGTAAAAAAACTTAGATTTTTATTTATAAATGGTAGATCTAGCTTCAAATGTCCAACTAGAACAAAATAAGAACTATATATGACTTTCTCAAATACCCTAAATGTAATGGAAAATTTATATTTTCTCTTGAAGGTTAAGAAAATGTATTTTGAGAAAAAAACCTTAAAAATCACTACAAACTTCTCCACATTCACATTGAATCATTGTAAAACAACCAGTAGATGGAGCCTCCAATGTTAAATTAGAAAAAAGTTAGGAGTGTTACTATCTTTCTTGGATGATCATATTGTGGTGTTGAGCTCCAAATTTTCTCCAAGATGCTTAAAAAATCACTTGAAAATGGAAAGTAGATAAATAATCCCCCCCCCAAATCTGGAATTTCTTTCAGAACTTTTTGATTTTATGGATCATTTAAGGATGCAAGAAAATAACATACTCATTTGCTACATAAAATAATAGATTTTCACTCCCAGATATCCTAGAAAGCTATCCTATAACTCATAGCTACTCTAATACCATGTAATATTTGGTTAAAAACCACCCAAGAATCAAAATGAGTGAAAGGGAAGCATATCAATGGAAATAGAATTGATAGAATAAATTATATTCTATTCAACATGAATGCTAGTACAAAGCCTTCACATGCATCTCTATATCTAAAATGAGAGTAAGAGGTGAGTATATATAGGATATACCACCTAAGAGAATAATAACACATGAAATGTGGGGTAAAATAAAAAACCCAAGGTAATATTAACTATGAAAAAGTCTAAGTGATAGAACTGATTAGGGAAATAACCCTTTTCACACTGGGAAGTGAGAAAAAGACCCTATAAAGTTACCAGTCATGAAGAGAAACATTTTACAATAACAAGGTTTTCAAATAAAAACATTGATAGTGACTATGAACTCATAAAGATGATAAATTATGATGTGTGGAATAAATGGACTATCTCCTTTCCCCACAAAATTCAAAACTCGTGTGTAATTAGGCACATAATGAGATGTGAGATCAATTTTTTTCTAGTGTGTAGACAACTACGATGATGAAAAATTGAAACATGTGATGAGATGAATTTGGTTATTTATTTATTAGTGGTTTATAATTTTTCATACTATTATTCATGTAATTATACAATAAGCATTAAATTTTTATGTAATATAACTTATTTTAGTTAATAATTTCATATTCTTCTAATTTAAAATTAAAACAAATTATAGTTATTTATAATAATATTATAGTTTACAATATTGTATGTGTATAAACTATAATTGTGTATTTAATATAGAAATTATTTGGTGTTTTAGACCTTTATTATTATTATTTTATCCTAAATACCCCTATCCTAAAGGCTGAATTATTTACCATTTGTTACTCGGTAATTTGTTTTTACAAATTACCACTTTACTTTTTTAACCACCAAAATATATATTACAACCTATAAATCCTAACCATCCATCAACCTACCCTTATATAAATCAATTTTTAACAAACCCAAACTTATAATCATAAATTACCTCACAATTAGAACAAATGAAATTGAATGGAGGCAATTTTTTACTAAAAAGGGTGAATTGGTAATGATTCTCCCATGATTGTTGCATATTCTCCCGATTGGCATCGATCTATATATACACAAGAAACCCTTTGGTTCCCCCCCATAAATTTTCAATATAGAAATGATGCTTAGATTTATTAAGGAGAATTAAAAGGTGAACACTATCTCCATACTAACAAAGTTAGGCTATACCTATTCCAAAATAGTCATCACAAACCATGAAGATTACTTGCACATACAAAAGGATATACTCTACATATATCTATATCAAGGTCAGTTTTCTTTATTAAATATTTCATCTCTAATATCATTTTATTTTCCTACTCATTTTCCTATCAAAATATCTCATGTATCCTTATTTTCCTTTTGGAATTGTCATCAGTCATCATTTTTCTCTCTATTTATAACCTTGTGTAGTTTTAACATAATTGATGTCTATTCATCTTAATCAATACTAATTTTTTAGGATCAATGTCAATCCCTACACTTTATTTTAAAATCCAAGCCATTTAATCTTAAAAATATATCTTTAATTAGTCATATTTGATCTTCTACCTTTCTAGACATTAAATTTATATATAGATGACTATGCCCATAATTTCACATGAAGTAATTAATATCACTAATCTACACATTGTCTTTGAACCTTTCTTAGCCGACCAGAGTGACATAGATTTTGAGTTATCACTTTGTGCCATTATTTATTATCCTTCAGTTGAAACCACCAATGACAAACTATATGTTATACAAGACGATGTGAATTCTATTATAGCTTATTGGGATGAATACTTTGCTTATATTGATAATTTAAATGAAGATTAATTATTAATCATTTTTTTATCACATCCATATAACATCTTTATATTTTGTAATTTGAGTGTTTAATATCCACATAATTATGAAAATAATGAGCTAACATCTACTTGAGGAAGTTCATAGCTTCCTAGGACTGGTTCCTAACTAGGAAACTCACCTATCTATCTATTAATCAAAATTTTCTAAGTTATCTCATTATATGTAAGTTATTATTCCAAGAAAAAAATAAGTTCCTACATTCATTGGATTCAAATAGTGTGCAACCATCCTCTTATCTCTAGGTATTCCTCATAAACCTTGTATTTCTTTAAGTTTTTAGTAGATAATTAAATTAAAAGGAAAAAAATGAAAAACTAGTATTACATTTTGGCATGCCCAGTGGGACCCCTAAGGTATCATTGTTTTTTTTTTCATTGTGAAATTGTTTACTAGTTGAATTTTCTTGATTGTTTGATTTCATTATGTGCACCAAAATTTAGATTCAAACAATATTACTAAACATAGTAATAAAAACCTAAAACCTAATGACACCAATAAAAATAGATAAATGAAGTAAATAAAAATAAATACAACATACTTACCATAATTTTTACCTCCATATGCTTCCATTCTAGGACTTGCACTTAAATTTTTTGATGTTCAAAAGTTGTATTATTGGATTTCTTGAAAGATCTTGACAATGGCTTCCAATGGTTGTGTGAAGTGGATAATCGATTGGATGAGTGCTAGAATGTTGTTATGGATGCAATGGTAGTAGTGAGATGATGGATTGATAGCTTTCTAGTTTTATTGTGATTTCCAATTAGCTTGGCCATGGCCCAAGCATGGAATCTTATAAAATATTAGAGGAAATTTTAGGGGAATTTAAAATAATTTATAAGTCTCTAGTTTAGAGACTTCTAGAGTCTTAGAGGATCATCTTAGTTCTAGAGGATTCTCAATTAGTTTAAGGCATAATGGGGGGATTATATGGGAGTTAATGAGGTTTAGGATTCATATATATGTATGAATCGCTAGGGTGGTATTGTAGATAGGGTGGTAGTTGGATAAATATGATTTTTTAAATTGGCTAGTTGGTTTAAGGAGTAGGTTAGTAGGTAATAGGCTCTATTAATAGGTTTTGAAATGGCATAAAGGTTTATCAGATATAGGAATGGGATGAGGATTATTAGGCCATTAGTTATTTTAATTAGGAATTTAGGAATTAGACTAAACTAACATAAATTAGTATAATCAGTGGGGTGGGCATAATTTATTTCATTCATTTCTCCCCTCTTTGAAAGGGCATTACAAGTGGAAGGAGTAATGGTATTTAAAAAGAAAACCATGGTGCTACATGGTGTCATATATTAGTGTATTTAATTATAAATACATCATGTCTTATAAATCAATCTTGGCTCAGAGAAGATAAAGCATACCTACACTTCTTATTGGAGATACATTTGTTTAGTGGGAGCATGACCAATATGGGGATCTTCTAGACCTAATTAGGGGATAACTTATCACAATACACCATTTGAGGTATGTGTATAAAGCCTATAGTCTAACATAATCATGTAATAACCCTATAAGAGTCCTAAGGTTTAATATTTCATTTAAGTCTAATAGCAAGAAAGTAAATCTAATCTAGAGCACACTAAAGCTTATGGCATAATAAATAGAGTTAGTAAAGCAATAAAAATATGTATAAGAGAATATAAATTAATATAAGTATGAGTAAAACCCTAATACATGGAATATGGAGATTAATATTATTCAAGCCAACACTTATGCTTCTTCTATCTACTAAAGAGAGGAGAACAAAGTTAAGAAATACTAACTTGAATATGAACCCTTCAAGACTCAATATCTCCCTTGGCCAAAGGGGCTTTACAAGAGGTTGTGGTTTTTAAGGATCACTTAAAAAGGCCCAAGCATCTAATATTTATCCATAAGACTAGATTATATAAATATAAACCATAAGCTAAGACTTATCAAGTACAATGGTGGAATGGCAAATTGTGAAAAAGTGCAAGTGAATAATAACTCTTGATTGCATATTCTAATAATGATGAAAATGGTCTTGTATATATAGGTAGATCTTAGCCTAAATTATCATAGAAACATTATCTATATAGGGTCAGCCATGGTAAACCCTGTATATTTTTAGGGATAATTCACTAGGTCTGAGCTAGGTTGGCTGAAAGGTTAACAAACCCAAAAAGTGAAAAATACCCCTAAACTATACAAGGTCAACCTAGTACAATTGACTCTCCAAAAGGTAATTAAGGCAATAAAAAGAGGATGAAAAGAGGAAAAAGACTAGAGTAATGTGAAATGGAGGAGTAATAGATTAGGGAATGGTTTTAGGAGTTGGTTAGATTGGTGATAATATGGCAATAAGGGATAAAAATCTTGTGAAGCACCAAAGGTCTCCCCACCCATTTATTGGTGAACCCTTTAGGGCATTCACTTAGAGAGATTGAGTCTTGATGGGTTCGTACAAGATGTAAAGTGTCAATATTTTATAAAATTTAAAAATATTATGTGTATAAATATGCCTCAATTCAAGCTCATCACATGTCATGAAGGTTTAATAGGGGATGATCTTTTGAGAAATAACATAAGGACACACAAAACTAATGTTAAATAGTATTTTAAAGAAAAAAAATGAAAAGTAAATGAATAAAAAGGGAAATAAGTAAAAATTAAATTTAATGCATATATTTACTTACCTTTATCACATTATGGTTATATGTTGTGTTGTTAGTTTTGATTATGGAGGGCACATAGACTACTTTCAACAAACCCAAGAATATAAAACTATAGAGCAAAAAAAAACAAATGAAAGAAAAACCAAGATAGATGGTGTCATGAGGAAGGGATGTATTTGGGAAAATTGGCAATCTGAGGTGATAGGTCCTATGTTAGACAAAATGACCAAGTCAAAAAACAAGAGTAAATCAGGTAACTAAAAAGACAAGGCTAATAAAGACCAAAAAACTCAAATAATATATCCTTAAGTAAGAGATACAAACTCACCAAGTCAAACAAAGGACACATGTCAAATAACATGGTAGAAACAAATCAATGGTAAAAAGAAGAAACAAAATGGTAAAATAAAATTGATGAGTGAGTAGTATAAATGCACATCACACTCAACAATGGAAAAATGTGTGTAAAAAGGTAAAACAACATTTTTGAGTGAAGTAAAAAAACCAACATCACTCAACAGTGGAAAGAGGGGTATGAACTCAGGTGTCTATAGCATCAAGATAGTAAAATAATGACAAATGGTAAAAGGAAAGTAAAGTAAGTCTAGGAATGTTAAATCATGGTGAAAAAGAAATAAGTAATCCATACTGGCTCAAACATGTTGTTTCACTTTAAGGATGGATAAAAATGAAACAAAGTAGTGTTAGAATTTTTTCAAGAGGTAAAGAAGAAAGAATTAAAGAATAAGGGAAAATATATTCAGAATCATAATTTGTGTATCAAGGGGGAAATGAAATGGGTAGAGGGGATAATGAAGTGAAAATCAAGGTAGAGGAACTATTTATCTAAGTCAAGGCACTCAAATTAGATTTTTCAAAACAAGAGTACTTTCAATGTTAAAGACTATGAAGAACTTCTCTTAGCTACACAAGTCTTAGGTCAACAAATTGATTTTATAGATCATCCCATGAAAGATATATGTATGAAAATTAAAATGGACCTACCTCCCCATAACATGTTCCCCATTCCTTGGGACCCTTTATAGATCCATCGATCTACTACAAAGATTGAGTACTTGCATGAGAAATTAGATAACACCATAGAGATTGTTTAATTCCTTTATTATAATCTAATGACCTACTACACCCCAAAGGATCTTAGCTATCTGTTAGGCCAACTATGGAGTTTGAGCTTCGATTAGAGATAGGAGATATACATAGAATCATGTATTTTGGTGTGATTTTGAATTTTTATATTTGTATGTTTCCTTTTATAAATTATTTCATTTTGTTTCAAATGATTTGAATTTTAAATTTCTTGATGGAATTTTCCATTCCTCCTCCATACGAATTTGGAAAACCAAACATGGGTGATAAAGATGAATTTCATTTGAATGTTTGGGATAAGGTTTATAAGAGAGATAACTTAAAATATCATGGGGTCTAAGATTCTCATAAATATAGGTGAAATAAAAGTGTTATCTTGACTTCAAACTTGTTTTATCCAAATGAGGAGATGAGGAAATCAAGAGAAGTGAGACATGGAAAAATTTGAATTACTTAAAATAAAAAAAAATGTGACAAAGGGAAAAAGGGGATAAAATGATATTAAAAGATGAATAATTATCATAAGAGTGAGTGAAATGGATAAAAACATGCTAACATAGATTATTTTCATATATTTCATCTAACAAAAGAAGCAAAAGCTAAAGTTGAGAACAAGGATCAAGAACATGAAAAGATGACAATTTTATGAGGGTCAGGTCCTATCCATGGTCTTACACTAAAAATTCATAAAATAAGGAAAAGATAAAGTAAAGAGATGGTATTTTTGTGAGGGAAGTCAGGCCATATCCATGGTCTTACAAAGTAACTCACAAAATAAAAACCCAATGGATACCAAAATAACATTAACAAGTAAAAAATGTGAGAAAAATAAGTAAAATATGGTGGTTTTTTGATTAATTTTATGTCATATCCATTTTAATACAAATAAAATCACAAAATAAAAACCTAAGAGGTGATAAAAACAAGATAAAATGTAAGAAGATAAAAAATACTATGGTACTTCAAGAAACCAAAAGACCAAAAGTGAGGACTAAAGGTTTGTGAAGGAAGGAAATTAATGTAGAGGGAGAGACCCATGCTTAAGTAACCTATAAAAAGTCTTAGATAGATTTAAATAGAAATCATGAAAATAAATAAGTGTTTAGGAAAAGTATATTTTTAAGGAATTGAGCATTAGTGGGCTCTTTGAGAACATGGACATCATTGGTTAGAAGGTGGTAGGTGCTTGGACCAAGAATATCTTTAGCTAAATATGAGATACATTATTTATGGGTGTATTTACCTTATTTTTCATGGTTTTAGTCTAATTTTAGGACAAGATCACCAACATTAAATGTGTAGACTTTAACACATTTGTTATGTTGTTTGATAATACGAGCCTTGTATTGGCAGTTATGTTGTATGGCAGAAAGATGATGTTAATCAAGTATATCAAGGGCATGAAGATGAGCTTCATGTAATTATTAATTATTAATAATACCATGAAGATATATAAAAAAAGAGGGAATCTCAACTTCTAAAGGAATAACTAAATCAAAACCATAGACTAGCGAGAATGGATTTTCCCTAGTGGTAGTATGTATGGTTGTCTGATAAGCCCAAATTACAAGGTAAAGATAAATATTCCAATCCATGCATGTTTCATGAATAATATTTTGTATATTTTTTTTCATAATTTTATTATTGACCTTGGTTTTTCCATTACATTACATATGATAAGACATGGCAAATTTGTGATTGATATTAAATTTATTACAAAGTTGTTTAACATGTTTATTTTTGAAGTTACCAAAATTGTCTAAAATTATGGTATGGGGAAAAAAATAGTGGAAAATTATTTGATTAAGAAAAAAATTTAAATGGTAAGACCGATGATATTAACGAGGGGTATGGCTTCTATCCACTTGGTAAAATATTCAATAGCAGTGATAATAAAGACATGCCCATCATGAGAGCGAGGAAGTTTATCAATGAGATCAAATCCCCATGTGGAAAAAGGATAAGGATATTCGATAGGTGAAAGGATATTGTCATCTGTAAGATCATATTGAAGAGAATAAGTGGTTGGTATGAGAGTTACATAAAGTTGATCATATATAACTTAACTTTTAAAAGATTTTTAATTGATGATGTGGAGATCAAATTCCATAAGTAGGACCATCCATTTACCAATTCTATCTCCAAGAAGAAAGGCTTTGGAGAATAAAT
Organism: Torreya grandis; assembly: GCA_037957365.1. Classification (NCBI taxonomy): domain Eukaryota; kingdom Viridiplantae; phylum Streptophyta; class Pinopsida; order Cupressales; family Taxaceae; genus Torreya; species Torreya grandis. The sequence continues at coordinate 312,478 of JARHVA010005721.1, forward strand.
GATGAATGGGGTTATAATGGACAATGACATAAGTAGTTTGTTAAAGCATATAGTGATGAATCTTCTTAGCTAAAAAATAGATAGTGAGGCAATCATGCTCAATTTGAGTATAACATGTCTCATAGTCAATGAGGCCTCGGATAATATAGTAGATAACATACTCTCTTCTCATATCATATTATTGGGCAAGCATTGTCCCAACTAAAATAAGTGTGAAATAATTATATAGAATCAAATTTTTATCATTGGAAGGAGGATGAAGTGTGTGTGGGTGAAGCAATGACTCTTTCATGTTATCAAATACTTTTTTACATGGATCCATCCATTCTAAAACAATACCTTTCTTGATAACAAAATTGAAAAAGTGGATTTGATAATCTATTTCAAAGATAAATCATCTAATTGCCCGAAGTTTGCCTAAATAAGTATAAATGTTGAGAATAGAATGAGGAATGGGCATGTTGATGATGACACTAATTTGTTAGGATAAACATCAATGCCATAGAGAGAGACTAAGAGTCCTAACAATTTTCTAGATGTGACTCCAAACCTGCATTTGTTGGATTGATTCTAACTTTATATTTAAGAAGATGATCAAAGATGATTGAAAGATCATAAAGACGATTCTTACAATGTTTGGATTTAGCAATAAGATCATTCACATTGATTTTAACATTTTTATGAATGAGATCATGAAAAATGTGACTCATCACTCATTGCTAAGTGGCTTTGGAATTTTTAAGATTGAAGGGCATTTTGACATAGCAATAGGTACCCCATTATATGGTAAAATTTGTCTTATATTGATCTTTAGGAGTGATATGAATTTGATTGTATCCTAAGAAGCCATCCATAAGTGATAACATTTCATAACCAACTATGGAATACATAATTACATCTATTTAAGGTAAGGGGAAGTTTTCCTTCGGACAAGAAAGATTAATATTTCAGAAGTCAATATAAATGTGAATGACCATAGTGAATTTCTTCTAAATGGGAACAATGTTGGAAACCCATTCAAAATAATCCATTTATTTAATAAATTTATCAAGTAATTTGTTGATTTCATTGTGACATAAAGTTAAAAATTCAATAATTTTTTTTCTTTTCTTTTGACACACAGGCTTGGCATCAGGATAAGTAATGATGTTATGCACCATAATGTTAGGGTCAATTCTAGGCATGTCCTCATATGACCAAGTAAAAGTCTCATGATATTTGTCAAAGAATAAGATAAAATTATCATGTCCAATATTTGAGAGTTTATGAGAAACTATTATTAGTTAAGGACAAGATGGAGCAACATATTTGATACGAGTGGTTTCTTCAATAATAATATCATTTCCATCTTGAAATAAGTATCGTGTATTAGTTAAGGCAAAAATTGGATTTATTTTAGAATCAATATTAGAAATGAAGTTGTTAAAGCAAGGAGTTTTAGTCTTTAAATTTCCAAGTTTATGATGTTTCCAAGGAAGTTGAGGTTCTCAAGCATAAAATAATTGAATAATAGCTTTGTCACTAAGCAAGGTAGGAAGAGGACCATAATACTCAACATCTACTTCAAGATCAAAAATTTGATTGCCATGGTGATCATACTCAGAATGTATCTGATGAACATCAGTTGCCTTGGAATCAAGTGTGATTTTAGGAGTAGAAGAAGTAGATGGAGTAGAATATATTGGTATGGTGGTAGATTTTTTGATGGGAGAAGGATCATATATAGTGATTGGATCAGTAGGTAGTAAAGGAGATGTAGAAATCTCTAGAGATTCAGATTGCATAATTTTCATTACCACCCAAGGAGTATTGATAAGAGGAAGATTGGAAGGAGGAACATGACCCTTAGGATCTAAGGCATGATCCATAGAAATGGTATGAACATCCTAATTAAAAACATGAATTTGGTCTAACATTTTCTATAAATGTTGGACATCCAAGTATCTAGATTGAGCTTGGGCCATGATATAGTTGTCATCATATGTTGGAGAAATAGTACATGCTTGATAATCTAAGGGAGTTTCAGAGGATGAAATCCAAATATTACTAAATATACAAGGAGACATGATGAGAGGACCTTGAAATAATTTTACCACTCAAAAATCATTACAAGTGAAGGCATATTTAGGTAGAGAAGGCTCCTAAGCATTGCATGGAGGGGAAAAATTAGTAATCTCATCCATGAGAGGAATAGTATGGTATCTTGGTAAGAAAGAAGGAGGAAGCCATTGTGAAATATATGGAGGTAAATTAGTGGTATTACAAGTATGTTTTAACTCATTGGGCTCATCATCATTGGAATATACAAGAATAACTTGTAAATCATGATTCATGTTAGTGAACTTGAGTAAAGGAACACTATTGATCTTAGGAATTGTATGAACATGATATTGTGATTTTGGATTAGGTAGTTGGATACTCAATGGGTTAGGATAGACTTCATGCTTATATCATTTTCCATTATGTAATAATTTAATGTGTTGACTACCAAAAGAAGCAATGCCCCTCATTTGACGAGTCCATGGATGACAAAGGAGTGTGTTATAAGATAAAGGAAGATCAAGGACCATAAGTTTGGTTCAAATAGTCTTAAGTCCTATGGTTAATGGAAGCCAAATACAACCAAGTGGATTTTGTTTTATCTTATCAAAACCATGATAAGTAAGATGATTTTTCTTAAGATGATCCTTGTTATAACCAAGTTATTTTACAATTCATAAAGATGTGACATTAATACTAGAACCTTCATCAACTATAACTTTTCAAATAAGAGTGGTATTAAAGGCTACTTTGATAAAAAGTGGAGGATCATCAACATAAAAGATAATTTCATCATTGATCATCTCCTTTTAAAATAATTCAATAGAGGGCTTGAAAGGACACTATTGATACCAACACCCCCCATATTTATTTTTTGAAAAAGGGACCCTTGTACCTGTTTTTAGAACAAATATATTTTGGATTAAATGTGAAAGATTGTTTTATCTTGAATTTTAAAGGCAAATCAATTTTAAAAAGGGCATGAGCTTTGGTGTATCTTATTATGATCATGTTTTATGGATTAATGTTGCTAATAATTATTTTCAAGGTGATTAATTATAGGTTCCATACAAGAATCTAGGGTTCCCAAGTAGTAAACCCTAGGGGTTTTAATTTAAACATTTACAAGAAATTATAATGATAAATCTAATTTTTGTTTGGTTAAAACAACCTTAGGTCTAAATTTATATTAATATTCAATTATATTTTTAAACATGAATAAATATTAATTTAAAATCATGACTTAAAAGTGGACCCTTTTACCCTTTTAAAACCCAAGAGCCCTTTTGGATTAAATAAGTCTTATTAAGGTTTAAGTGTATTTTTATTTGTAAACATGAATAACTTTTAAATGTCTAAATCTTAGGCTAAACCTTTATATATATTAGGCTTAAATTAAAACTCATGCACTTTTGTAGATTTGATGCTTCTCACTCAATTAGAAGATTTGATCTAAGGGTCCAAATCAAAGTTGACACCCAAAAGGACACCAATCACTATCAAGCACTTGGATTATGATTTGATGATCCTCACTACCTCAAAATCTTTAATCTAACAATGTGCATCAACCCCAAAGCCTTAAGAACTCCTAAAAGCCTAACATGTGGCATTCAGTCATTACACTAAAGGAATTCCATTATCTTAAATTTGACAAGTTTTCTCTCATCATTTGATGTTTGTGAGGATGTAATTGATGTTATTGAACCTATCAAATTTAACCTCGAAGCCTAACATGTGGCACTTAATCATTGCATCAAAAAATTCCATTGTCTTAAATTTGACAAGTTTATTCCCATCATTTGATGTCTATGAGGATGTATTTGATTTTATCAAACCCATCAAATTTAACCTTGAAGCCCAATGTGTGACACTTAATCATTAGATCAAAAAATTAGATTGTCTTAAATTTGATAAGTTCGCTCCCATCATTTGATGCCTACAAGGATGTATTTAACATTACCAAACCTATAAAATTTAAATTAGATAATTTATAAAGCCTAAAAAAAGGGGGGATTTCTAAAAATAACCTTTTAAGAAATTCCTAGCTTTTTACAAAGACAAACCTAGTATATAAAGATCTTAGCCTAAGTCATTTTGTATTTTTAACATAAAAATCTAAATGTCATTTTTAATCCTAAGATTCATATAATCATGGAACTAATTAAAAGGTATACATCTTATAGGATCCGAAAATGGTCGTTTGTTCATAGGATTTGATCCAATGGTGAATTAAGCTTGAAGCGTTTTAAAAAGGCATATGGTTAACAATCTAGCCCTAGCCAAGATCCAAGGGTGATCACTTGCTCATTGGATTTGATCCAACATTGCAATGAATTTAAGGAATTTTCAAATGCCCCATGATCTTGACACATAGAATAATTAATAAGATTAAAAATCAAAATACTAATGAAATTTGAGGACCTGGATTCAAATTTTCAAAGCAAAATAAAGAGGACTTTCGAAAGCTAACAGCTAGTCTTCAACTAGCATTTATGAAATTTACCATGAAAGATATGGAACCCTACCACATAGGATCCATGTAATAATGGAGGATAAAAATGAAAGATATCTTATCCTATAAAAATTATAATACATGAGAATGAGGTCCCATCAAATCTAAGGCATGCATGGGATCATATATATTTCCACCATTAAAGCTAAAAACCCTGAACTCTCTTTAAAGAAAGACTTGAGTCTATTTAATTGATTGTATAGAAATAAAAATAAGTGAAAATAAAATTCAAAGAAATGGCCTTAGTGAAATATTTAGTAACTTATGACTAAAATTCAATGTCATCAATAGTGATGGGTAGAAAACATATGAAAATTGAAGTGGAGCTCTATTTAACTTCAGATGGTGAACAAAGGGTCTTTAGAGACACAAAGTTAGATCCGATAGCCTTGAATTTACATGGAATCAATAATTGGTGTAGCTTATTCTTCTTTGAAGAGGAGTTGCAACCAATTTCCTAGGAGGAAAATAGCAATGTTATGGTGCACTAAAGACAAAAAGACCTAGTATCAATGTAGCTAGTAGGCATTCACCATGTGGCTACTAAACTAGAGGTAATACATTACATCAAGAATTTTGTTCTTATTTTTATTGACTATAGAATAGATGGGTGGTGGATTATTAATTAAGGAAGTACCTATAAATTTGTATGTATAACTCCCATGGCATTTTAGTCTTACTATAAACTCCCTTTGCATCATGTCGATTGCCTATCCTTGAGAGAATGGATAAATTCCCAAAATATGGATTCAATATTCTCACCTTGGTTAATCCAAGGTTCCTATGTTTTTAGGTCCCCTAATGGTTATATTCCTATTGTCCAATTTAGGTATGGCATGAGGGTAGTTATAACCATATTGAATAGATCCTTTGGTGCCTCTTCTACCAATTATTTGAGTAAGGTTTGGGTATCCTATGTCCATCGCATGTTGGATCAGAAATTAACCCCTCCCATTAGATACCTAATAATTTTTATCTTATCCAAACAATTTACAACCATCAAGAAAAATACCTCCAAGCAATTCTTTATGATTTCTTACATCTTGGATTCACTCTTAGCCTCTATTAATTTCCTTGGCATCCAAAATTGGTCCCCTGATGGTAAAACTACCATTTCCCATCATTACTCCAAATTTAAAATATTTAAATAGATGAACCACATACAATTCATATGTGATGGTATCTTTTGAATCATTTTTGAGATAATCACTGGTATCCATATGCCTAAGCTTCATCGTATAATAAAAAAACAAATTGAGACCATAGGGGATGTGTGGTTCTATCCAAATTACACTATAATAAAGATAGAAGGAATCATGGTCTAATAATATAGATTGCTTATATATGTTCCCAATAAGCTTTTAGATCAAGAAATTGTGTATCAAATTATCCAAGGAATGGATTGGATATGTAAGAAGAATAAGAAGGATCAAGTTCATCCCTTTCCAATGGACATTGGAAAATTTATAATCAAGGATTACAAATAGCTAGAGATCATGGTGGTGCACATGAAATATTTTAATTTCTAACTGGATGACCTTAAGATGTGTGACCCCAATGATAGAGTGGCTAACCATATTGGGGATAAAAATATCCTAAAGAGTAAGTAAAAACATTAACCAAGTGTGGGAGATTGTATTTACATAAAGGCAAGGACCTTGAAGAAGTCATGTCTAGGGTTAAAAACTAAAACATCAAATTATAACACAGGATGGTTAGGAATAATAAGCCCTTATGATAAATATGAAAACTACATCCCTTGAATTATCACTTATTACCAGGACCATCTAGGATTGCACATCAAGAGCCACCTATTGGAGGACAATATTTTGAGACTTAGAAGAGAGAATTGACAAAGTCACCATAGGTTGGGCAACCTAAAGATGTAAAAGAGAAAGGTAAAGTTGTGATTCAAGAGTCCAACATAGAGCATAGACCTAGAGAAGGTCCCCAAATTTAGGCATCCCCACCAAGGCCTTCTTCCCCAATAGAGTTTATTATCATGATTTCTTTAGAAACTAGAGAAATAGTGGAAAGTGCCCTTGTTAACATCACATATACCTATGGTTTTGATAAGGAAGAGGATCCATCTAAGAAATTAATAAAAGAATTAGTTATATTGGAAAGAGGAAAGAGACAAGTATAATTAGCCTTAGTTCCTATGGCACCAAGAAAGGGGCCTAGGTTAACTTTCACTCACCCTACTAGTGAAATTAACCTCTTTAATGATGAGTATCCTATTTATGGACCAATTATTCCTAATTGGTTTGTTTATGGGAAGTTTTAAAAATTACCATTTCTTTCTCTTTCATTAGATTTAACTCGAGTTGGCATGGATGTTCAGGATAATGTCAAGCCTTGGATTCAAGATATTCTAAATAGACAAGTAGAGACAAGATTATAAATCCTTTGTAACAAATAAATCCAAGGGATTACCACCCTAAGAGCCTCTAGGAGTTCAAATGTAGATATTCCTAAATATCCATAGGTAAAGGAGTCTAACCCTTAGGTCCATTTCAATCCAAATACATCAACTCTTGAGAGAGTAGTGACCAAGAAGGTTACTATTGGTATTGAGGAGTTCAGCTTTCAAAAGGTGGAATCATTTACAAGCTTAACTCCTATTCTAAGGTAGTCAATAGGGGAACATCCTATATTTCAAGAATATGTAGCTAGTATGGTTCTATCTGAGTCAACAGTGAACTTGGCTAGATTTTAGGGAATGAAACAAAATATTCTCAACTTGGAGAAAGAAAAACAAGATTTAGAAGCTTAGGTCCTCTCAATCATTAAGGATGTATTATAAGTACTGAATAAATATTTTATGGACACATTTGATAACTTTAAAATCATCAAGCTTAGATTAAGTGATTGAAACCATCAAACCAAGATGGCGTAAGCCTTAATCACTCAATGGTAGGATTCTCAAGTTTAAATTAAGGAGCTCATCAAGGTACATAAGAAAAAATAGGCCTTGGACTTCAAGATTATCAAACTTAGACATGTGGACATCTTCATGGTAGTTTTAATGGATAAAAAAAAGGATTTGATCCCCTACAGCAATGATGTCAACAACTTCATCAAGAGAGACATAGGCTTTGTAACCCAAATTAAGAAACTTTTGAGGAATATATTAGATAACCCTTCTCAAACCACTACTATAGGTCTGATTAGTGATGAAGAATTCAAGCAAAGAGTTGGTGTTCACATCCAAGGCATTAGAGACAATAAATGCCATTTGGCCAAGGACAACTAGAAGATCCTTGATATCATTATTTCTATAGGGAAGCAAATTATAGAAGCACAATGTATTAAGGAACTTGTATCTTGATTTGATAATGAATTTGACAAGTTAGTAGATCAAGAAGAGGATTTTCTAATGAAGCCTATAGTAGATTTTGAACTAATCAAAGAGTAATACACCAAGGTGAATGTCTTCCTTGGATAGGGACAAGTGAATGGCCCACCAATGAAAATATTAAAAGAATATTCTTTATGTAAAATATATGCTAGTATGTTAGTATATACTTATTCTTGTCAAGTTGGCATGAAAGATTTTCACATTATGTCTTTGTATCAATGAGAGATGTCTTTATCCACATGTGGATATTTTGAAAGTTAATTGGTTAACCACCTATGTTTACTATAAATAGGTAGATGGTTACCATTTTAGAGAGATTTTTTTTGAGAAATTGTATACTAGGAGCATTTAATATAACTAAATAATTATGAAAAGATTGTCTAGATTGTTTTTAAAAATGTCCATACTACCTCTCAATTGCAGATAGTCATCTTAAATTTGAATGATTCTTCTTGTCTTGAGTTACATAATTTTGTCATATGGTTTTTAATTCATGCTACATGCTAGATTAACTATAAAGATCTCAAGTATACTTCATTTTTTTTGCTCTACATTTTTATGTACTTAGGTTATTTAGATAACAATAGAAAATGTTTAAAGTAAACTTGATTTTACTTATAATTCATACTTTTCCTCTAAATTTTGCCTAATTTGTGATGTAAATTGAGATTATGTTATTTTATAACATAAATTGGTTCATCTTTGCTCAAGATAATTGGAATCTTGTCATAATATTTCGGGTGAAACCATGTAATCATCTTTCTTTCTTACTTTACCCTTCTCTTTTCTTATTTTTATCAAGTTTCACTTTAGCTTAAAGATCATTGTTAATACTCATTTATTTTAGCCTCTAAGTTATCAAACTATTAAGTATCTAAATATTTAAACCTTGGTGGCTCCTAACCACTAAATTAAATAAATATTGTAGATAGTTCTCATACTCTACTTGTATTCCACCATAGACATCATTGAATTGTCACAAACTGCAACTTGTGCCTTGGATTTTTCAAATCCTAAAATGAGAATTGTTCATTAAAACTGAATAACACCTATGGTACATTTTGAAGCATCAATAGGAGTAGCTCCACTCAAACTAGAATAAGGGCTCATCTTTAAAGATACTTAATATTTTTTAGGTGTATTTGGTCAAAATTACTCTATATATTACATGATTATGTTTCTTTAATATAAATTATGAAAATATTGGTCACCTTTACAAAAAAATAGCTTTTGGTGCTAAGAATCTATTAGTAATTAGAGTTAGGATGGGTTATTTTGTTCAAAATTGATAATTATTTGACAATAAGAGGTTTATTTGGTCATAAGTTATAAATATTAGTCATCTTTGCATAATTCAATACATATTTGAACTTGTTTAGTTAAAGATTTATGTCCTTTGTCCTCTTATGACCAATTTTTTGAAAATTAAGTTTAGAGTGCATATTTCACCATGTTTCAAAATAGGATCCTTAATCTTCAAGTTGGAATTACCAAGGATTAGGACCAAATCACATTTAGAGACTAAATAACCCTTGCTCAATCTATAAATCCATAAAAGGACTAGGAAATATAGAGGTAAGCATAGGTATTTTAAATATATAACATCATCATCATCTTTTCAAGGGATTCCTATGCTCGATATTCATCTAAACATGGCCTGGATTTAAAGTTCATGTATCAATATACCAGGTGTAGTTCATGATTTAACACGTAATCTTGAAAAATATTTGCCAATATTTAGTCCAACTGGTATTATGACTACCAAAGAAAATGTTAAATCTTTCAAAGCTACATTAAGATTATTAAATGTTATTCATGAAGATGTAGCATGTAGGTTTTTCCCATTTACATCAAAGAGGCTACATATAAATGGTTCTTTAATCTACCTAACAATTATGTTATCTCATAGAATAACATTGACACTATTTTTATTGATCAATTTAGAAAGATCATAAGCCTTTATGTCATCTATCATCAATTTACAACTATTAAGAGAGATACAAGTGAACCAATTAGGTCCTTTAATGCTAGGTTCAAAAATTTGTTTAGTTAGACCATGGATCCATATAAACCTAATGAAGCTTTAGCTTTAGAGGTTTACAAATATGCTATTAACCCCATGACTTATGTGTTTTTGAAGAGAGCCCTTCCACTTATCATCACATTGGCTCAAGCATATTCTGAAGTAGTGGTTATTAGAGACCAAATTCAACCCTAAGGATAGATGGCTTATTCTATCCAAAATGTTAATCCTCAAATGCCTACATTAAACCTTCTCCCAAATAATAACCAAAATGATCCAACATTAAACCAATTCCCTACTTTAAATGTATTGCCTACTAGTCATGTTGTCCCTAATACAAATTTATGTTTCTTGAGTCATCAAGATACTAATGGATCCCATGTTAATGACCAAAAATCCTTAGTGCCTATCAGTGGCATTAAAATTAACTAATTTAAGAACTATGAGGTTCCAAAAAATGAGAATGAGTCTATATTAAAAATGGTACATAAGCTTAGCACAATTTTTTTGCAATTGCAAAAACAAGTTGGTAATGCTAATGACAACTCTGGAAGGAACTTCACTTTCCAAAAGTTCAACAATCCTAGGAATAGATTTTAGAATGATAGTTTATATAATAATAGAGTTAGTGAGCCTTCCTTTATAAAAGATAATATGGATATGAACCTCACTGATATTGCATTACCAGATTATTATGGGGTGTATGCTACTTCCAATCATGGTGACATTGATTGTATTGAGTTTTTTAAAGCCTTTGAATCTTTTCAAGAAGAACTTGACACATTTGAAGTGGTTCCAAAAAAATATCATGCTACAAATCCTTTTGAATCTAAACCATCTAACCAAGTGCATATGGTGGAAACTTTTCAATTCCCTTTTCAAGAGGATAATGATCTTGAGAATATTCCTGAGGAGATTCAAGCATTCCAACAATTTTTGAAGATATATCCTTTGAGAAATGGGGAACAAAAATAACCAATGACTACATCTACCTCTCCTAACAATTATGGAACCCCTCCAAACATTACATCAAGGAATAATCTTAAACCTCCTAAAGGAAGTTATTCTAAGCTAAATATTGATCCTCCAAGCAAAACTAAATATAATATTATGGAATATATGAAAAATATTAGATCTAATATCACTCTGCACGAGCTAACTCAAATCACATAACAAAGAGACTTACTCTTGGAATCTTTGTCCAAGAAAATTTGGAATACCCCTAAGAATGATAGTGAAAATGTAATTACACAAGTAATCAAAATAGAGTGTCCACATTTTTTACTTACATTCAAAATATTTGGGAAGAATGTTCATAATCGTCTTTTAGATTCTGGAGCTTCAACCGACATTATGCCTACTGGGATATGTAAATAATTTGGGTTAAATCTAGTAAAGTTTGATAGGATACTCACTCAATTGGATAAATATAGAGTTAAGGTTATAAGTAAATTATTGAATGTGTATATACATCGAGCTAGTGAACCTAGGGTTCAACAATTCATTGATATCCAAGTGGTACAAATTATTAGTGCTTATGGATTGCTCTTAAGTAGATAATGGAATAATGCCTTAAATGGTTACATGTCTAATTATTTCTCTCACTTATGGCTTCCTTGGAAAGGTGTGCCAAATCAAATAAGAGTAGAAAGGGAACCTAGAATGAAACACATGATAACAAAATACAATGCCATCAATGAAAGGGTAAATTTCATAGAATCTAATTTGGGAGTTTTCACTTTGAAAATTGCAAAAGAGCTAGTTTCCAAGAGTTCACCTCTAATTTTTGGTTTGTTGAAGTTATACATTGATGGTGCCAAAGGCAAATTAGGATCAGCAGTTAGTATTATATTGATAGATCCTTAAAAAAAAAACAATACCATGCAGCTTATAGGTTAAAATTCCCTTGCACCAATAATTTTACTGAGTATGAGGCTCTCATCTTAGGACTATAGTTTACCATTAAACACAAAGTTAAAGAACTCCTTTTTTATGGATATTTTAAAGTTATAGTTAATCAAGTAAAGAACAAGTAATAATGCAAGTTATCCTATCTTAATAAGTGAAAAATTAGAGTTTGGGACTTGATGGAATATTTTGATGCCTTCAATATCTCGTATGTTCCTAGGGAAGAAAACCAAGTTGATAATGAGCTTGCTTCTAATATAGCTAACCTAATACCTAATATGATTCTAAAAACCTTAGTATTGAGCTAGTACCATGTCCTTTAGTCCCTAATAACATAAATCATTTCCAAGTTTTCAATGATGACTGAAAAATCATAGATTTCATAACTAATTTTAGATATTCTGAAGATCACATTATTCGTGAGGTTTATGAAATTTTTCTTGAGAAGGAACTATTAGCCAATTTTTAAACCCTAAAAAATTGGCCAAGTATTATATTTTTATCCATATATCCCCTTCCCAAGAGATCCTTCCTTAAAGTCTTTCTCTCATTTCAAGTTTATATCCAACCTTTGTAGGAAGCCTTCCTTGTCTCTCCCTAACATTTGAATTCATTCAACCTTTTATCTCTAATAAAAAGCTTGAAATAATCCTTCCTCGAGTCTTTCTTGAAGAAACTATTCAATGATTTTATTCCCACTTCTTTTATTCAAAGTTCCCTTTGAAAAAGTTTTGAAGGGACACTTCATCTCCCAAATGCCCTTTGGAATTTTTTGAAGATTCAAATCCTCCCAAGGTTCCCTTTGAAAAAATTATAAAGGACCTTCTCTCTCCTCCAAGTGCCCTTCAAACATTTCTGTAGGGAAACTTTACTTCAAAATGCCCTTTAGAAAAGTTTTGAAGGGACACTTCATCTACCAAGCGCCCTTCAAATTTTTTTTGAAGGGAATAATCCAAGGCAAGTTCCCTTTGGAAAAATTCTAAAGGGCCACTTTCTCTCTCCAAGTGCCCTTTCGAATTTTTCCAAATGTCACTTTCTTTAGCCAAGTTCTCTTCACAAAAATCTGAATGGACACTTTCTCTCTCCAAGTGCCCTTCAAATTTTTTTTGAAGGTCACTTTCTTTAGCCAAGTTCCCTTTAGAAAAATTTGAAGGGTCACTTTATAAAATCCAAGACAAGAAAAAATCTCAAATATTTGGAGCATGAAAAACTTGAAGTAAGGATCCTCAAAAATCCTAAACACTTATAGCAAAGATAAGTGCAAATCAGGTTTCCATCAGTGCTTGTCTTTCAGGGGTTTTATTATTAGAATTAATTCAAGTTTACAAACTTTAATTAATAGTGGATGATGTAAACTAGGTTCTCTAAAGGTGAAGACTCAAAATTTATAAGTCATGAGTAGTGGCAACTCTGAAGCAAGCAAGTTAAAGTAATTAGAGAACCTAAATAGGTCTGTAAATGCTAATCAAGTTTCCAAGGCTAATTAGCTTAACAAACTTAGTCAATGAGCTAGTACCACTGCCATGTTTAAAAAAATGAGAAGCTACCATGTGGCATGATCTAGAGAAGAGTCAGTGAATTAGAGATAAATGGAGGATGATTTATAGGCATCCATGCCCATTAGATCAATAACTCTAAATCACCAATCTGAATCTTTCCTTGAGGACCAATAAAAAATAAAAGGTAAAGCTAAGTATAATAAAAACTTCTCTACATACAATTGTACATCATGACAATCAAATGAGAAGTAGTTGGGCATGGAAACAAATCTACAATAGGTGGATCCATTGGTAGAAACAATTTTTTGGCACCATCTCCACATAACTCTATTCTATTAAGCAGCCATTGAAAATCATCTCTAAGAGGGTAAGCCAAGGGCATTCAAGAGGGTGACATGGATTAATTAGAATACCTTAATGAGAATCATCAACAAAGTTAGTTATAGTGGAATATGGAGACTTCCAACAAAAATGATTCCTCTTATTGGTGCCAAAGACCTTCTCTTCTCTTTACTTTAAATACATCCCTTAGGCTAGTGTAAAATCCATCTACAAAAGTAGGTGAAGCCCTACTAAATTATTTTGTCATTTCCTACCTTTAAACAATCAAGCATAGGTATATTCATTTCAAGTTATAAATAATTACCTGAGTGTGTAATAGACACAAAGTGACAAAAAGTGATGGTTTCATCCTTGTGTCCTTTGTCCTTCACATTTTGATCAAGAGTTTTAGTCTAATAGGTCATGTAGAGTGCATCTAAATGTATGATATTTTACATGTGTATAACATTTTAAAAACTATACAGGTTGTATTTTAGTTTATTTACCTTCTATGATTTCATATGTCTCACCTCTACATTGAAACAATTATGTTAGAACTTTTCATATTTTGTAAATAGGATACATTCTATTATATTATGCAATCATGTATGACATTCATGTGGAGGATAATTTTGGTGCATCACCATTTTTATATTAGATTTCCCTAATGCATTTCTAATTCTTTTCCCTTTTTAAATTTGGTTTAAACAATGGTCATTTGTAAACGCACATACAAGGAGCTAGCCCTTCAAACCTAGAAGTTAATTTCCACCTATAGGCACACCCACATGCCTAGAAATGTTCTGACATTTCCCAAATCTTTTAGAGGACTGACCACTCTCTTTTAGGGTGTAATATTTGGAGACAATTGTTTTGGCATGCCTGGTGGGACCTTAGTTCTTGGTTATTTACATGTCAAGGTAAATTTTGGTCTTGATAATCTTGAGTTTATACTCTTAATACATCATTTGGAAACTCCAAAAGGGTGAGAATCTCTAGTTGTAGATTAATTTTTCCACATTATACTTCATTTTCCTCACTAGGTCATCTAGGATTTATGATCAAACCCCTTTAGTTAAAACTCTTCCTGAAGAACAAAACCATGAACCACTCTTAACCCTAAGCGATCAGTGATAAAAAGGTTTTGGAGAAGAAGAGGAAGAAGTTGAAGAAGTTAAAGAATCTAAAGAGATAGGAGATCAAGGGGAAAGAAGAGAAATGGGGGAAAGAATATAAAAGGATAGACATCAACCTCTCCTAACTTTTAACACCCAAAATCCCATCGACCTCCTAGCATATGACCCTATTCCTCCCAATGATATCAAGAGTCTCCCTAGTTCAATGGTGAAGGTTCTATTTCACCATTTGAGCATATTAGAGACATTTCAAACTTCTATAATTTCCATAATGTCACCCAAGCCAATATAGCCATTATATTTTTAGATATGTCTCTAAAAGGCAAGGCACTTGACTGGTATAAAATGTTGGAAGGTGGTTACATCACAAGACGGGATAGTTTTGGGGAATTTTTGGTAATAATATTTGAAAGTAAAAGTGACCATACTTCACTGATTCATCAATTGAATGTAATGAAAAGAGGTCCTAATGAATTCATGGGCGATTTCAATGAAATGTTTTAGAGGACATGGCATAGGCTACCACATATCATGAGACCCCCTCCAAGCTTTCTGTTCCCCACTTACCTCAAAGGTATTGGGATTGATGTAGATTCTATGTTATAGTCAATGGGAGGTTTCACTCTAACAAGTGCATATGAGCTAGATATTGAAGTTAAGAATAGCTTAATATAGGTTAGAAATCTCCCTCCAAGAGTTTCCATGCCTTTGGTATCCCATAATTTAGTTGAAGCTCTTAGAATAGTGCAAGTTACTAATGTCAATGTGAAGCCATGAGCCTTCCCCAAGAAGGTGGATAATGTTGTGGATAAGGATAAAGAGATCCAATCATTATGAGCTCAACTCAAACAAGCTCAGTTTTAGATGAGTGCTCCTCCTAATCATCAATATTATCCTCAACAAGGATATAGAGCTTCACCCTAATAAAAATACCAAGGGAGAGGATAAGGTCATCAAGGTTACAATAGGCAACCCAGTGCCTATAATCCTAATTTAACTCATCTTGTGAAGGCTATTATTCTAGTGCATGCTAACTTGGTCCAAGGAGAAGATCATTTGGACCAATGTGGAAAACCTCAAGGTTAGTTCATACATGATGATGGAGGATCTTGACAAGATTTTGGAATGCAATAGGAGGCCACTCCTTACATTATTTCAGAAGTAGGTCCCATCTAAAGGGATATGCATGGAGGGGGTAGCGGCTAAAGTATTAAGATGATGAATTTTCAAGATAAAGATGATTATTTGTTAAATCAAAGTATTTTAGCTATAACCAATATAAGATCCAATAATAAAGTTTTGGGATAAGGTCAAGGAGTGCATGTAACTCTATGTGATGCCTCTCTAAGACCATAAAGTGTGAATCTTAATGATGTACCTATTTTAAGTCACGGTTCTCAGCAAAATTAGAGTATAGGTAGGATTGTAAAACCTACAATATAATAGGTTTATAATCCTTATCTACCTTAAAATTTCCAAGAAAAGGTGAATTATCCCTATCTGAACATTATTAATTCTTTAAAGAATGTCAAGACAAGCATATCTCTTTGGGAAGTCTTACATATGCTTGGTTAGAAAGATCTATTCCAAGAACAGCTTGTAAACATTCATGTAAACCCTCAAACTTCAAAGTAAAATATGTAGCCCTTACCAATCACCCAATCTATGTCTTATAACCCTCCACCAAGTTTTAAGAGCCTCCACCCTTCTATCTCACCATCATTATGGGAGATAAACTAGTCCATAATTGCATTGTGGATAGTTAAGCAAGTACCACTATCATGCCTAAAGTGGTGGTTGAAAAATTGGGATTGAAATATGGGCCACATAACAAGGGTGTATTTCAAGTTAATGGGACTCCAACTAAGATAGTGGTATTGATCAAAGGTCTGAAAGTCTTTTTGCATGAATGCCCAAGTTTTTTGATTTTGTAAAACATTATGGTGGTAGACCTTCCAACCCTATTTTATGTCTATTTTTAAGGGATTTTATAGCTAAGATAGGAGAATAAATTTCTATTGACTGGAATTTTCTAGATTTCAAAAAAAGATATGCGACCAAGGTGACTATAAGGACTCAACCCTTAGCAAGGTTTTATATTGAGCCATACATGGAAATAAATTCAGCTCAGAATTGTCTAATTAGTAAAGAAGAAGGCATCATAAATGGTGAAACATCTTCCCCTCTTGAAGGTATTTCTCATATTTTTCTTTAAAAATATAACACTAAAACACATGGACTTAATCTATATACTTTCATTGAAGAGATTGATTTGGGAGTTTATTACATGCATGAGAAAGAGGTTTTTATTCCTTTACTCACTAATGAAGATCATGAGCTTGAACGAATTTGGGAAATGTTTTTTGATGGATTGAGAAACAAAGTAGGTGTAGGTCCTGGTGTTATGTTGGTTTCTCCATCAAAGAATCAATATTGATCCTCATATAGATTCCACTTTAGATACACTTACAATGTAGTAAAATATGAAGGTTTAGTCCATCATCTGTAATGAGCAAAGAGATAAGGAATCAAGAATCTAAAAGTCTTTGAAGATAGTGAGATAGTCATCCACCAAGTAAGAATTCAAGCTATATCCAAAAATACCTTAATTAAATCATATAATCATAGGGTATGGGACCTGCTTGAAGACTTTGATGCCTTTAGCATGTAGCCCATATGAAGGGATTCTAATAATCATGTTGATAGATTGGCTACCATTGGTGCAAGGTTCGATACATCTACTGATGTGGGACATGAGAAATATCAATCCCATATTAATATCATTGTGAGACCCTCCATCCTAGATAATGAAGTTTCATGGTAGGTTTTATAAAGTGATGAACACATTGTACACTTATTACAGAATGAGGTAAGTTTCTCCTCAAGAAACTAAAGAATATTACATGGTCAGTATGAGGATAAAATCATTCAGCTAAAGATGAATAAAATACCTAAGGGTATAATTACCTTAGAGAGTGTTTTCAATGATGATGACTAGAAGAATAAAGAAAGAGAGAGCATGTCAACAAAGGATGAGAATTATGAAAGATTAATGATTTACAAAGACAAGCTCTTAAAGATTGGTAAGCTTTATTCTTTGTTTGAAAGGTAGGGCTTTATTGAAATATATATCTTTTCTTGGGAATAAAAATATTTGAAATGGTTTGATCCAAGTCTAGCTCATCACACCATTGAGCTAGAACCTAGAGCTAAAATAGTCAAGCAAAATCAAAGGCCTATCAATCATAAGATAGAAGAACTGATGAAGGAGCTGACCAAGCTATTTGAGTCCAAGATTATATTTCCTATCTAGCACCCAACTTGGGTAGCTAATATTTTACCTATTTGTAAGAAGAATGGATAAATCAGACTATGTGTGGATTTTTTAGATATTAATAGAGTGTCTCTCAAGGACCATTATCCACTACCTTCCATAGAGCAAATTCTACAAGTTATTTTAGGTTCACAACACTTCTCACTTCTTGATGGTTATTCAGGATACAATTAGATATTGGTAAATGAAGAAGATTAGTTCAAAATAGACTTCACTATGAAATGGGGGACCTTTTCCTATAAAAATATGCCTTTTGGTTTATCAAATGCTGGAGCCATGTTTCAAAGGGCAATGGACATGGATTTTAAAGGTCTGATTAATAATTTTCTATCGGGTATCTTGATGATATAACCATTTTTTCAAAGGATGTTGTTGATCACATGGAGCACCTAAGGTAGGTGTTTAATAAATGTAGGGAGTATGGAATATCCCTTAATCTAAAGAAGTGCATCTTTATTATCCATAAAGGTAAGCATTTGGGTCATATCATTTAAAAGGAAGGCTTGGCTATTGACCCCAAAAGGATCAAGGATATCCTAGGCTTATCCTTGCCTCAACACAATAATGGATGACAAATATTCTTGGGGAAAATAAACTTTGTAAGGAGGTTTATTCTAGGATTTGTAACTTTGGTAAATCCTATCATAGCCATAATCAAGAAGAACCAAGATTTTTCTTGGAAATAGGAAGGTAGTATATGTTTTAAGAAAATCAAGAGAGAAATAATAGAATATCCTACTCTTTTTAACCTAAATTTTTCCAAGGATTTAATACTTTACACCTTTGATAACTTTTACATGATCTTAGTTATGATTATGCAGAATAATGATGAAGAGGTTGACCAGCCAATTACATTCTTCAGCCAAGAGTTGGTGGATTATGAGGTCAAGTCTTCTTTTTTTTAGAAGTAAGCTCTAACAGTGATTAGAGGGTTGAGGAAATTCAAGCACATGGTTTGCAACAATAAGATACATGTTATGGTTTTTCATCCTAGCACCAAGGAGTTTCTCCTATGCAATGACCTCAATGAGAAGAGAGATTGATCGATTATAAAGGTGATGAAGTATAGCATGGACATTAAAGTGACAAAATTGGTAAGAGGAAGAGGATTGTGTGAGCATTTAGCTTAAAATATTCAAGATCCAAAATAAGAATCCTTGGTTAAGCAAGTTCACCCCCAACCAGCTGATCAAATGCAAGCTCAAGTTGGACACAAGACATCATTGTTTTTCTTCAAAATGGTGAGTGTCTTAATAGCTTGAACAAGTCTCAAAGGAGATATTTTAGACTATAGACCATTCCCTATTTCCTTTTTGATAATGTTCTCTTTATAAAGGACATAAATGGTGTGCTGTTGAGATGTGTTGACAATGACCAGTTTTATATGTAACTAAAAAATTTTCACAATGGCACCAATGGAGGTCATTTCTCTCCTAGAAATATAGCTACAAAGATAATGATTTCTAGTTACTATTGGCCTAGTATTTTTAAAGACTATTATCATTGGTCTAAGGTGTGTCATCAATGTGCCTTCTTTGTAGGAAAATATAAGCGTATATCCCTTCCATTGAAACTTATCTAAGTGGACTAGCCTTTCATGCAATGGGGTCTTGATTTCATTGGCATTATCAACCCTCTATTAAGTGATAGACACAAATGGATATTGAATTCTATGGAATACTTCACAAGGTCAGTATAGGCTACTACATTAAAGGAGGCAATCAAAAATTTTATCTTGGAGTTCTATGACAACATTGTTACAAGGTTTGTAGTTCTTATGTCATCATTTTTGATAATGTACTTACTTTCATAAGTGTTAAAAATTTTGATTGGGAAGCAAGGAATGGATTTCATTTGAGTACCTCATCTAATTATTAACCTCAAGGTAATGGATTGGCTAAGTTTACCAACAAGAACCTCAGCAAAATAATTAATATAACATTGGTGAACAATCATAGATCATAACACAACAAGCTAAAGATATATTTATGGGTAGACATAATTAATCCTAAGAAATAAAATTGTAACTCTCCCTTTGTACTTGTTTATGGTAGAAAATCTAGGTTGTCCATATCCCAAGAACTCCCTACCTTAAAACTTGCACAACAACTAGAATTACTTGAAAATACTCTAATGGAGGTCATGTTGATATAACTAATGCAACTATAGGAGGTAAGGTATGATGCACACAAGGATATGTAACACCATCAAGTGCTCATGAAGAGATCCTTTGACAAAAGGACAAGTGCAAAAGTGTTCAAAGAGGGTGACTTGGTTTTGAAGTGGGATGAAGATAGAGCAAAACTAGACATGCATACAACATTTGATACTTTTTGGAGTGGCCCTTACATCATCAACAAGTGTAAGAAAATAAAATCCTTTCAATTATCCAAAATAAATGGAGAATATTTTCCTATCCCTATGAATGGGATACACTTGAAATCTTGCTACTAGCCCTTGCTTGTCTCCTTATAAATACTAGTTTAGGTGTGTTTCCTTTGTTTCATTGGTTGTGTGCTTCCTTTGTTTTATTATCTATTGCTTTCCCTAAATGCATTGTTACACAAGTGTTGTCTTTCCTTCCTCTTTTTTGGTGAGCATCTTTTCCTTATGTGTTTGTTCACCTAGCTATGTGTTCTTAGGCCATCATTTAGTTGACTCCATGCCCAATGAAAGGATTAAAATGATTAGTCTTAGGCATAGAAAGCATGCCTCCCCTAGAAATTACCAAGAATATTAGATAATTTTTTCACCCTTAGAAATTGGCCAAGTATAATATTTTTCTCCATCTATCCCATTCCCAAGGGATCCTTCCTCAAAGTCTTTCTCTCATTTATAGTTTTTGTCCAACCTTTACAGGAAGCCTTCCATTTCTGTCCCTAGCCTTTTAATTAATTTGATCTTTTATATTAGATAAAAAGCCTGAAAGAATCCTTCCTCGAGTCTTTCCCAAAACAACTCTTTCAATATTTTCTTCCCACTTCTTTTCTTCAAAGTGCCCTTCATAAAAGTTCTGAAGGGATACTAGATCTCCCAAGTGCCCTTCAAACTTCTCTAAAGTGTCACTTCCTCTCAAGGTGCCCTTGAAAATAATTCTAAAGGGCCTTCTCTCTCCTTCAAGTGCCTTTTGGACTTTTTTTAAGGGACACTTTTCTTCAAAGTGCCCTTCAAAAAAATTCCAAAGGGACACTTCATCTCCCAAGTGCCCTTTAACAAACTTATGAAGCGACTAGTCCAAGTCAAGTGCCCTTAAAAAAAGTTTTTAATGGAAACTTTTTCTCTCCAAGTGGCCTTTGAAATTTTTCTAAAGGTCACTTTCTTTATCCAATTTCGCTTAAAAAAAATTTAAAGAGCCAATTTCTCTCTCCAAGTTCCCTTTAATTTTTTTCTAAAGGTCACTTTATTTAGCCACGTACCCTCTAGAAAGATGTGAAGGGTCATTTTTGAGAAGCCAAGACAATAAAAAAGGTTAAAGACTTGGAGAATGAAAAACCTGAAGTAAGGAGCCTCAAAAATTCTTGAAGACGTAAAAAAAAGACAAGTGCAAATTGGGTTTCCATAATTTCTTGTCTTCTAAGGGTTTTATGAGTAAAAGTAATTTAAGTTTATGAACTCAAATTACTCATGGATGGTGTAAACCATGTTATCCAAAGGTGAAGACTCAAACTTCATAATACATGAGAAATGGAAACCCTAATGTAAGCAAGTTGAAGCAATCAAAGAAATAAAACAAGTTTGCAAGTGCAAATTGAGTTTCCAAGGCTACTTAGCTTTAAAAAATTAGTAAATGAGCTAGTACCATTGTCATGTTTAGACAAATAAGAAGTTATCATGTGGTGTGATTTTTAGTAGATTTAGTGAGTTAGAGATAGATGGAGGATGATCCATAGGTATCCATGCCTAGTAGATCAATGACTTAGAATCACCAATCTAAGTCATTCCTTGAGGACCAATAAAAAAGGAAAGATAGCCAAGTAGAATAAAAAAAACTTCACTCCATGCCATTATGCATCATGATAAGCCAAGGAGAGGTAGTTTTTCACCAAAACAAATCCATAATAGGTGGCTCTATTGGCATCAACAATTTTTTGGTGTCATCTCCACATAGATCTATTATAATAAGCATTAATTAAAAAACATCTATAAGAAGGCAAGCTAAGGGAATTTAGGAGGGTGACATGGATCAATTAAAATGACCTAATGAGCATCATTGGAAAAGTAAATTATAGTTAAAGATAGAGAATTCCAACATAAATGATTCCTCTTGTTGGTGCCAAATACCTCCTCTTACCTCTCTTTTATTTACTATAAATACATCCCTTACACTAGTGTAAAATCCAACCACAAAAGTATGGTGAAGAAATCAAGCATAGGTCTATTTATTTCAAGTTTTGAACAATTTCTTGAGTGTGGAAGAGACACAAAGTGACAACAAGTGATGGTTTCATCCTTGTGTCCTTTTTTCTTCACATTTTGAGTAGGATTTTTAGTCTAATAGGTCATGTAGAGTATGTCTAAATGTATGATATTTTGCATGTGTATAATCTTTTCTAAACTATACAGGTTGTATTTTAGTTTCTTTACCTTGTGTGATTTCATACATCCCACCTCTACATTAAAACATTTATGTTAGAACTTTTAATTTCTTGGCAATAGGCTTGCTTTTTTTTGTATCATGCAATCATGTATGACATTCATGTGGAGGAAAATTTTTGTGCATCACCATTATTAGATAAGATTTCCTTTATGCATTTATAACCCTTTTACCTTTATCAATCTAGTTTAAATAGTGGTCATTTTGTAGACACACATATAGGGAGCTATCCCTTCAAATTGAGAGGTTCATTTCCACCTATACACACACCCACATACTTGGAAATGTCCCAATATTTCCCAAATCTAGGAGAGGGATAAACACTGTCTTCTAAGGTGTAAGATTTGGAGACAACATGAACTTAATGGTAAGATCATCTAGCTAAGTGATAGTAAGATAACTAAAGGGATGATTTAATTTGAAATACTATTTGATCTTGACAAGAATTTTGAAGCAACTAAAGAACCAAAGGCAAGATTATCATGTAATAAATCTTGGCTCACATGATCAGCCCCAAATGGTGAATATAGGGAATTCTTGGACTGAAATATAAAATATAAAAGCTAAAGAGTTTCTTACAAAATACAAGGATGTAATTGCTTGGTCTCATGAAGATTTGAAAATATTTGACCTGAGGATCATTACTCATAATATACCTCTTCAAGAAGGTTGTAAACCCTTTAGACAGAAGCAAAGGCCAATCAACCCTATTTTAGAACCCATGATTTTTAAAGAAGTCAATAAAATATTAGATGTAAGGATCATGTTTCCTATTAGGCATTCTACTTGGGTTTTAAACCTAGTCCCTGTCGTAAAAAAGAATGGAGAAATAAGATTATGCATAGATTTTAGAAATCTAAATAGAGCATCTAAAAAGGATAATTACCCTTTACCTTATCTGGACTAGGTTATCTAGACTATTTTAGGATCTTTCATGATGTCCTTTTTGGATATAACTAGGTACTTGTTGCTCCAAAAGATAGGATAAAAATAGATTTTACTAATAGATGGGGAACATATGCCTACAAGAGAATGCCTTTTAGATCAATTAATGCAGGGAAAACTTTTCAAAGGGCCATGGACCATGTTTTCCAAGGTATAGTGGGTAAGTGTGTCATCATATATATAGATGATCTTACAGTATTTTCTAGAAATAGAGAGGAACATTTCATGCATTAGAGACAAGTATTCAATAAATGTAAGAAGTATAGTGTATCTATTAATCCCATGTAAAGTATATTTTGTGTCACTGAAGGAAAATTGTTAGGACATTTCATTACCAAAGATAGGATTTCTGTAGATCTTGATAGAGTAGAGGCCATCTCTAAAATTGGGTTGCCCAATAGCTGAAAAGAACTTAAGTTATTCTTTGGCAAGTTTAACTTTATGAGGAAATTTATTTCAAGCTTTGCTAAGATTGTCAAACCTTTGAATGATATGATTTAGAAAGATGCTATAGTTTCTTGGAATGAAGAATCTAAGATGGCCTTGACTAAAATTACGAATGAAATCACTGAATCTCTAGTCCTCATAAGTCTTGATTTCTCAAAAGATTTTTATCTATATTTTTTTGCTTCTAAGCATACTATGGCTATAGTGTTAACTCAAAAAATTGATAAAAATGATCATCCCATAGCTTACATGAGCACCAACTTCAAGAATTCATAAGTGAATTATTATATATTGCTAAGCAATATTATGCATTGTTAAAGGTAGTAAAAAAATTCAAGCGTTACCTCCTTAGAAATAAGGTACATGCCATATTACCTGATCCAGCTACAAAACTTATGTTGAGTCAAAATCAGCTCAAAGAAAGAAGATGAAAGTGGATGGAAATTATATAATAATATGATATAGAGATGAAAATAGCCATATTAGGGAAATGTCAAGGTTTAGTTTAGATTATCATTAGTATTGACCTAAAATTCCATGTCATGCAAGTAGATATTTGAAACTCCCAACCCAATGAGTGGTATGACTCTTTTATCCATCTACATGTAAATGGTGTTTATCCCCCAAGATATATAAAATAAAAAAAGAGAGCATTGAGTCTCAAATAAGCTCATTACCTCATTAGTAATTGAGTCTTGTATAGGAGGAAATTTGAGGAAATTTATTTGTGATGTGTGTCCAAGGAAGAAGCAACTTAGATTATGACTACCTTCCGTGAAAATCTAGGAAGTAGACACCCTTCAAGAAAAACCACAACTTAAAATATTCTCAGTGATGGATATTATTGGCCCAACCTCTTCAAAGATAATTATAATCATGTGAGGGAGTGTCATTCATACCCGATCTTTTGCATAAAGTAGCCAAAAGCAGCCATACCTTTACAACCCGTGATGGTAGATAAACCTTTTGCATAATGGGGATTAGAACTTGTAGGATTAATCAATCCCAAATATTTTTAAGGTCATAATTATTTCCTAAATACTATGGACTATTGCACTATATGGACTAAGGTAGTAGCCACTAAGCAATACAGAATAGAAGAGGTGATCAATTTCTTAGAGGAAAATATTTGTACTAGATTTGGAAACCCAGTTTCTTTGGTTTATGACAATGGATCTACATTCATTTATATTAAAATGATAGAATGGGATTATGACCAAGGCATTATACTAAATTTTTATTCCAATAAATACCCTCAAGGAAATGGTGTTTTTGAATCCATAAATAAAAATTTGATGAAAGTTATCAAGAAATTTGCTGAAGATAGACCTAGAATATGGCATAAACTTATTAAGTTTGCATTATGGGCAGATTGAATTAGGATCAAACAAGCTCTCAAGGATTCACCATTTTTTTTAGCTTATGGTTAGGATCCTATCTTTTCCATCACCTTGAATTTTCCTTTGTTCACATTCATGCAAGAATACATGGAGGATAACCAAGAACTTGCTAATTCTAGGATATTAAACTTCATTCAAATGGAATATGATAGAGAAATGGCATTAAAAAACTTTAGTAGACACAAATCAACTGTAAATAGGTGGTTTGATAAGAGATATAAAGTGAAGGTATTTAGACAAGGAGACCTAGTCCTTCTTTGGGACAAGGCATTAAAACCTAAAGGCAAACATGGTAACTTCACTCCTTTATGGATTGGCCCTTACCAAATTGTATAAATCTTAGGTAACAACACTTTCAAGTTAAAAGAACTCCAAGGATTAGAATTTACTTTACCCACTAATGGCAATACCTTAAGAATTACTTTGTTACTACCCCCTAGGGGTCTTCATGGAATAAATGTGTAAGTTTATTAAAGTTAGAATAGTTAGGCTAGTTAGGTTCATTTCTTGCTTTATTTTTTCTTCTTTGCAAGGCTTGTATATAATTGTTTGTTTGCATTTTATTTCTTCCTACTTGGTGGTTTTCCTTGGTTGTATGAACATCTCGTAGTATATTTTTGGTTTGAAATTGCTCAAAAGTGTGGATATGAATCTTAAAAAAGTGAATATAATGTTGAAATATAGCATCATGAAGCAACCATAACCACTAGTATAGATTGGTATAGGAGCTTAATGTCCTACAAATATTTAAATCTTATTTTAAATCAAAAATTGGTTTTAAGAAGGGTTATATGTGTATAATGTGAATTTAGTTTATTAACTCATATTCATGCTTACACTTAAAAAACATCCTTGTCATGGACTAAAGTTTCAACTAAAGGAGAGTATCATAATGCCAAGGCATTTGACCAAGTCCTTAAAACTAGGTTGTATTGATTTCTAACCTTTGCAAAAGACCTAGAAAATGTAAAAAAACAAGCATAGTAAAATCTATGAAAATAGAGGCAAAGGTAATTTAGGTAACCTCCATCAAGGCTATGGATGCTTGGCTATAAGTAGATCAATAGCTTGAGTGGAACTAAAGGAATCTCTATTAGGACTATAGATTCCTGGGTGGTAGCAAAGTAATGCCCAAGCCTCCCCTGAATTAAGAGTTGTTATTCTCAAAGAATATATAAAGTGCTCAAAGTCAAGTGCAATAGACTAAAAGATATGAACGTAGATGTTATTTCTTGAAGTTCATGACAAATAATAAGTGGAATCTAATCACACACTGCATGTTTATGTTTTAATATCTAAGTTCAAATTTTACACATGAGAAACTTGTTTTAATCAAACATTGATTCAAGAAAAAGTATGTCTAAATGGATATAAAATTCATGTACAAGTTTAAACTAGAGCACTGTGTTCCAATATATTGCTATGTTACCCCTGTGAGTCACCATTTGTTGAGACCAACAACCCCCCATCTTTATTTTTTAAAAAGGGGACCCCTTTGACTATTTCTAGAATAACTATATTCTAGATTGAATGTGAAACATTGTTTTGTTTTGAATTTTAAAGGAAAATCAATTTTAAAAAGGACATGAGCTTTGGTGTATCTTATTATGATCATGTTTTATGGATTAATGTTTATAATAATCATTTTAAAGGTGATTAATTATAGGTTCCATAGAAGAAGCTAGGGTTCCCAAGCAGTAAACCCTAGGGGTTTGAATTTAAATTTTCACAAGAAAAATTAGCAAGAAATCTTATTTCCTTTCAATTAAAACAACCTTAAGTCTAAATTTATATTAAGATTCAATTATATTTTTAGATATGACTGAATATTAATATAAAATCATGACTTAAACCTACACCTTTTTTCCCTTTTAAAACCTGAGAACCCTTTTGGATTAAATAAGTCTTACTAAGGTTTAAGTGTATTTGTGTTTGTAAACACGAATGACTTTTAAAGGTCTAAAACTTAGGCTAAACCTTTATATATATCAAGCTTAACTTAAAACTCATGCAATTTTATAGATTCGATGATTCTCACTTAATCAGATGATTTGATCTAATGGTGTAAATCAAATATGACACCTAAAAGGTCACCAATCACTATCAAGTACTCAAATTATGATCTGACGATCCTCACTACCTCAAAATCTTTATTCTGATAGTGCGCATCAACCCCAAATCCTCAAGAAATTATACAAGCTTGACACATGGCATTCATTAATTAGACTAAAGAAATTTTAGTCTTAAATTTTACAAGTTTATTCCCATCATTTGGAATCTATGAGGATGAACCAAACACTATTGAACCTATCAAATTTAACCTTGAAGCTTGACATATGGTACTTAATAATTAGTTTAGAAAATTAAATTATCTTAAATTTGAAAAACTCACTCCTATTATTTGATGTCTATTGGGATATATTTGATGTTGTCGAACCCATCAAATTTAACCTTGAATCTTGATGCATGGCACTTAATCATTGGATTAGAAAACTCTATTGTCTTAAATTTGACAAGTTTGATCCTATAATTTGAAATATATGAGGATGTATTTGAAATTATCAAACCCATAAAATTTAACATAGATAATTTTTAAAGCCTAAACAAAGGGCGCATTTAAAAAAAAAACCTTTTAATAAATTCCTAATTTTTTATAAAGACAAACCTAGTATATAAAGATCTTAGCCTAAGTCATTTGTGTTTTTCAACATAAAATTATAAATGTCATTTTAAAACCTAATATTAATATAATCATGGAATTTATTAAAAAGTACACATATTATTAGATCTAATGGTGATTGATTATTCACTATATTTGATGTAATGGTGTATCGAGCCTAAAGCCTTGTAAAAAGTCGTACAGTTAATGATCTGGCTGCAGCCAATATCTAATGGTGATCTCTTGCTCATTGGATTTGATCTAATGGTGTGACAAATTTGATGACTTTTCGAAGGCCTCATGAGCTTGACACATAAAATAATTAGCGATCTCAAAGATCAAAATACCAATGAAATTCAAGGACTTGGATTTATTTTTTTAAAGCAAAATAAAAAGGACTTTCAAAATCTAACAACTAGTCTTCAACTATTATTTATGAAATTTGCCACAAAAGGCATGGAACCAACCACATAGGCTCAAAATAAGCATGGAGGATCAAAATTAAATATATGTTATGCTTTAAAATGGAAAATAATGAGAATGAGGTCCCATCAAATCTAAGGCATGTATAAGATCAAGAGTTGGATATTTCCACCATTAAAGCTAAAAACCTTGAAACATATATAAGGAAAGACTTGACTTGGTTTAATTGATTTTATAACAATCAAAATAAGTGAAACTAAAATTTAGAGAAAGTGAATTAGTTAAATATTTAGTAACATTATGATTGTAATTCAGTGTCATCAATGGTGATCCACATGCAATACATGAAAATTGAAGTAGAACTCTATCTAACATTAGATAGTGAAGGAAGGGTCTTTAGAGACATAGAGTTAGATTTGATAGCCTTGAATGTACATGAAATTATAAATTGGTTAAAATTATTATTATTTATAGATGAGTTACAATAAATTTCCTAGAAGGAAAATAAGAATACTATGGTTCACCAAAGATACAAAGACCTAGTATCAATTTAGTTGGCAAGCCTTCACTATGAGGCTGCTAAACCGAAGGTAATGCAATGCATCAACCTTATTGTTATTATTTTTTTTACTATAGAATATATGGGTAATGGATTATTCATGAAAAAGGTACCAATAAAGTTACATGTATAGATCCCATGGATTTTGAGACTTACTATAAGCTCCCTTGGCTTCATGTCGATCTCCATCCTTGAGAGAATGGAAAAAATCCCAAAACTTGGATTTAGTCCTCTCACCTTGGTTAATCCAAGGTTCCCATGTTTTTAGGTCCCCTAATGGTGATATTCCTATTGTCTAATTTAGGAATGGCATTAGGTTAGTTATGATCTTATTAAATAGAGCCTTTGGTGCCTCTTCTACTACTTATTTGAGTAAGGTCTGGGTATCTTATGTCCATTACATGTTGGAGTAGAACTTAACCCCTCCCATTAAAGACATAATAAGTTTTTTCTTACCCAAAAAATTTATATCCATCAAAATGAAGACATCTAAGTAATTCTTTATGATTTCTTACCTCTTGGTTTCACTCCCAGTGTCTATTAATTTCCCTAGCATCTAAAATTAGTCCCCTGATGGTAAAACTATCATTTACCATCATTACTCAAAATTGCATATATTAAAATATAGGAACCAAATTAAATTCATATGTGATGGTATATTCCTATTCACTTATGAGACAATCACTAATATCCCTATGCCTAGGATTCATCCTCTAATCAAAAGACAAGTGTAAACCATGAGGGATGTGTTGTTCTATCTAGATTGCACTATAATAAGGATAGAAGGAATCATGGTCCAATGATATAGATTGTATATATGTGTTATTAGTAATATTTTAGATAGATAAATTACTTATCAAATTAGTTAGGGAATGGATTGGATATGGAAGAAGAATAAGAAGGCTCAGTTTCACTCCTTTCCATTGGACATTGGCAGAATTGTAATAAGGATTATAAATAACTAGAGATCATGGTGGTGCAAAATAACTCTTTTGATTTCTAATTGGATGACCTTAAGATGTGTCACCCCAATGATAGAGTGGATAACCATATTCAAAATAGAAAGGTCCCAGAGACTGAGTACAAACATCAACTAGGTATGGGATATGGTATTTACAAATAGGCAAGGAAATTTGAAGAAGTCATGTCTAGGATCAAAAACTAAAAAAAAAATTAGAATATAGGCTAGTCAAGGATAATAATCCCTCGAGAGGAATATGGAAACTACATTCCTTTCATTATCACTTGTTGTCAGGACCATCTTGGATTGCAAATCAAGAGCCACTTGTTGGAATACAATCTTCTAAGCCTTCGCAGAGAGAATTGACAAAGTCACCCCAGGTTGGACAACCTAAGGATGTAAAATAAGAAGGTAAAGCTATGATCCAAGAGTCAGACATAGAGCATAGACCTAGTAAAGGTCCCCAAATTTAGGCATCCCCACTAAGGCCTTCTTCCCTAATAGAGGTTATTAGCATGATTGCTTTATAAACTATAAAAATAGTGGAAAGTGCCCTTATTAACATCATAGATACCTATGGTTTTGATAAAGAAGAGGATCCATCTAAGGAAGTAATCAAAGAATTAGTTCCATTGGATGGAGGAAAGAGATAGGTAAAATTGGCCTTAGTTTCTCTGGCACCAAGAAATAGGCCTATGTTAACTTTCACTCACCCTACTAGTGAAATTAACATCTTCAATGATGAAAATCCCATTTATGGACCAATTATGCTTGATTGGTTTGTTTATGGGAAGTTGTAAAAAATCCCATGTTTTTCTCCTTCACTAGATTTGACTCGAGTTAACATGAATGTTTAGGATAATGTCAAGCCTTAGATTCATGATATTCTTAATAGATAAGTAGAGAGAAGGATCTAGATCCTTAATAATAATTAAATACAAGGTATTGACACCCCAAGAGCCTCTATTAGTTCAAATGTAGAGATTCCTAAATAATCATAGGTAAAGGAGTCTAACCCTTATGTCTATTTCAATCTAGATACATCAAATCTTGAGAGAGTAGTGACCAAGAAGATTATTGTTGGTACTGAGGAGTTCACCTTTCAAAATGTGAAACCATTTGAAGACTTAACTCCTATTCTAGGGTAAGTAGTAGGGGAGCATCATATATTTCAAGAAGATGTAGCTAGTATGGTTCTATCCCAGTCAACACTGACCTTGGCTAGATTTTAGTGAATGAAATAGAAGATTATCAACTTGGAGAAAGATAAAAAGATTTAAAAGCTCAAGTCCTTTTAATTCTTGAGGATATATTAAAAGTGATAAGTAAATATTTGATGGATGCATTTGATAATTTGAAAAATCATAAAGCTTATATTAAGTGATTTAAACCATAAAACTAAGATATCACAAGCCTTAATCACTCAATGGAAATATTCTCAAGCTCAAATGGTGGAGCTCATCAAGGTACATAAGAAAAATCAGGCCTTGGACTTCAAGATCATCAAACATAGACATTTAGACATCTTCATGGTAGTTTTGATCGATAAACAAGAGGATTTGATAACTTGAAGTAATGATGTCAATAACTTCATCAAGAGAGACACAGGCTTAGTAACCTAGATTGAGAAACTTTTGGGGAATATATTAGATAACCCTTCTCAAACCACTATTATAGGCCTGATTAGTAATGAAGAATTCAAGCAAAGAGTTGGTGGTCACATCCAAGGCATTAAAGATAATAAAAGCCATTCAGCCAAGGACAATTAGAGGATCCTTGATATCATTATTTCTATAGGGAAGTAAATTATAGAAGCACAATGTATCAAGGAACTTGTATCTTGAGTTGATAATGAATTTAACAAGTTAGTAGATCAAGAAGAGAATTTTCTAATGAAGCCTACAGTAGATTTTGAACTAATCAAAGAGCAATACACCAAGGTGAAGGACTTCCTTAGATAGGGCTAATTGAAGGGCCCACCAATGAAATTCCTAAAAGAATATTATTTTTGTAAAATATATGCTAGTCTATTATCATATACTTATTCTTTTCAAGTTGGCATGAAAGCTTTTCACATTATGTCTTTTTATCAATGACAATTGTCTTTATCCACATGTGTATATTTTGAAAGTTAACTAGTTAACCACCTCCATTTCCTATAAATAGGTATATGGTCAAAATTTTAGAGAGATAGAGAGAGAGAGAGTTATTGAGCAATTGTATATTAGGACCATTTAATATAACTAAAGAATTTTGAAAAGATTATCTAGATAGTTTGTTAAATCTCCATGCTACCTATCAATTACAGATAGTCATCTTAAATTTGAATTATTCTTCTTGTCTTGAGTCACATTTTTTTATCATAGGGTTGTTAATTCATGTTAGATTCTATATCAATTATAAATATCTCAAGTATACTTCATTTTATTTGATCTACATTTGGATGTACTTAGGTTATTTAGATAGTAATAGCAAATGTTTAAAGTAAATGTGGCTCTTATTATTCATACTTTTCCTCTAAGTTTTTCCTAATTTGTGATGTAATTTGAGCTTATGTTATTTCATAAAATAAATTTGTTCATGTGTGCTCAAGATAATTATAATATTTTCATAATATTTAGGATAAAAACTTGTAATCACATTTCTTTCTTACTTTACCCTTCTCTTTTATTATTTTTATCAAGTTTCAATTTAGCTTAAAGATCATTGTCAATAATCATTTATTTTATCCTCTAATTTATCAAACTATTAAGAATCTAAAGACTTAAACCCTTTTGGATCCTAACCACTAAATCAAATAAATATTGTATGGACAGTTCTCATACTCTACTTCTATTCCACCATAGACATCAATTAATTATCAAAAACTACAATCCTAAAATGAGAAGTGTTCATCAACATTGAAGAGCACCTATGGTACATTTTTAAGCATCAACGGACACAAAATTTTGGTATTAACATTGGTAGGTTGAGATTTAATAGAAGAGGGTTCTTCATCTAAGGAGGATGGATCATCAATTTATTGAAATTTTTGCATAAATAATTTATGATGTTAGGGAGAAGCACAAACCAACTCCATAAGTGTAATATTACAAGGCATAGAGTTGAGTTCTTTAATAAAATTCTAGTAAGACTTAAAAGAACCAACATGAGGTTTAGGAGTTAAATTAGACTTTGGAGGAATAGATGTGTTTGAAAGATCAGAAGGAGGAAGTTGTTCCTCAAGTACTTTTGAATCAAGATTTGTGGTGGTAGTATCTTCAAGTAATTATTCTTCTAAAGATGGCTTTTTATTCTAGGTAATGGGAACTTTGTGATCTATTTTATGATGATAATTGACCATATTAGTGTTAACATATTGAGAAATGTTGAAGTATTGGTCATAATCAACATCAATGGAAAAAACATCCTTAGAAGTTGATTGATTGTTTGTAGATGATTTCTAGTTATTTGAAGAAGTTTTAAAAGATTGAATTTTTGAAAAGTAATAGTGTATTCTTGACAATGAAGATTGATCATAGCTTGATGATTGAATGAATCCCCAAACACATAAGAGAAAAAACATTAGTAAGACCTCTACAATTTTCATGATAATGCCAATATCAACATGGAACCAACAAAATAGTTTGGGGTCATACCACTTAGGAGGAGCATTGGGATAGATGAAAGGTTTTGAGGGTGGTAAAAAAAATTTCATTTTTTAAACTGAAAGAGGTGTATCAGAAGGTGAAGGAATAGCATTTTTGGCAACTCCTTATCTGATTTATAGATTATTATTGGTGATAACATTAGATGTTTATAAATATCATTTAAAAAATTTAGGATTATGCTCAAATTACTTCATTTGAAATTCTTGATGTTTAGATTGATCAAGAGATTCATTTAGTGTTTGAGAAACAAAGGTTTAAACCTTATATTTGAGAGTGGGAGTTAAAGTTATGATAAAGAGTTTGAATAAGTTATCATTATTCATTTTATGTTTAGATTTATGGGCTAAAGATTTCCATCTTTTGATAAAGTCATGAGATGATTCAATGGGAGATTTTTTAGTAGTGATGAAGTGGCTAAGACAATTTTTGGGAAGATCATTGTGTTGAAACTCTTTAACCAAAGGATTAACCAAATATTTAAGTTGCCAAATAAATTGTTAGGGAAGTTGATTATACCATTCTAATACATCACTAGTAAATGTTTTGACTAAGATTTTAGTTGTGGAAAAGGTATTAGTTTGGATCCATTCCTTGTAAAGGTTGTCAAAGGCTTTGAGAAATGAGGCAGGGTCTTTGGTCCCATCATATTTGATAGTTAGAGATATGTTACCAATATCAATGGATATAGTAAATGGAGCTAAAGGCTCATTTTTAATGGTTTGAAGCATTTTTTAATTCATTATGGGTTGAGGAATAACATTGCCTAAGGCATCCCTAGGAGTTGGAAGAATGAAATAAGGATTATCTTGAGGATGAATAGTTAGAGGTTTATTAGACACATTGATTAGATGTTGTTGAATTTGCATCATTTGGTTGGTGTTATAATTTTACATAATGTTTATTTGTTGGATAACTTGGGCTAAAATTTGAGTTGTATAAGGAGGTGAGTTAGTAATAGTAGGAACACTCCCCAAATTGGTATTAGGGGGAGGATTTCTAGAAGAAGGATTACTAGTGGGATTATTAAGTAAACTTGTGTCAATCACTCCCACATTAGTTTGAATATTTTGAGGATGAAAACTTTCATGGTAAGTGTATAAAGGATCATATCCATAAAATTCATATTGAGGTGTTATTTGCACCATGTTGCAATTTATGGATGAAGGAGGAGAAGAGGTGGCCCAAGAGTGATAGTGCTTTTGGGAGAAAAAGATATGGAGAAATGAACATCCAATATAGTATCTAAATGGATTCAAACTATCTAGGAAGACCTTGATAGGAGACTTCATTTTCACTAAAGAGACATGAACAAAATGCAAATTTAGAAAAATAAGGAACTAACTTGACGAATAGGGAAAGTAAAAAATAGTACATGGTCTATTGGGTCAATATAATATAGTAAGTAGAGGTAGAAAGGGATATATATAATACATGGTCAACTATATTGATCCTATATAATGCACAGAGGTTGGGAAAATGTACAAGGTTGACTAGGTCAACCTAGTATAATAGACAAGGAAAATGAAAAGATTATTAACAAGTTATGAACTAAAATAAATAATATTTTTAGCTAATATAGGAAAGTAAGAACTGAAGGGAAATAAATAATCAGTTAGATCAATGTTTCCCAACCAAATTGAGGCACATAATACAAAATTTGACACTAACACTGGCTAATGCAATTTTTTTTCACAATAATTGAATAAAGATAAAGCAATCAAATTGAAAACTAAAGTGCTAACTAATTATTCAACCTAAGATGTTTTATTAGATTATTAAGAATATGATTTTAAATGTGATGGGAAGTTGGCCATAAAATAAGGAACTAGATAGAAATCTAAGGATGGTTTTAGGTAGATTGGGATAAAAGGGAATATAGTGGAAGTGATATAGGATTGGTATTAGAGCCTACCCACTCACTTCACACACCATAATGATAACAATGTCATGTGATTAGCTTGAATATAACATTAACCATGCTTTATACTTGACCAGAGTATCAAGTTAGCTTTCCCCTTGGTGATGAAATCCATGTAGGTTGGCCTTGGGTAGATAAATATTAAAGTGATTGTTTTGATTATGTGATTTGTCCATGTGTTCATAAAATAGAAATAGTGAAACTAAATGGTCAATTTAAAAACCCCGTAATTAGACTATGTGAACCATTCTAAGAATGCAAGCAATAAGCAAAGAAAGGTGTGAACTAATTACTAGCATATAGATATTAATTCTAACTTAAAACAAGTTATAGTGTTGGCACTATGTGAAAAAAATATATAATAGGGTCAATAAGGTCAGACCTACACTATGGAATCAAGGTTTGAAAATGAACAAGGTCAACCATGGTTGACCCAGTTATTCAAATAACACATAGAACATAGAACTGGGTTGATAGGGTTGATCTAGTTGATTATGTAAGGGAAATTTTGAAGACTAAAAATTATGCAAGGAAATACATAAATAAAGAGATAGAGAGATATAAAGTAACCTTGGTGGATCAAAGATGCTGAGAATAAAAATTTCTAGTCAAGAACCTTTGAATATGCCTAAAAACTCTGCTCACTAGGTCGATTGAGTCAATCAAGCTTTACAAAATCCTACTACTATGTGATTGAAATGTATAGGGTCAACTAGGGTTGACCTAGTATCCTAAATTATAATTCTAAAAACTTTTACTAGGTCATATGAGTCAATCCAATTGCATGTTCCTAAAATCTTATGCATAGAAATTAGAATTGGGTCAATAGCATCAATCCAATATGATAGATATATGATAAAAAAATGTTAAAAATAATGAAATAAATTAAAATAAATATTTCAAGGGTTAGTTTCACATTAGGTTCACCAAAATTTATGTAATTATAAATGCATCATAGCTTATAAATGAATCCTATCTTAGAGAAGATAAAGCATACCTACACTTTTGATTAGGGATACATATGTTAAGTGGGAACATGACCAATATGGGGATCTAATAGACCTAATTAGGGGATTACTTA
This sequence comes from Torreya grandis, assembly GCA_037957365.1. NCBI lineage: Eukaryota > Viridiplantae > Streptophyta > Pinopsida > Cupressales > Taxaceae > Torreya > Torreya grandis. Next base: position 349,249 of record JARHVA010005721.1, read on the forward strand.
TCATAATACACCATGTGAGGTAGGGTTATAAAGCCTAGAGTCTAATACAATCATGCAACAACCCTAAAAGTGTCCTAAGGTTTAATATTTGACTTAAGTCTAATAACAAGAAAGTAAATCTAATCTAGTACACACCAAATATTATGGCTGAATACATGGAGTTAGTAAATAAATAAAAATATGTGTATGGTAATCTAAATTAAGATAAGTATGAGTAATACCCTAATACATGGAATATGAATAATAATATTGTTTGAGCTAAGACTTATGCTACTTCTATCTACTAAATAAAGGATAAAAAAGTTAGAATATACTTACTTGAATGTGAAACCATCGAGCATCAATCTCTCCCTTGGAAAAAGGGTGTTTGTAATAGGTTTTTTTGGTTTATAAGAGTCATTAATAAATGTTAAAGAAGCCAAGAATTATCCACATGACTAGATTCTCTAAGTACAAACCCTAAGCTAAGATTCCTCAAGTAGAATGGTGGAAGAGCAGATTATGAAGAAGTACAAGCAAATAATAAATCTTGATTGAATATTATAATAGTGATGGAAATTATATTTTATATATATGGTGAAATTACCCTAAATCCTCCCAAAAATGTTAGCTATATAGGGTCAACCATGGTCAACCTTGTATGTTTTTAGGGATAATTCACTAGGTTTGAGTTAGGTTAGCTAAAAGGCTAACAAACCCAAAAAGTGAAAAATACCCCTAAATTATATAGGGTTAAGCATGGTTAACCTAGTGTAACCAATTGTCTAAAATGGAATTAAGTCAAGAAAAGGAGGATGCAAAGAGAAAAAATAATAGAGGAATGTACAATTGATTAATAACTTAAGGAGTAGTTTTAGGAGCTGGTTGGATTGGTAATAATGTGTCAATAAGGGAAAAAAATCCTATAGAACACCAAAGGTCTACCCAAATATTTTTTGTGCACCCCTTAGGGCATTAACTCAAAGAGATTAAGTCTCAACTAGTTCTTGTAAGATGTAAAGCATTAGTATTTGATAAAGTTTTAAAATATTATGTGTATATAGTTTGTAATATATTATGCCCCCTTAAGGGAGCATGTGGGGAGAATTAAACCTAGATGGTCACTCAAACTAAAATATTAGGGTGGGATAGGATAATAATAAGATGGGGTTGGGATGCCCCAATTAAAATTCCCCAAGAGTGAAGGTGATAAAGTATCTTAAATGATGAGTTCTAGACAAGCGATAAATGTTTAGAAAGTAATGAAGTTGATTAAAATAGGATGGGTTAAAGCTGATGATAAGTCTCATATCAAGGAGACATGCTAGGGGAAGATCTAAAAGAGATAATAGTGATAAATATTGTTGATTCGGGACAAAGAGATACATTTTGTAAGATGTGGGCCTTAAATATGATGTATGATTATTGAGTGAATAATTTGAGAATAAGATGGTAATGAGGGATAAATGGTGGCCAAGTTATCCTTGGGCATGAAAAGTAGAACTAGGTGTTTCCTACATAATCTTAAAATACCTCAAGATGATGTAGTTATTGATATAGGATAAGGTGGATGATAAGGGGTTGGATATATCATTTCCCAGATGATGTTAGAAGATGACTAAAAGTGATTAGATAGGGATAATGGGTCAACTAAATCATATTCAAGGAAAATTATTTTATTAAAGGGTTTTTATGGGTGTATTATGGGGTTATATAGGACAAAATAATTAAAATTAGAAAATTTTCTCTCATTAACTTCTTGTGATTTGTGCTCTAAGGTGAAACCATGGACCGGCTACCCTGAGCTTTCCATTATGACGAGAGAGTTTAAGAGCACTAGAGGGAGGTAGATGTTGGACCTATAGTGAGTAAAAATACCATAGATTTTTAGTTTAACTTACTTTTTTAGGTTTAATATATTTTAGAGCTAGATTTAACAAGAAGAGATGCCACCAAACTTACTCTAGCATTACCATGACTAGAAGTTTTGCCCTAAGTCATGATATCATCATAAGTTATAGCTTTATAGGTTTGAACTATGGTTTTAAAATATCATAAGTCATTAATTGTGGTATTAAAATACCATAATAATGGATTTATGATATTACAATATCAAGACTAGGAAGTAATACTAGTACAATATCACTTTCAGAGAATTATGATATTGTCAAAACCATGATTGGTAGCATTTTTAAAGTAGCAACTTAGCCAAGACTTGGAAAATTATTAAATGTTAGCTTCAGGTAGTTTGGATGAATGATGTGGGGTGTAAGATTGGTTAGTTATCTCATTGGGTTGGATAATCTAGATGTATGGGATGAGTTTAGGTAGGGTAAGGTGATTGTGTGGATGTTGGGAGATACTTAGGAGTGGATTGATTAGGTTAGTTAGATGTTAGTGTTGAATGGGTGTGGGGATGTGTTAGTTAGATAATAATTTAGGCTAGGGATATGGGATTAATATTGTATGGATAAGGATATTTTAGATGGTTTTGATAGGTGGTAGTGTTTTAAGGATTAGGGATTAGATATTAGCTAGGATTGTAGGGATCCTTTGATAAATAGGTGGGTGAGTTAGGATAGGGATTTGATGGAATAAATAGTGATAGGTGGATGATGATTGGTGTGGGAGGATTTAGGTATGATGGCATCATGATTGCCTTATCCATAGGTACTACATGAGATGTGGTGGTTGATAATGATATAGTTTAGGGTACTAGAGTTGGTTAGGTTACATGATGTGGATAAAATGCCACTATTTACATCATTCAAGATATGATCACAACATTAGTGGATTGATGGTACTTAGAGACTACCACCTTATATTTTATGATTAGGGAGATGACTATGATGCAAGAAGATGTGTATAGGATATTTTACTTACATATTCATAGTGATAGGATATATTTTTAATCATGTATATTGATGTAGACATTGCAACACTTAGGGACTAGACTACAGGTGGGATTATGAGATAGATGCATTAATATTAATAGATACCTACATGAGGGGATGTTGGATAGACTGACACTATTGGTGATATCTCTTGTTTCTAGCATTATTCTACTGGATAAGAGTGGATAGTGATTCTACCTCAACTTGGGATATGTAGTCATGGACATGGTGTAAGATCACAAAGTATTTTCATGGGGGATAGTTGTTTTGGCATATTTTTATAAAGACCTACACCTAGGTGCATATAAGAGGGCAAGGAGTTTTGGGCCATCACTATTATTGTACATCTAGATCTAGGAGCACATCACTTTCCAATGACCATTGGGGACACTAATTGTTTAGGAGCTTTAGTAATTGATGGTATTTCACTGGTGATTATTATTATGAGTGGAGTTGGGGCAAGTTAGTGAGGTGAGGTTCTATAGAGAGGATATTGATAGCCTATGCCCAAAGTGAATTATGTGGATGCCCTATAAAGGCACCCAATTTAGTTGGGATGATGAGGTAGTGACCCAGTTCATGCTAACATAGTGTTATTTGATGGGTTGATGTGATTTGATTATTAAGAGATGTCATCCATACTAAGTATAGAGATAGTTTGGCTTTATACAGGATGTGTTAGGACCAAAAAACTTATTTACATGTAGTGAGTAGGAGAGTCCATAATAGGGGATTCTAGTGGATAGATTAGGTGGTCGCATAGATTATGACAATCTTTCCCTAGTTCAATGAGATTTTTATATACCCATTCCTAATTCAGGCATTATGGTGGCATATTCAGCTTGGTGGTAGCCTTGTATACTTGTGAGATTGATGCAACCTAAGGTTATGGCTATGTGTAATGTTATGAGGAGGGTTTTACAAAATTGGAATCAATTATAGAGGAGGAGGATATGGGTGCTACCATAAGGTGTACATGATGGTGGGGATGGCTTAGATTTAATGGATGTAGATGGAGGGGATGGAGTTCAAGTGATAGTAGTAGCACAGGTGGTGCCTCAGGCCTAGGTACAAGCACAAGCACTAGTAGGGCCAAAAGTATAGGTTGGAGTGTAGGTGGGTGGTAGTAGTGGTGTAAGTCCTTCCTAGCCACCTTTACCATAGTATGAGTAGTCTTAGGTGTCAAAATTATAAGGTGAGACTCAGGTGTGCTAGTCAAAGATTGTATGTCTAACATATAAGAAAGATCATTTGTAGGGACATCTTTAGAGTATGATGTCATAGAGGGATAGGTAGATAACATAGGCATAGGGATAGATTAATGCATTATGGGCCCTAGTTACATAGAGGGATATGAAGTTGATCAAGTTATAGGGATAGATTAATACATTGTAGAGACATGTGATATGAGTGTAGGTATAGGTAGTATAATGGGATGGGTAGATTTATTATGCATAAACATATATTTCCATATTATAGATCCAAGTTGTAGGTTTTTAAGGATAGGTTAGATAGTTAAAGGGTCACATTCAGACTTTGATAAGACATGTGGAGATGGTTGAGAGGGTCAGGGATGTAGCTGACCAAATGATGTGAGGGAAGGTTATGATGGATGCTATTTAGATTATTATGTTACTCACATGTGAGGCACAATACTATTGGACCCAATATGAGGTAGTATTTCCATATAATCATCATTAAACATCTTTTTGTGCCAGCTAATCATTATTATAATATCCTTCTAGAGGTGTTTGACGACCTCCATGGCCACCAAGGCCACCACATCCATGATTTTGGGATATATGTGTGTGTTTGTGTATATAGTATTTTATATTACTAGCTCATTCTTTCCCCATGGGCTCACGCGATATTTATTATATATTTTGACATGGTTTCTATGTGGATAGTGTATATTTTAATTTGATGTGTATATATGTGATGAGATTTGGTGTTGATGGATGTATATATATAATGTTGGTTGATGTGATTTAGTGATTAGATGAACTTAATTTCTATGTGATGATATAGACATTGTTGAGACACATGATTAAATGTGATGAGATTATTTGTTATGGTTTTTATGATGCCATGACGTATGTATGATGTAAATGATGTGATTTTCCTTTTATGCATGTTATGTATTATAATACATGGATATAGCATTTTATTGATGATGTGATGATAGATAAATATGTTGTAGAAATTTAATTTGTATGGATAATTGTTATTATTGTAGATATTATTTCATAATGTGGATGGAGATGTTTAGGTATATTTGATTGGATGTCATGGTATACAAGTTTATAACTATGATGTGATGTGGTTTATGTATAGATCATGATAGTTACATAGTTTACCCTATGGGTTGATATGTTATGAATAAATGAATCATATATTTCATTCATTTTATCTCTAGTTTCTATAATATAAATCCTCTTGCACCATAGAGGTAGGTTTGTGATGGGATGGGATATGTTCAAGCTTTGGGTATGGGTATGTAGTTTAGGATATGAAGGGGAATAGGTTGTTGGGGGAAATAGGAAATGGTTTTAGAATTCATTAAAATGTATGAACTCATTTTTAATATTGCATATTTTAGATATGTGCCAAGGATATGATAAATTCAAGACACATTAGTATAGATGCATGGGGGAACTCTATTTTTAATATGACTAGTCAAACAAATATTCAAAAGTCACCTATACCATCTTCATTCCCACGAAAATTAATAAGATAAAATAGACTTAAAGTGATATGAAAACAAACTAAAATATCACATTAATATATACATAAAGATATTACATACATGTTTGTAACAAACATACAAATTATACAATACAATCAAAGACATCTTAAATGAGGAATAATTATTTTGATGGGGATATTCACATGGAAAATTAAGTGATGAAGAACAATTAGCTACAAAGGAGCTAGTGATGACATAGAGGTTATACACAAGATATGTGGTGCCTAAAATTTTGTGCAGGTCAGGATGAGGCTCCAACTAGGTTAAAAAATGGGGGACCCTTCAGGAATTGGTGGCATAGTGTATGCTCAAAAACCTAGAAAAATTAATTTATACATTGTGACCCTCCATAATCATGACTATTAGTGGGATAATGTGGACTCAAGGATTAGTGAAAATAATGGATAAGTGGTGATGGGATGTGGTTTTGAGGATAAATAGGATACACACTTATCAACTAAGATTTGGGAAGGTATAATGATCAAGATATGATAGGACTTGGAGATAGGTAGACCAATTAAGGATAAGTGACTTTAGATAACCTTCCAACAAATATATTTGACAGACCATGTCCTTTCATTTTGTTTAATTAGTTGTTCCACATTGTTATTCAAAAACTATATTATGGAAGCCTATTATTAAGACTGGGGTAAAAGTTATTTCACCATGATGTCGAGAATCATTTTTCATCATGGTACTTACCCAAGGCACCAATGAATTGGTTTTAACCATTGGATGGATTTGTTTTTAGACTAATGAGGAGATGTGATGGGTGGATGGAATGGATATGGGATGTCCCATAGATGGAGGATGATGAAATTTTATAAGCATTTCAGATGCATGATGTTTATGGGATAATCAAGTTATTCTCCATAAAACTAGGATAATTTGTATGCTCTTGATCTAAACTTGTCAATAATGATATAGGGACCTATCCAATTAGCTTCAAAATTTCCCTTTTTTATCTCTTTTTGCATTGGTGTTTTTATGATTTTCCTTCAATACCAAGTCACAATATTCAAACCTTGGTAATGGATTTTCTTACTATATTGGCCTTTGAGTTTATTTTTGATATGCTCATAGGTGATCTAAATCCTTCTAATGCATTTCATCCAAGAGTGTCAATTCTTGTAGATGTTATTTCCTATGATTATGGTTGGTGATAATTCCTCTTAGGTACATTTAAATAGAGGGAAGCTCAAATTCCACTAAAAAAATTTCTTTGGCCCTGTAAACCAAGGCATATGAAGTTTCCTCAATAGGTGTGTAGACACTTGTATGGTAAGACCAAAAATATGGATATAGTTGTGTGTGCCAATTTTTGCCTACTTGATTATCTATCTTATTTAGGATTTTGATGAGGGTCTTATTGGTTGATTCTACTTATCTATTTCCTTGGGGATAATAAGGAGAGTAAAATTACTACTTGATATGATATTTTGGGCATAGTGCTTTAACTTCTTAGTTCTTAAATGATTTGCAAGTATCTAAAATGATACTGGTTGGTATACCAAAATGGTAAATGACCTAATTGAGAATAAAATTAGAGATCTACAGGCTTATTATATAAGTGGCATTGCCTCTACCCATTTGTTAAAATAATCTATTTTTGTGATAATGGATTTAGGATTATCTAGTGAAGTTAAAATTTTCAATTAAATCAAAGCCTCATATGTAAAATGTCCATGGACTCATGATCAATTTTAGTTCTTACATAGGAGTATGAATGATATTTCCATGTTTTTGATATGCCACACATTTTTTTACATAATTGAAAGAATCTTAATCCATCATCAGCCAATAATATCTAGTTTTGAAGAGTTTACTAGCCAAGGCCATTTCACTAATGTGCCAAAAATAAATACCATCATGAACTTATTTGATTGCTAGAAAAGCCTATTTTGATGTCAAACAACTCAATACGGTTCCATCATAGCCTCTATGATAAATCATGCTACCAAGGATTGTCTATCAAGAGGTATGATGAAATAAGGCTTTGTATTGGTGATGGTTGAGGTTAAGGGGTAGTATGTTATCATAGAGGTACCTGTGAATGTCATGGTACCATGGAAGACTAGGATAATTAATTATAAAAATTTGAAATGGAGATATTGAATGATGGGATGGAATAATTAGATGCTCAATGAAAAAGTTACCTCCCAAAATGTCTTCAAGGAGGTTAATGAGTGAGCAATAGTTTTCATTGATTAAACCACTTTGTTTCTTCCTTATAGAGTTTTTTCATATCTTATATATTAATTTTTTTATTTTAATTGATCTAACAACTAATTATAAGGAATCAACTTTTCGTTGTTTATTTATAATTTGTTATCGACCTATTTGATAATTAACTATGAGTCACTGAATAATTCCAAGTGTTGAATGTTCCATTAAATAGCTAGATGAAGACTAGCTATCAAGGTTTCATATTCTAAAATGTTATTGGTATATTAGAAAGAAAGGATAAAATATTTTAGATAAGTTCACATTTTGGGGTGATAAGGAAGATGCCTTCCCTTAACCCATGTGTGGTGAGTGAGCCATCAAAGTATGATTTCTAACCATTGGTTTGTGAAGTATTCATTATGTACTCATTTGATAAGTTCATGATAAGGGGATAAGTCACCTCAAGGGGTGATTTAACTAATTTATCCATGATAAATTGTCTAATTATAGCCTTTTCATTTACATATTCAATCTCAAATTCACTAAGTAGCATTATCCATTTTTCCATTCTTCAAGTAAGAGCAAATTTGGACAATAAATATTTCAAGGGATCAATTTTATCAATGAGTCATAATTGAGTATTTAGCATATAGTGATGAATCTTTTATGATGCACAAACCATGGCTAAACATGTTTTTTCTATTAGAGTGTAGTTCATCTCATAGGATATTAACATGTAACTAAGATAATATATGGATTGCTCCTTACCTTGATCATTATGTTGAGCTAGAAGAGCATTTATTACACATGGAGTTGTTAAAATGTATAAGATAAAAGGTTTTATTGAGATAGGTGTTGATAATATAGGTGTATTGGTGAAAAATTGTTTATGATTTTTAAAATATTGTTGTCATTCTGAATTCCCATGGAAGGTAGTCCTCTTCTTCATTACATGGGTGAAGTGGTGACATTTATCTGCAAGCTGACAAATGAAACACCTTATGGATTATAGTATACCCTTAAGACTTTGGAGATAATTAAGATTGAAAGGAAGAGGCATTTATGTGATTTTTTTGACCTTTGATATATCTAATTCTATGTCTATTCTTAAAACTATAAAACCCAATAATTTTCTTGAAATGACACTAAATGCATATATCTTGGGATTTAGCCTAACTTTATACTCTAATAATCATTCAAAAATCCTTCTTAAAGACACATGGTGTTTAGATCTTAAGTGAAATTCCCCAAAATGTGATTAGTATAATCCTTGATGATGTCATGAAAAATGATGTTCATATCCTATTGTTAAGTTGTGCTTACATTTTTAAGGACAAAAGACATGAATTGATAACAAAATTTTCCCCATGGAGTAATAAAATCCATTTTGTACTCATCCTCAGGTGAGATTTTGATTTGATTGTACCCTAAGAAACCATCCATGAGGGAGAGAATTTCATAACCTAAAATAGAGTCTGTAATCATGTCAATGTTAGGGAAGGGGAAGTCATATTTTGGGCATGCTTTTTTTATGTCCCATAAATTTATATAAATTATGATTCTACCTTGAGGTATGGTTATATGAATAATATTAGAAATCTAATCTAAATAATCTATAGGGTAGATAAACCCAACTTCTAAATATTTATATAACTCCTCTTTGACCAATAATGCCACCTTGGGATGCATTTTTTGTAACTTATGCTTGATGTGTTTTTTCATTCAAGTGAATAACCAAGTGGTGTACTACTAATGAGGGATCCAATCCAGGCATGTCATCATAACTCCATGCAAATATTTTAATAAATTCTTTAAGTAGCTCTATGATGACCTCACATTATTTTAATGTAAGAGATGCCCCAAGTTTGATTATTATGAGATTTTAATCTATCCTAGTGTTGAATTCTATAACATCCTTAATAAGGAAAGTTTAATTTTATTTAAAATATGGAGGTAATGATCTTTTGGGAATGTCTAAAGCAAAGTAATCTAGGAGATCTATGTCAATGTCAAATTATTCTTTTGATTCCAAGGAGATGTGTGAAAGTTCATCTAGTGTTAAGGGAGGATCTTATTATTCAAAATGTTCCTCATCAATTTGATCATGGGGTTCTTGTTGTTTTAAAAAATATTTATATTGACAAAGATTGATTGAAAATCCCTTTTTATGGTCACTAGATGACATGAAATCTCTATCTCCCACATATTTTAAAATAACTTCATAATTTTTAAACATGTTTAAATAAGGATCTTGTTTTGAATCCTAGTCTATAAGGGATAAATAGTGGAGGCAAATATTGATGGTGGAGATGGTGGTATATTAGAAAATGTTAGTGGTAGTGAGATCCTCGAAGTGACTACAAATGGAACCTATTTTAGTATATTCATCAAGAAGAAACATTCCACAAATCAAAACAAGAATTCATAATGATAATTGGGTAGGTCCTCATCATATAGTATATAACCTAAACCAAAATATTATAGATGTTCTTAAACCATTATGGGTTCAAGTTGACCTTGCTCTTGCTTGCTTAGTCCTTTTCATCTATAGTACATATTCTCCATCATTTTTTAGACTCAGGGATATTATTTTTTTGGAGAAATGGGGGCCTCATATTTTAGAATAAGACATTAATCATCCTCATCTTCAATTTATTCTTTTGATAAGAATCTAACACTTGAAAAATTTATTGGCCCAAATTGATATCTAATGGGATTAGTTTTCCTCATTGATGGGGACCCTTAGCTGCATGGAGAAAGAGGTAAAACGTTGATGCAAAATGATTTATATTCATTTTCTCCACAACATATGGATGTGATTTTCAAATGACTAACATCAAGTAGTGGATTGGATGTGGATTCAATCTAATCAAGATAAATGTATTTAGCTACTATGGGACTCAAGATAGGATTATCTATGCTAAATAAAGTGATGGTGATGATTATTGATCTATCTGATAGCTATGAAGATGGTTTATGACTTTAAGGATGTTAACCTCCATACTAAAGTGTGGGAATTTTATTCATTGATTTAAAATGGATGGGATAGCTTGCAATTCTAGAATCCATGGTCTTCTAAGGAGAATGCTATATGACAAATCCACATCTACAACATGAAGTAGTGTTTGATGCACCACAGGTCCCACAATGATGGGAAGATAAGTAGTCCTAGTTGATGGCCTTTAATTATTATCATAAGCCTTGATCATTATCAAGGTGGGCCCTAATTAGGTTTTCAAATATCCCAATTTTTTCAAAAAGTCTAGATTACATAAGTTGAGCATTGATCCTCCATCTATGAGCACCTAGGAGACTCGATGGTGGGATATGATTTATTCAATGTCTATAAGGTAATTATGATGTGGACCAATGCGAGGCATATCTTTGGCACTAAAAATGATCTAATATGAAGGGTATAGGTGTGTTATTGTTTCTTAAAACTGGTCAGTATCCAAGTCATTAGGGATTTTTAGATCATTCAGTACTTGATTTAATATTTCTTGGTGTAAAGTAGATCTTTTAAGTAGCTCCATTAAGGATATCTAAGATATATTTTTACTAAGATATTAAATGAATTAATAATATTTATTAGAAAAACTTGAATCCTTCTTCAAAACATTCCCCTTTTTATCAATAGATGAAATGGATGTGTCTTTAGGGGGTGCCATGGGAACTATTATCATATTGCACCTAGTAGTAATAACACAATCAATAGTGGCCCAATTAATTTTTAGGATGGAGGATGAGGATGAAGTGGATTCTTGGACATTGTTGGTTTTTATGGTGTTAATTTGATGGTAAGGGAAATTGTGGTAGTCAATATAATTAGATGAAGAAGCCTGACCCTGGTCTCTTTGTGGTCTCTGATTCCTTTAATCATGCATTGGGAGTGGGTCCTTGTAAATTCCAAGGTACCCAATTTTTGATTGATTTGGGGGAGCTTCTCCTTCAATTTTAATATCACCCCTCTCAATTAAATCTTAGATATAATATTTCAATTTCATACACCATTTTGTATCATACCCTTTAACTGTATGATACTTGTAAAACTCATCATCATGATACTAGTCTATCTTTGGTTGGTGATCATACACAAGTATAATTTTGGGCAAGGTGATCATATTGGTGGCAATCAATTGATCCAAAACTATTTTTATTGAGACTCCTAAGCTTATGAGTGGTCTTTTCCCTCTATGCGTATTTGGCTTGCCTCATGGTACTTAGATGGAAGAGATATTTGGTTGTTATGTGGTTCCTTTATTTGAAATTACTTTTACATGATATTGCTTAGAATTTGTTACCCCATAACCCACAACATTAATTTTCTTGTTGAGGACATTAGATTTTATTGAAAAATAATTATCTTGATTTTGGGTGTGCTCATTTTGAGAATATAATTTGATAGTCCCTTTTTTAATGAGGGTATTTTTTATTTTCATTCCTTTCTCTATGATATCATCTAAGGTATTGGCACACTTTAATTTTAATTTGTACTTAAGTTTATCATTGATAATGTCTACAAAAATCTTGGCCAATTCTTTCTCAGGTCTGATGTACCTCAAATGGCTTGCCAAACTCTACCATCTTTTTAATAAATATACTAGTGTTTCACCACTTCATTATTTGGTATGATAAAGGTCAATTATGGAGATATCATGCTCAATATTAAATGATAAGTGTCTTACTAATTATTTTTTCAACTCTCTAAAGCTATATATTGACCATTTAGGTACGTTCATAAACCATTCCAAAGTGGGCCCTATGAGACTTTTGGGAAAGAGTCTCTATAAGTAAGAATCCTTATAAACCACCTTATGGAAATACACATAAAATTATTGGATGTGATATGTAGGATCCCCCTTTCCTTGATATTTCACAAATTTGGGTACTTTAAAATGTGAAGGAAAGGTTATTTGAAAAATGATTATGTACAAGGGTGAGGAACAAAAGTATTCATAATTATAATTAAGGGATTGTGATCATGGATCTATCTATTGGAGTGTCTCTTTCATCATTATCCATTCTTGGATAAAATCAAGATCCCTGAGAGGATTGGTAGTTTTATTTTGACTACCTTGATGGATATGGGTACTATGGGTGTTATGAACGTTATGGCCATCGTTGACATCATAGGTGGTTTTGGAGTTACTAAGAGTATTATTATTATGAGAATTATTATTTGTATTATTTTTTATAGGATATAGTGTGGATTGATTGTGGAGTAAGAAGTTAATCTATTTCATTAATTAGTTTAAGCAGTCTTCTATGATAGCTTGTCTCCAATTAACCTTGATACAAATATTATGAAGGGGTTCTAGGAATTCTTGATTGGAAAATCCATGGTATACCTCTTATTTTTCTTAAGGTATTTGATTAACATGTTGTGTTGGTGTGTTTGTATGTAATGGAGGATGAATTATGTTATGTAAAATGGTATAGTCAAAATTGGAAGATAATGTGCCCCATATTTATATTGCATGGGCTAGGACGTGGTCACACTTCTCATATAAATAACATTCTATTAATTTGTGTACTTCATCATTATTGAGGGGGTTAAACCTTTCTTCCTATTCCCTAGGTGTGTACATATCACTATGAATTTCATCATGTTTTTGAGTTGGGTCAACTATATAACCCAATGGTTGATTATCTTGGTTGGATGATTATCTAATCCTAAGTTGGGCTCAGGTATGGATAACCATTGTGAAAGAGAGATGTGATGAAATGTGATGGAATTATTCAAATACTACCTCTGTCTAAATATCAAATCTACTAGTGGTCAAAATAGATTGATGTAAGAGGTTGGGATGACCAAGAATTACCAAGAGACAAAGTCTCTTAAGAGACTAATATAACAAGAATGAGGAAGAGTGATTGGATCAAATAATTTATCTAATATCAAAGAGATAATTTGATGGGTACTAGTTAAAAAAGGTACCTAATAAGGATGAAGGCAAATGATGGGGCTAAATTAGAATCTTATAAAATTATGTATATTGATAATACAAAGTCTAAGTGACAAATGATAATCAAGGAAGATGGGTGACCACTGTAATCTTGATTTCAAGATGAATCCTAGCATTTAAAGGGGATGGAATAAGTGGAGGATGAGAGTCATGTGATATATAAGGTGAGAAATAAGATGTGTACTAGATGAATAATAGAAGTGATAGGTGTAGGATTGGACAAGGATGACAACCACTCAAAATGAGTTATGCACAAATGAAGGTAAAGGAGATGAGGGAAAACTAATCACTAAATAAAATATGTGAGAGGAAGGATAATTATTGACAAATTTGTTGTGGTATATATGAACTGAATTAGATAGTAGTTATATGATAACGGGAGAATGTGATGGGGATATATAATATATTGATTATGATATGGTGGATAGTAACTATGGGTAAGAAATATACACAATGGAAAGGTATAATAAAATTAGTCAAAATGATGGATATACAAGTGGATAAAGGATATATATAATCTAGTCTACAAATAAAAGTTTTGAATGGGGTAATTAATATATGAAGGTGTTATTAGGATGGAAGTTATGATGACGTTAGATACTATGTCAAATATGATATGTGTGGATAGTAGCTATAGGTAAGCTATATAAAAATGGTGTGATATAGAATTGGTCAAAAGGATGTGTATACAAATGGATATGACATAAGGTGATATAAATAACCTATTCTACAAGTAAAGACATGAAAATGGTGATGAATATATGAAAGATGTATATGGGATGGATAGTCGATGGGATGGATAGTAGATATAGAGTAATAGATAAGAGATAGAATGGTATATACAAGATATTGTTTAAAATAAAGATGTGAAAATGGGATGGATATTATATGCAAGTGTTATAGGATGAATATAGATGGCATGGGTAGTATATAGAAGATGGGAACTATAGGGTGAATATGAGATGATAGAGTAGATGTAGGTTCAAAATATAATGGTTAAAAATAGTATGAAATGAATATGGGGTGGTATTATAGACAAAAATTGGTTAAAACACAAATGGATAAGAGATAGGATATTACTATATGAAGGTGTTATAGGATAAATAGGATGGATTAGTAGATAATCGATGTAGTTTATAGACTATATGGTGTGAATATGAGATAATATGATGAATATAGGTATATAATATAGTGGTCAATAGTAATATGAAATGGATATGGGATGGAGGAGATATATAAAATTGCTATCCAATATGAGTACTATATGGATGTTAGGTGTGGAGGAGAAAGGATCAATAAGAGGTAGATGACTAATATATATATATATATATATATAGGTGAATTATATGAGTACTAAGATGGGATATAATTAAGAATAAAATATAATGGCCAAGGTATAAAATGGATATTGATCAAGAGGATGGGTACTATATAGATACATGTCTAATGGGGATGAATGATCAATATGATGGGTAACTTATGTAAGATGATGTGATATGGTGATAAGATGATGAGTGTTAAGCTATGGGTATTTAAGGTATCACATAAAATATGGGTATGGCTGACTCAACTCACAAAAAATACATGTCAAGGCACACCACTCAATTAACATACACAAGTGTGATCCTATATTAGTCAATTATTATGGGTGTGTAACCCAATTCTCTCACCATCCAATGGATTTATAAGTGAGGCTGTAAGTTGGTGACCCATTATAATATCAACCAAACCCTCTTAACACTACTCACACTTGATGGCTACTTTAGTGTTGATACTGAATCCTATAGTGGAACACTTATTACATCTTAATTCTCCTAATCTGGGTATATACAAAAGGTTATAAGTACATCCCCTATATACATTAAGGTAAGTTAGGGCCCAAATCCATGTAGGATGATGTATGACCATATTTTTCCTTGGATCCTGATCACCCCTCATTCCATAGAACCTTTTTTGAGGAATTTTGCTTAGACACAGAATGATAAATCTCCTAATTTTTAGATTCTATTGAAACATGGAGTTTGTTTAGTGAGTGGTGATGAAATATGTGTCACCAAACCCTATATAATAAGCTCATGCATGGGGATGAATTCCATGTCACGTTCTATCCTAGAGGGAGGGCTTAAAAATCAAGAAAACACATGATATGATTAATTAACCAATTAATTACCTACTTATGAGGGGTATGATACAATGATTTTTCATAGATGAACACACACACACACACACACACAAAAGGAATTATATACAAAGAATGATTTTTCATAATAAATATATATAATAGAAAATATGAAAATATAGCAATAAATACATAATGAAAACTACAAAAAATATACTAAATTTCACTCCTCCCTGCAAGCACAAAGGTTATAAATCCAATTGGGGTGCCTAAATCTTGATGGGTCCTATGTCAAGAAGGGTGAGTAGATTAGGTTTTCAAAATACTACAAGTCCCTACAAAACCATGAGTGTATAGATAAAAATCACAACCCAAATACACAATACCACAACTAGATTTACAAAACCACAAGTCACAAGTCATGACTTTCTAAGAGGTTAGTAAACCACCACAATTATCTAACAAAATTGTGATTATCTAACAAAATCGATACTTGAATTAACAAAATCATAATTATCTAAAAATCACAATCTATGATATTGTAGATAATATAAAATTTTAAAATGTCCTGAGGTAACTATGTAAGTCTCTTATTAGATTAAAATGATTACAAGGTAGATAGTAAATAAACAACTAGAATATAATTTTATGACAAATTTTATAAAATTAGTCCTATTATAATTAATCATAATGATATTTACCCTATAAAAGTTTACAATAACTACTCCTTAGGTATATTATCATCTAAATATCCTAAAATACTCTTTTGACTAGGTTTTTGCAATATCATAACTGCAAATGACAAAGTCACAACTTGTATGACAAAACCATAGGTTCACAACTTACGATATTGAAAAAGGGTTTAAAATATTATAGGTGATGAGATTTGTGATGTTGTTCTATCTTCCTTTGCCCCTATAAAATCTTTCACATATAAATAAATATTGTAAGAATCTTCTTTTAGGTGAAGGGTTTTAATTCAAAATATTTAGATTCAGGAATGGTTAAGATTTTTGATAAAATATTACTTTAACTTTGCCTAAAGAACCTCATGACCTTATTTACAAACCTTGTGATGTCATTGTTGTTGAAACAAAAAATAAAGCGGTTAGAGTTTTACTAGTTTTAGGAATAAAGACAATATCATGTTGTTAATGATAATATTATGGTTATTAGGGAAATAATGCTACTTAGGGAGTCATGGTTTTATTGAAGATAGTCAAAAGGTCAAGTTTTTGGCTTAATGCCTTATTCCCTACAACCACATATCAAATATCCTTCCAATCATAGAAATAAAGGAATAGATGGTAGAATTAATTATTGTTAAGTGATAGGTGATATAATTATCTTTGATTACTATGTTTAACAATATTTCAACTAAGACTTACAATATCATGATTACCAGTATAAAGTCATAAGTCTCTAAGTCACAATTTTGTCATGGATGTATCAAATAGTTTGATGTCAAGTGAATCTTTCTCTTATCCTACAAATGAAAACAACACCAACACACAAAATATCTACATAAAGAGAGGGTTAGTATAAATAGACCATAAACTTAACCCTAACTATTAGGTTTATTAATATCATAACTATAGCCTACAATACCACGACCTACAGGACAAAACTTGCAACTCTCAAAGTTACAATTTTGTCAAAATATAAATCCCTAATAAAACCCTAACAATTAGTGGATAAATGATAATATCACTACTAACATTTAAAAATTCATGACTGTTATAATGCAAATACTAGTGCAAAATCATGATTCACCTATACGTGTCAAAATTTTGAAAATGTGGGCTTATATTTATGTCTAGTTTATCTTGTAATCACTCAAATCACTTATAATAATGATATTATGTTATTTAAGGTAGGTTGTCCCATTTTGGTCACTAAAATGTGTACCAAAGTTTAGATTCAATCAATATTACTAAACTTAGTAATAAAAACCTAAAACCTAATGACACCAATAGAAATGGATAGAAGAGGTAAATTAGAATAAATATAACATGCTTACTATCATTTTTACCTCTTTATGATTCCATTCCAAGAATTTCACTTGAATTGTTTGATGTCCAAAATTTGAATTATTGGATTGTTTTTGTATGAACTGGATAATGGCTTGGATGAGTGTTATAATATTTTTATGGATGCAATGGTATTATCAAGATGATGGATTGATGGATTTATAGTTTACTTTTGATTTAAAATTACCTTGGCCATGGCCCAAGTATGGCCTTTTATAGAATAATGGAAGGAATTTTATGAGAATTTAAAATTATTTAGAATTCTGTAGTTTAGCTACTTTTAGAGTCTTAGAGGGGCTTATTAGTTATATAGGATTCTCAATTAGTTTATGAGATAATTGGGGATTATATGGGAGTTAATGAGATTTAGGATTCATATGGGTGTTAGAATGGTTAGGGTGGTAGGGTGGTTGGGGTGGTATTTGGTTAAATATGAATTTTAAATTAACTAGTTAGTTTAAAGACAAGGTTAGTAGGTAATAGGATATATTAAATGGTTTTAAAAAGGGTTAAAGGTTAATGGGATATAGGAATGTGATGGGGATTATTAGACCATTAGTTATTTTAGCTAGGAAATGTAGGAATTAGACTAAATTATTATAATTAGTGGGGTGAGCATAATTTAGTACATACACATTGAAAAAGAGAAAAAACCAAAAATTCTTACTTTTCATTTTAATGTTTAAGAAGAATTGCATTAATCTTTTTCTTTCTTAGATAATGTATGTAAATTAATCTAGGTAGATTAATATATCGTATCTATCATGATTTTATCACACACATACCAAAAACAAAATAATATTAAAATAAGCATTTGAAACATTTTCCTACCTAAGGTGGACCCTCTTGGATTTCATCACCAAGGGAAAAATTGACCTAGTGTAGTGGCTGAGTATAAATTTTTTGACAAGAAGTATAAAGGCTTAAAACTTGATACCCTTATTATTATGGTTTGTGAAGTGATAGGGTAGGTTGCAATACCAAGCCACATACTTCCTTTCAAAATATAATTAGGCCTTAATGTACCATTATATATAAAGGTTTCCATCTTTAAACAAAACATAAAACCATGTTTAGATTACCATTTCTTAGTACCCTCAATGACCTTCTTCTTATCACACTCTAAAGTTAATTTCTTAAAAAATTAAAATATTTTAAGTTTCCACTAAAATGAGATAATCAAAAAGACTATTATGTGCTTTTTTATTTAATTTACTGATATTTCTTTGGTGCTACATTGTTTTTATGTGACAAAAATTGATATATCAAACTAAATACCCAATCTCATCCTCATCCATGGAGAACACCATGAGTCCTCCTACCTCTTCTAAGTCTATAGGGAAAGGTATTCCCTAGTTATATACTCAGGTAGATCATAAATTTTACACCATAGTGGATAGTAATCCAATTGCTCTTAACCATTACCTTAGCACTCTATCCATATGCATCCCACTTTCCCCTTGTGCAAAGTCTTGTGGGAATGTTTTTGGCATGCCCCTAGAGGGACCTAAAGGGTTTAATATAGCCATGTTTTCCCCTCTCAACAATCCTCCCCCAATAGGTTCTAATACTAATACTACACAACCTTTAAACAGTCCACCTCTAGTAACATCTATTGGTCTATCCCCAACTAATACCTAAGCCTAAATTGTTATCATACCTCAACCTATGTTTTATCTACCTCATACCATGACACCTTAGAATGTTTTGATCTAAATCCTTTCAAATCTTGCACCCATCCAAACTAGAACAACTTTAAATCCCTAAACTCAACCATTGTAACAAGATCCTATTGTTGTATGTATTGTGTTCCCTATGTCACTAGGGAACAAGGGGAAGTAAGAAACTAAATTTTGAGTCCTATAATACTAATATTATAAATATCACAAATAAAATATATATGGCCACCACTTTATAACTATGCAAGAAGACACTATTGTAGGGAAAATAGATGTTATGCATTTCCACTATTTCTTTCTAATCTTTGTGTAATTATTTCAATTTTTACCAATCATCACCTAAAATATAAACAAATAATGGATATTTAAATCATGAACTACACAAAAGTGGGTCATGGGTGGATCCAAGAGTATGTGGGGTAAGGAATAAAATATAATTTGATTAAGATGATGAAAGGCATCAACTATGTTCTATTAGTTTATATGGAAAAAACACATAACACTAGCATCTACAAACTCTAGCATAATTCTCAAATATAAATAAATATAGTTGAAAATTCATAGGAAAATAAATACATATATCTAAAGGCATATATTTCATAAATATTACTCAGTCATAATAAATTGCATGTCACATTTTATTGTAAATGAGAGAAATAAAGAAAATATAATAATAGATTAGTCAGTCTAGTGTCACACTCAAACTAACAGATGCATATATGGAGTGAAATTACCAAATTAACTTGTATAAAATAAAATATAAATAGTATAAAAGCATGAATAATAAAAACTACATAAATAAACAATTAAGCACTTTAAACAAACTTACAAATTATTTGGATCTTTTATATTAATTCTTTCAACAACTATTTCTGATTATAAGTGAGGGTGAAACCCCTATTTAAATCCATAAAAATTTCCTAATACAAGTTATAGTGGGTCCACCAAAAGGATCCCAAATACCCAAGTCATTAAAATGTTACATATAGAGGAATATTCTACATTTTAATTTACAACATGAAACAAAATATTCTTTAAGGCCGTAGAGGTGGCTGCTACAATGCTTATTATTATTGAATTTTTTTCCTCTATGCATCCTCTTTAGTCTATGCTTATACACATGATAGGTATTCTTGGTCAATTTGACAAAAGTCCAAGACCATTAATCGAAATAGGCTTGGTATCTCTTGGATAAGATTGCCATATTTTGTGACTATTAGCCTTAGTACTTATTTAATTAAAACTAATTTATCCAACCTCTGATTAGTAAATGATACAATGTTCATCATGTTTGAAGCATTATTTACACTAGTTATGTCTTACTATAATTTATCCATAAACACCTTCATTTGGGATCTAAACTCTTGATCATCCATGAAGGAGCCATCAGGTTTGGTTACCTTGGTAACCATGACATCCTTTAGTAGTAAGGTAATTTTGAATTTGATTTTGTCAAAGGACGTAGTTGTATCCTTAACTTGATTGAGCAACCTCTTTAAGTTCCTCCTCCTATTCATGATGATAGTGTATGCAATAATAATGTCCTCAAATGGTAACACCTTGAGGTCAAGGAATTTATTGCTTCTTACAACTCTATCCAAGTTTGCCAACTTGGCATCATAAAATGTAATATTTTATTCAAGTTTAATGACCACTTTGGACTATAGGACCCCATCTTCCTACCTTTTATTCATGACCTTATATAGGTTAAAGACATTAATAACAACATTTATTAATTAAATTAAAGTTCCCTCAAGTACAATTGGAAATGTTTGCTCCTTTAGCCTTTTCAATTCCTTTTACATCCCATTAATCAAGGAAATTGTTGAGTCTACCTAAGCTTGAACTATGGACACAAGGTCCTCTATATATTCCTAAACCTCTCTACTTCTAGTGTTCCTCTTCTTGGTCAAATTGAAGAGTGACTCTTTACTCTCATGGATCATAGTTGACCTTGATTACAACTACTCAACTTGCCTTCTAACCACCCTTTTCTTTATTCCTATGTCAAGATCAAACCTCATGCCAATTTAGGAGGTAGAATGGGCTATATGGGGCTTCCCCTACCTTGTTGCCTAAATGATGTTTCTAACTCATTTTTGGTAGTAGTATATGTTAGCCATATTGGAGGTGGTTGTAATGGAAGTGCTTGGGTAGAGGAAGAGGCCAAAAATATGACAAAGATGAAAAAATTTATTGGGTCTAATTGCCCAAGTGGATCAAATAAACATCTGGTAGGGCTCATGTCAAGAATGAATGAGGGTAACTTTAAAGTTATACTTACCTTAGTAGCTATGGTGAGTTAAGTGTCTTGTGGAAGGTGAATTTCTATGAAATGGTCTTGAATGGTCTTCTACATGTAGTAGAACCAATAGTCAATGAGGCACTTGATATGGTTACCTAGTAGGAATCCATGTGTGTAGTGGCATGGGTGATGAAATGGGGAAAGGTGAAGCTAAAATAAGCACTATCCTAGCTCATGCTAGTACCTATATACCCATAATATTTTCAAATTTTTATTGATAAATGACACTTTATATCTTGCGAGAACCTATCAAGTCTCAATCTCTCTAAGTGCATGCCTTAAGGGGTGCACAAAGAAAGAGGTGGGCAGACCATCAATGCTTCATAATATTTTTGTTACTTTTGATACCTTTCATCCACACTGTAAGTCTCTTAAAACCATTAAACCCAAGCTTATTCATCTTAGTTCTACCTATTCCAATCATTTTCTATGTTTTATCCTTCATTTCTTGCCTTAGCACCCTTTTGATCTATCAATTATGCTAGGTCAACCATATTGATGTAGCACAATTTATGGAACTTTTCTCTCTTTTGGTTTGTTGGCCTCTTAGCTGACCTAGCATAGACCTAGAGAGTTATCCCTAGAAATTTACTTAGCCGATCAGGTAGACCTAGCAGAGTTGATGGTCTTGAATTTTTTTAAGGTAAGATACTTCTATATATACAAGGTCATTCCTTACCATTTGATGAGATAAAATAATTAATAAAATAAGTGAAAACAAACATCTACCTATTCACCATTATACTTGGGGAATAAATCTTTGGGGTTTATTACTTTCTTTGGAGATCTAATCTCATCTTGTGGATAAGTCTTTTGGATGCTTGGATAGGTTGTGTAACCTAGATTTTATTTATCTTAGTTATCATTACATACCATGATAATATCTTGTGAAGCACATTGGCCAAGGGGTAGATTGAGGCTCATTGGGTTCATCTTCAAAGGTAAGTATTCCTAACTTTATTCCTCCTTTGTAAGAGTAGATAGATAGAACACATGTATTCTTCTCTTCCATGTATTAGGATTTTGTATACATTGATATGAGTATATGTATTTTATACATGTTTAGTTTAGTTGTTTATTTATTTTTTCTAACCCCAACTTTGTGCCATAAGATTTGGTGTGCACAAGATTAGATTTACTTTTCTTGTTATTAGATTAGTGAAATATTAAATCATAGGACTCTTTTAGGGTTCTTATGTAATTGTGTTAGACTATAGGATTTAGAACCCTATCTCACATGGTGTGTTATGAAAAGTGATCCCCTAATCAGGTCTAGTATATCCTCACATTGGTCATGATCCTACTTAAAAAATTTATGCTCCCCAATTGAAAGTGTAGATTTGCTTTATCCCATCTAATCCAGGATTGATTTATGAACATGATGCATTTTTGATTGCATACATTATAGTGAACTCTATGTGAATTAAACCCTTGCAATATTTATTTCATTTATATTCATCATTATTTTTATCATATCTTTGCTATGTTGGATCAACCCTATAGACCTAGCTATTTATCTATGTGCATAGGTTTGCAAGAACAAGTAACTGACTCGAACAACTCAACCTAATATAGGTTTCCATAACTCTCAAAATTCTATTTAGACAATTGGATCGATCAGCTTGACCCAGTGTAAGTTTATTCTAGTTTTAAAACTTCCTATTTAGCCTACTAGGCTGATTAGGTCAACCTAGTGTATTTTTAGTACTTTGTAGCAAGTTCCTATAGTTATTGGTTGACCAACTTGACCTAGTTTTCAAATGTTTGACATTTTTCTCTAAGGTCCTTGATAACTAATCTTCTTTTTTGAATATCTAAACCATTCAAGGCAATTTTTATTTCTCTATATATTTTTTTTATATACTTTCCTTTCACAGTTTATAGTCTTTAAAACTACCCCTGCATAGTCAACTAGATCAACCCTATGGACCCTATTCTATGTTTCTAAAAATAACTAGGTCAACCTAATCGACATAGTTTAATTCTAAAATTTGCTTCCACAATACAGTTCAACCCTATCCACCCTATTTTGCATGATTATAAATATATTTTATCAACTATACCTTGTTTCGAAGTTGTAATGAACCATATATGTCAATCAAATCTTTCTTTTTATTTCCTTGCATGCTTATAATATTTCACATAGTCTAATTAGGGGATTTTTAATTAATCACTTAGTTTCACTATTTATATTCTTTTTCACACATGGACAAACCACTTAAACATCATCAAGAAATTGAATATTTGACTACCCAAGCCAACCTACTTGGATTTTATCACCAAGGTAGAAGCCAACTTGATGCTCTGGTCAAGTATAATTCATGGTTAATGGTATTTTTTAAATAATCACTAGTTACCCTTATTTTTGTGGTGTGTGAAGTGAGGGGGTAGGCCCCAATACCAAACATGTATCATTAATTTTATAGTCCCTTTCATCCTAAAATTACATGAAACTATCCTTATATTTCAATCTATTACCTTGCTCATAGCCAATCTCCCTTTATACTTAAACTCATTCTTAATAATCTAATCAACATTATATATTAACCAAGTATCTATCTTCACTTTCAAGTTATTTACTTGCTCTTTGATCAATTGTGTGTGCAAAATCTTGCATTAGCCAATATTAGTACAAGATTTTATTTTATGTACATCAATTAGATTGGCCAATGTCAATTCAATTGATTGTTTGTTTCCCTTTCAGTAATTATTTCTTTCCTACATTACTTGCAATTATCTTGCTTTAGTTCATATCTTGTTATCATATTTCTTTTATTCCTTGTCTATTGTGCTAGGTCAACCCTATCAAACTAGTATCTTTTTCAACTCCTATACACTATGATAGGTCAACCTAATCGACCTAATACTATATTTAACATCTTTGCCTTTTTATGCCATTCATTATTCACTAAACTAGATTGATTTTGTGGACCCTATATAGATTTATAATCCCTATTTTGTATTATGTCGACCAAGTTGACCTAGTACTATTGTTAGTCACTTTTTGATTATTTTGATTCTCATATTATCTCTTTTCCTTTCATTAAGGACTATATGTTTAGTGATAACATTGAATTTAAGTCAACAAACATGATGGAATTCACCAATCCTAATAGAGTCTCCCATATATAAAGTAGGGTTCCTTTTGTAAATGTTAGTAATGTCTATATTGTAACCTGCATGATGGACTATGGGACCCCTCTTCATACCCCTTTGGAACAAAACCCTCATATTCTCTTATAGGATTAGATTGAGTTATAGTATACTCCTAAAATGCTTTTAATTATCATAAAATTACCTCAACATAGAGGGAAGGATCCTTCCACCATCTATAACCTCATGATTAGCCATAAAGTTTAAGAACCTCATTCTCCTACTCCCACTTTCTCAACTAGATTTGGGGATACCAATTTATTTTATTATCAACCTCTTCCTTCAATATTGAATCATTATTATGATATGGCATCTTATTATTTAGCTTCTTCCACCTCCATGCCTAGTATCTCAACTAACATGGTAGGTTCTACATCTAGTGTGCCTCTCACAAGATCCACTATCCTTAATGCTTTCCCTACTTTATTTTTTACTACGCAAGGCACTCATGATGCTAGTGATTCTTCCTCTCAACCATTTACTAGTCCATATTTTTCTTGACAAGCAAATTTTTCCACTAGTACCTCAAATTCTCATAGCTCTTCTCAAGCTCATATCAACACTAATAGTAGTACCCAAGCCACTAACACCAATACAAACACCAATTATAATGCTTCTAACACTAATAAAACTCATCAAATATTGTTTCAAATTCTCAATAAAATGAACACATTTCAAGCTCATAACACATATCAAATCATGTGAATGAAAAACCACCTTCTTAATCTTCAATCCAATCCTCAACCAATGACTCAAGACACACTTAACCAAAGTCTTCCTCCTCCTCAACTTTAATATTCCCAAGGTAATATTATTCCTCAACATCCATTAGTCAACAAAGTCATTAGAATTTTAAAAAACAAACCTCTTACCACCTAAATTATTAACATTAATATTGGAGGTATAACACCTACAATTTCTTATAATAGATCAACTGATCCTACCCTTCACCTCAAGACATTTGGAAATATTGACAAGGATTGGGTCAAGTTAAATACCTTTACCACTACCAAAATCTTAGACAAAACCCTCATGGAGTATGCCTTGGATTGGTACATTCAACTTATAACATACTTTATCACTAGTTTGGAGGACTTAGTAAATGCATTAGTTCAATAATTTCAAACTAGTGATCTTCCTAAGAAAAATTTGGCCCATTTCATCAATTACAAACAAAAAAAAAATTAAAATACCTAATCCTTTGTTAAATGATGGAAGACTTCATCAAATAAATGTGAAAATAACATGGAGGATGATAATCTCTTTCTTCTCTTTACAAATGCTTTATTTCTTAAATTATAATATTGAATATGTACCCTTTCTCGATGTACTTTAGAAGAAGCCATTGATCAAACCAAAAGATAGTATTTTATCATGCATCAATTCAAGCTATCACAACCTTCCATGGGCCCTAGCCTATTAGTAAATAATAAAAACAAAAATATTACAAATGATGTTGTTACTAATTCATATGACACCATTCACAATGTTCAATCTATCATTCCTACCCCTCCTTCAGAACCAACTCTTTCACAATAATACACTAATACTTATTTCTCAACAAATAACATTAATGTCCATAAGCCTTTATCCTTAGCTGAATTACTGAAATGTATACCCTAACCTCTCCCTTGATATCTTGACCCTACTTAACCTATGAAATCATGGTATGATCATAATAAGTTTTATTGGTTTCATGATAGCTAGGGTCACTCTCACGAGACTTGTAGACAACTCCACAATTTATCCATGAACTTTCTTCTTGGCCAAAATTTTGATCATGCTTCCATTATTTATAAGTGTCAACAATCCTATGAGGTTACTTTCAAAGATTATAAATCACATGATGAAACTCAATCCTTAAATCAATAAAACACTCATTTAGTTATCTATAAATACCCCTTGCCTAATAATAAACCAATCTAATAAGATCAAGATAAACCCATTTCTTCCACCAATAATGTAAAAATTCTTGTTGAACCAAATTTCAAAGACAATATGGTTATCATGAATAATATGTAAAAAGTGGTGGCTTTCATTGATTTTTAACCTATCTACACTCCTTCCCATAAAACATATCATGTTATCCAAGATTATTCTCTGACACATTAAAATTAGTTGGGGTAAGAAGATATTATTTCTTTTGACTATCCAATTTATGATTCTCCCTTGGATGACACATCTCATACTATTTCTACTTCTCTCCCATCATCTTCCAATATAAATTATAATCTAATTTATACTAACACTTCTTTTAAAGTTTAGTATTAATCTAAACCAAATACTTCATCACCAAATGATTTATAACATTCTTCTCAACCTTATCAACATAAGTTTCAATGCTCTTTAGATCCACTGAAGACTTTCTTAATCATTATGCACCTATATCTAACAATCTCCTTATCAGTTATGATGAGTGGGATCCCATTGTGGAATTTACTAATCTTCCATCCCAAATACCTTTTCTTCAACTCATGAGGACATCTCCATTTCAAATAAATTGCCTCATGTAACTCTTATTCAAGATGAATATCCTTCACCCTCCTCTAGTAGGATAGGAGGCTAATTTATCTAGATCTAAGGATAGTATCTTAAAATAATGTGAAGTTATTCCCATTAACATTGATGAAACTATAGATACTTATCTTACTTTATGATTTCTAATTGCATCTATAATCTAGATAAGATTCTACTTCATGCAGATGATCCTCCATTATTTATTATCATCCAAATCAGTGATATCCAAGTTAAATGAGCCTTGATAAATGAGGGTTTTGGTATCTATGTCACCTCCCTCAATTTCATTAAGATTCTTAGGTATTTTGAATGTAATCTCAAGTATACATGCATCACATGCCAAGGATTTAATTGAAGGCAAATGCCTCCCTTAAGGTGTGTGTGGCTTCCCATTACCATTCCACCTATCATTATTCATGTGAATGTGATGATCTTCAACTTTACCCTTTCATATAAAATCTTCCTTGGTAGGTTGTGGAATCATCATATGCAAGTCATCACATCTTCTACTTGCCAATGCATAAAATTTCCTCATAGTGGATCTATCTATAGGATTCAAGGAGACACTAACCCTTAGAATTTTAGACAATTAAAAAATCATGGTGTCTTAAATATTCTTACTCTTGAACATTTACCTAGTGTTCCATTGCATGAGTCATATCATCTAAACTTTACTATCAACTCAACCAAAGGTTATAATGGGCATCCTAAGCTCATTGTAAACATTCTTCTCAATCTTTTAGACTCCAATGATGATGAGCCCGATGAGATTAACTTAAATATAAAAACTTATGATCTCTTGCCTCATCTCATCTTACAACTTCCTACTTCCTTGTAACTTCATTCTCGTAAGCTTCCTTATGATGGCATTCTCATATTATTAACCAAGACTAGGCACTCTATTCACCAAGCTTCCTTTGATGACAAGGTCATCACAACCTATGTCATCAATATTCATACTCTAGATTATGATGATGGATATTCTTTAGATGATCCTCTTTTAAGTGATCTTGTCGAAGCCCATGATGTTGAGATTGTTCATTATCACTCTTCTTTACTAGAGTCTTTTTGTGTATCTCATCATTCTCTTTCATTTATAGTTCTTGATTCTTTCATGTTTCCTCTTTATCTCAATGTAAAGATAGAACTAATACCTCTAGTTTCTCAGGAGCCACTTAAGACCATGATCTCGGATCATGTTATGACTAGACCTTATCACTTTGCCACACCTAGGGTAGTCCTCCTTAGACCTTTTAAAAATATAACCTCTCTTTTAGTAGGGATATCAATAGTTAGGCTTATTCCTTTTATACTCTAGTTAAACCTATTTCCTCTCTTGTTGTTTCTAAATATCTTCCTATTTATCATCTTAGTGATCTTTTTGTTGAGCCTAGTTCCACTCCTTCCCCATCATCACCCTTCTTTGATGATGGATTGCTTATGTTTCCTAAAATGGATCCTTTACCCACAACATAGGCTAATGAGTCCTCTTCAATTGCTTCCACTCTTATTTCACCTCCTTTTATGAGTGATCCTAAAACCACTCACAAGCATATATATTTCTTCCATGGGATAGATAATCACTCTTCCACCCATTGTCATAAGTTATTACAATATCTTGATACCTCAAATATTTCTTCCCTATCATCAAATAAATTCATACCTCCCCCAAGGGTACTTCCTAAATATTTTTCTAAGTATGGTGAGTTATATTTTCTATGGCACCTATGTGGTACACATCACACTGATCATTGTTGTATTCCTCAACATCTTAAATATCACCTTGTAATAATCCCTAGACCTTCTACCATTCATCATATAGGTCATTCCTATAATAAATATCCTCTTTATTCTCCCACAGCTCCACCTCATGTGGTCCCTTCATAATCTTATAATCCTCCACCTATGATTCCTTTTTCTCCTATATATCTTGTTTCCACGTATTCTCCTGACCAGCCTTTGCCTAACTTTCTTCCTCAACACAATCCTTTGAGCATTCCTAATTTTTTACTCAAGAAGATTATAAAATAAATATTAACTAAATATTGATGAGACCTTAGCAAAAGTTCAATTATAGCTTTATAGAGACTTATCTGATGCATTGGATAATGTGTGTGGACATATTTACAAGTATTTATGAGCACATGCACGGTGATTTCTCATTTATATTTAGATTGGACATTTTATACAATCTTATTTCTATTTTTATTATATCATTTGAAACTGTGTTAAATTATTTCTTATCTTATATTATTTTTTCCCTTCTTGTTGTACTATAGCTAGCTTATGTTATCATTTTACATGTCACATATACTTGTCTTTTCCTTATCATTTATATTTTTCCCATATCATCACTTTATTTTCCTTTAGATTTTTTATCAAAACACATCCCTTTTATCCTCATAATTATTTTATTTCTTATCTTTATTTTTTATAGATAGTTATCATGGTGACTTGGTTATATTTACCCTTTTCCCTTTGGCTACTATCTCCTATTACCATGTGATTAGTTAACAAATAATATTTTTATTTTCTATTTTCTTTCACCAATCCTCCTTTGTATCTCCTTTTTTATTTCTTCCTTTTTCCATAAACTAAGCATATACATGGTTGAGACTTAAAATTACATGCTCAATTCATTGTCAAGGCCTAAGTGTCCTAGTCAGTCTTTGTCTTAGGTTACTTAGTTTCCTTTAGCCTTAGCCTACAACTCATTCATGTGTATCACTATATATCTAATTATTGGTCATTCCAAATCCATTTGGAGGAATAATATTAAAAAATCCTTAAAAATAAAGTTAAAATCCAAATTTAAAAAAAAAAGGCAATGATATCAAAGGTAAAAATATTTAATATTATTAAAAGTTTAATCAAACTAAAAGATGTGATTCAAAGCACATCTCCTTATTATAGTCAAAGCTCAAACTCCATAGTTTGCATCATGATAGATTTGAGGTACTTTGGGATGTGGTAGGCTAGTAGATTATAAGATAAGAATAAAAACATCTTTTAGTGCTACCTACTTTCTCATGCAAGTACCCAGTCTTCATAGTAAACCAACAGCTCTGTAAGGGTTCCTAAGGAGTAGGGAACACATCGTGAGAAGGTAAGTCCATTTTAATTTTCCTTATAAAAATATACCATAATTATTTGATCTTAGTAGAACAACTATTTAGCTACAAATATTTATGTTTATATCAACTGGTTTCTTTTCTACATAGATGACCACTAGTCACTTAGTGGCTTCTCATGTCCTTAGTATGCCTCTTGACTCCTAAAGTCTTATCATAATACACATAAGTCTTGATTTTTACACTCCCTTTTTATTCCTTTTCCTTCATAATTCCTCTTGATAAATATTTTTTTCTTACTAATCACTTCCCATGGGATATCATTTGTGAGTTACTTTGTAATACCATGGATAGGACCTAGCCATACGCACAAATCACCACCTTTTCCATATTATTACCCACATCCCTAGTTTACCATTAATTATAGTTATTCTTACCAATATTGATTTGGTACCCGTTGGGTTTTTATTTTGTGATTTGAAGTGTAAGACCATGGATAGGACCCAACCATCCACAAAATAATTTCTAATAAAGAAGTCACCATCCAAAATTACATGTGTCAAATATGAGATAAGATTCCATTGATTATGAGGTTATACATCATTGACATGTTTCTCAGATTAATATTAGTATATTTTATTCTTACTTAATTTTTCTTTCACCTTTTATCTTCTTATTTTTTGAGTGCATGTAAGATTACAACCATTTCTTAAATTTCTCATACTGCCCAGCTTGAATTAGTATGATAAATTTAAGACCAAATTTTTGTTTTTATTTTGTACTTACCATCATGAAATAGTATAATTTATTAACTTAATTTTAATTTTTATTATTACCATTTGTTCCCTTTTACATACATTCCATTTTATTGCATGTTTTTCATACTTCTCAACATGATAAATATTATGATTTTACTTGTTTTAATTTGGCTCAAAAATATTTTACATTTGTTTCAAAACAAATTTTACCATCTTGTTTGCCATTTTTAGTGGATCTGAATCATTAGTCATTTTTTGTTATTACACATTTCTCAACTTGAACTATTGTGTAGTTCATTTCTTTGATTGATTATTATTTTTCCAAGTCTTTTTTGACTATTTATTTTTAACCATGCATGTGTACTCCATAATTCTAGAAAAATAACCATACCACACATATTTACTATAGCATTTACAATAAAGCTAAGTACATGTGTTAAAAATAAATATATCCAAAGCATCCATAGCCTTAACCATAATGAACAAACATAACCATAATAAACATACATAACCAATACCAATAAGCCAAAAATGATACATCATATATACCATAAGTTTGATACAACCATATACAAATCCTCAACACTAGGGTTAGGCTCCACCCTATCTATCTTATGGCCTATCCATATTATCTATTGAGGCCTTAGTCTGACTCCTTTGAATAGTATGATATAATGAGGTAGTCCAAGACCTCAATCCCTCTACCTATCCCTATAAGTGTGTTATCTACACTTGTGCCTACACCAACATAGCCTAGGTATGTGCCTGTGTAAGTTGAGTCTAGATCATTATATATGTCTACATCATCTATGTCACTATCTCAAAATACACATCTCTCTCATTTTCCAAGGCTTACCAAGCTTGTCTCTCACCTACGCCTATCTATATTGGTTATTGCACCCTCTCTCTACCTGTATCTACCTTATTGCCTCACCAACTAATTTGAACTAGCTTACCTAAGCTAGGTTAGATGGTACACTCATATACTCTAGTATCATGATATCTTATGGATATAAAGTCTCATCTAGGATACCATGAAGTGCTCCCCTCACTAGGGACCCCCATTTCTCTTCCTCATCCTCATGTATGCCTATAAAATCACACTAGATGGATATTAGATCACTGTTATATCTCATAATATCTATCTATATCTATCTACTACCAAATAAAAACTTAAGAAATAATTCAACCATATTCATACCTATATATGTATTAGCTCCTATTATATCATCATTAACATGATCACTTAACATAGTCTCCCCATCTACATGACCTCCTAGTACCTCCTTGTTAGGTCACCTCCTCAGCTTGAACCTAGCTGTCATGGCTAATGCATGTCTCAAACTCTATCTGAGTAGTTTCTCTATCATATCTACTAGCTCATATATGGGATCATCTAGGATGTCTATAGTCTCTAATCTCTCATATATTTATCACCACCATGTCCTTGATGGCCACTACTCATCTTGATGTATGGCTAGTAGTGGTACATCTAGTAGCTTTGCTTCCTCTACCTCCTCTTCTACTACTCATCATGTCAAACTATTCCATGGTCTCTCTTGAAATAGCCTTAGGTTATCATCACTATTAGTGGTTTGAGTCCCCTCTTCCCTCATGGTTCACTCACATGTCAAGCCCACTGGTTAGGCATTAGTATTGGTGTTTCTAGATGAGGTAGGCCCATTTGCCCTTATACCTATGCCATTAAATATGACTCTCTCCACCATGTATAGTATCCAATCACCTCTTTCCTCTCTACTGCTAGAGTAAATGTGTGTCAACACACCCATGTAGCTACTATGTGCCCATATGGGTACTACATGATGCCATCACATCTCACCAATTGTAGCACCAATATGTGGGGCATGGTCCATGCTACCTAGTCTTGCTATTAACTTTGTACTTAGGGTAACCCATCATCAACCACATGGGGTAACCCAACTAGTCGATCTATAGGAAATATCTCATATACCCATGCTATCGGTAGTATGATTGGTCCCATAGTCTTTTACTCTATGACCATAATCTTGAATAGATCATGTATGAACTGGACTTAGATGATAGAGCCTAGATCATATAATACTCCCTCCTCTAGCATCATCATACTCAAGGCTACCATGAATAACGGTACCTTTCCATACAACTTGTGATAGAGTACCCACTATATCCCAAGGCCTATCACCACCATCTAGAGATCTAAAATTTATGATATATACGCAGCATCCATACTAACTCTCCATCCTCTCAATATCATATTTGAGCTTGTAGCCCACATGGATAAAGCTCTTATTTCCTTTAAGCTATCTGATATCCCTATGGTCACTGGTGCTCCTACTATGGGTAGCTTGAGGATGGCATGGACATCCATTATTGTGATACCCACCTATATCACATCCCCATCCACCCCCCATCTAAAGGTGTTAGTCAAACATTACTAAAATTTTAGGAACATGACTAACAAGTTAGTGCTAAGGGAGATCTTACACATCTCAGATATACCTCTTAGACCTATGAATACTAGTCTAGTTTGACCTCCATCTATCAATCTATCTAAAAATTCTAAAAACCAAGAGATGTCCACCAACCTTTAAAATTGCAACCATCTCTACAACCAATAAATAGCAAAGGATGTATTAGTTCTTCCATGTCATGTATAATCACAATACATTCTTTACACATCATTTTTATAATTTAATTAGAAAAACAAGCCTAATTGATATTACCTTATTCATTTTATCCTTTTTTCAGCTTTCTTGGTCCATCTTTCCCTCCTTTGGTCATTTACAACCATTCTATCCCTCTTTCAACTTTTTATACACTTTTTTATGCTTATTCTAGTTCCCTAATCAACTTAGTTTGACTAAAATTTCCCTATTTTTATTTTGGTTGACTTCAAATTCCAATTCAACTCTCTTATCGTACTCTCCTTAGTACTGAGTTTTCATTCTAGCCCTTAGAAATAAGTTACTCACTCCATTCTATCTTTTTAGCCTATAGATTACACTAGTTAGACCCATACCTATTGGGTTGACCATATAGATTATTCCCAATTTCAACCTACTAGGTTGACCTGGTCAACTTAATGTATTCTATGTGTTGGCCAAGTACATTTTTCCCTAAATGTGAATTTTACACATTTTCTTCCTAAACCCTTCAAACCCATTTCCCATCTTCCTATTTACTAGTATTAGAATCTAATTTTATTCAATTTTCACATATATAAATTCTTAAAAACAATTTTTTTAATCAAAATTCACTTAATTTAATACAAATTTTAAAAACTAGTTTGAGATCTATAGTTGCATATTTATAGTGCACCTACTACCACCTCTAGGTGTCTTCCTTATCTAGACTATCATTTCCTTGCCATCCTAGCCTTGTTTGGTCTTACATCTCTATTTTCTCTCTTTCACAGTTCAAAATTCCAAATGAATTCTCTTTTTGCCTATTTAAAACCACTTTTTAGAAACTCAATTATTTCATTTATGTTCAGGCAAATTATTTGTGTTTGCCTCTATCTTTGTTTCTATTCATCCATTTTTCAAACCATAAAATGTGTTAGAATTATGATGGAGTAGATATTATTTTCCACTAGCATATGTCTATCTTCTAAAAATTTCAATTTATGGCTATTTTTGGCACTAACATCTACAGGTTTGCCTAGTGTACTCTACATTAGACACATTTATTTCTTATAGTTTACTTCTTTACCTACAGTACTAAGGAGAGTTAAAGGTATGTGTTTTTCAATACAATTCTTTCATTTATATTATTTTCTACTTATTACACCATACTTAGCATCAGTGTTATGTGTTATCATGTTTTCTTCTAAAGCACCATCCCATGTTGTGCTTACATGACACGTGATAAGCTTTGGCTAGGGCATACATATACATATAATATTTTCAAACTTTTATTGACTACTGACACTTCCTAAATTTAAGGAACCTATCAAGTCTTAATATCTCTGAGTGCATGCCCTAAGGGGTTTATTAAGAAAGGGGTAGGTAGACCATCAGTGCTTTATAGGTTTGTCATTCCTTTTGTTACTTTCCATCCACACTCTAAGCCTTCTAAAACCATTGAACCCAAGCTTATTCTTCTTAATTATACCTATTCTAATAATTTTCTATGTTTTATCCTTCATTTCTTGCCATAACATCCTTTTGACATATCTATTGTGCTAGCTTGATTAGGTCGACCTAGCATAGTTTATGGAAATTGTCTCTCTTTTAGTTTGTTGGCCTCTTGTCCAACCTAGCATAAACCTAGAGAGTTAGCCATAAAATGTGCTAGGTCAATCAAGTCAACTTAGAACAATTGGCATTCTCAAATTTTTATATTTAAGATACTACTATATATACAAAGTCATTCCTTACGATTTGATATGAGCTAAGAATTAAGTGAAGAAGTGTGAATGAACATCTAATTATTGGACATTCTACTTGGAAAATAAATCTTTAGGGTTCAATACTTTCTTTGGAGCTCTAATCTCATCTTATGGATAATTATTTAATATGCTTGGATAGATTGTGTATACTAGAGTTGATTTATCTTTGTTGTCCTTACATACCACAATAATCTCTTGCAAAGCACCTTGACTAAGAGGGAGATTAAGGCTCAATGAGTTCATCTTCAAAGGTAAGTTTTCCTAATTGTATTCCTCCTTTGTAAGAGTATATAGATACAACACATGTATTATTCTCTTCTATGTATTACGATTTTATATACATTTACATGAGTATATGTATTCTATACATGTTTAGTTTAGTTAGTTATTTGTTCTATTTCTAACCCCCACTTTGTGCCACAAGATTTGGTGTGCACTAGATTAGATTTACTTTTCTTGTTATTAGATTAGTGAAATATTAAATCATAGGAATCTTTTAGTGTTTTTGTGTGATTTTCTTAGACTATAATATTTTTAACCCTATCTCACATGATGTTTTGTGACAAGTGATCCCCTAATTTTGTCTAGCGGATCCTCACATTGATCATGCTCCTACTTAATAATTGTATGGTCCCCAATCATCACTATAGGTGTGTTCTATCATATCTTATCTTGGATTTCTTTATGGACATGATGCATTTATAATTGCATACAGTAACCTCTAAGGGCTATGTGGTAGTGATAGATGCAGTGGAAGATGATGGAGCCAATGGAGAAGTAAATGTGGGTGGATCAAACATGGGAGTGGAAATAGAATTAAATGTACCGATAATTGGGAAAGAAGGAAATTGTGTAGTACTTATAGTGGGTGTTTGGTGAGCTAATGGAGGAGGCACTTCCCCTCTCATAGCATTCCTAAGAGACTTATTTCTTTTGTAGATTTTTTCTATATTTCTCTTGGATAATGCCTGTAACTCACTTATTGAGAGTTTAATACCCTTTTGTAATTATTCATGGTCAATGACCTCAATATTAGGCTAACTTAGGCTCTTTATAATAAATCCCATGGTAGATGCTAAGATGAAAGTAAGACCTTCTTGGTTGCTATTTATATTTTGTTTAGATCTTGTAGGCATATCTTAGTTTCTTAGTGTGGTCTATAGTGGATCTCTACATAGTTTTTTCCTAATGAGAGGAATGTTGTCTTCTTGTAACTCTTCTTACCTCTCCTCACAATATGTGTTGAACATGCTTCATGAGTTGGTGGATGTTGAGGCCTTATGATGTCCTCCTCCTTCTTCTCCATATATAGCCTCCTTTCAAGCTCTATGTTATTTTTTGCAGCATTTTTTAGGTCTACTTCATCATTCATAACATCTTTTTTGACCCATTCATATACTTCTTCCTGATGTTTATATTCTAATGCCACATCATTCTTGAACTTGAAGAGATGCTTTGTAATGACATTGTTGGGGTCCCATGACCTAAAATCATCCTTAGGCAATAGGTATGAGTCCCTATGCCTTACAACCACTATATTGTCTTTCCATTTTTTAATCTTAGTCATCCCGAAATTATAAGGAGTTTTGTGGGGGATTGTCTTCTTTATATTCTAGAAGATGCCATAAACTCCATGGATAGGTTGATAGTCCATGTATTCTTATACTAGTTTCATTGGCACATATATTGGTATCCTGAGGTGAGATATCGTTACTCCTTCCATCTGGATGACTATGCAATTTGGGTACATCTAATATCTTCCCATTTCCTCCCATTTTTCCTAACATTTAGGTAGGGGAACCCTTAGCATTTCACATTCAATGATATATTTATACACCACAAAGTAAAATTATTTTTAAATCACCTTTATGTTTCACCTAAAGTAATCAATATGCATTATAAAAAATAATTGGGGCATAACTTCATCTCATGTAGGAGACCATGAGTTAGGGCCTAGTTGGGAAATTACATAGATGTTGTCTAATAGGTTTCTCATCATGTAGAAAGGGGAACCATTTTTTAAGGTATCATTCATTACATACACTTGATTGTTGATCTTTGAGGATCAACATATCCCCTCACTTAGAGACATTCATTACATACACTAGACTATCAATAGAAGTGGGATAATTATAATATCCACATAGCTAATGTGCACATTTAAATATATCCTATTGAGAAGGGAGAATCTAATCCTAACTCCCTTCTTGTACTAATGAATAGGTAATGATGTTTCCAAGTGAAGGGATATGTTGATCCTTCAAGATTATCAGTAGAAGTGGGATAATTATAATATCCACATAGCTAATGTGCACATTGAAATATATCCTATTGAGAAGGGAGAATACAATCCTAACTCCCTTCTTGTACTGATGAATAGGTATGTTCCCTAGGTCATCCATGAAAATAACACTGATTAGGTCCATAACCCATGATTCCCATATTATCTCTAGTTTATGTGCCTTGTACCAGTTTTAAATGATACTCTAGTTATAATCTATATATGGTAAATATAATGAAATCAATTAATATAACTATGTTCATGGATTTTAGCAATCTATCCTCACAACTCATCCTCCTAAGATGCCATATACTAGGTCAGTGCATGGCATGACATATGGCTTTGTTATGACCTTATAGAAATGGGTAGCTTGGATTGTAAGGATGTCTGAAGCCAATTAGATTTTTTGAGGCATTGTCTCAACCTCATCAAGATCCCTAAATCATTCAACATTGTAATAGATTTTTTTATAATGCATGTCCCCTAATTTTATGGCTTTGGGGATGAATTCTATGTCTTTGAAAACTACTAAAATTTCATATTAGAAAAGGAAATCATCACTCCCAAATGAGATTATCTTAATAAGAGTGGAGGGTCCTTCCTTTTCCATTTTTTAGCATTATATATAGTAACCACTATTCTTATATATCTTTCCATAGCTTTTGAGCTCCAACAATGGCAGCTTGGGTACAATTTGTGAACAACTCAAGCTTTATTGTAGTGAGGATGTAGATAGTAGGGAGAACAAATTCTTAGAGATTCAAATGCAAATGTAGGTAGTATTATTTGAGTTGAGTAGCATTTTTAAATATTTATTTTATTAATTCAATGTAGATGACAATTTTGGTTCATGTTGTATTAACGGTGAGCTCATTAAATTTGCATTTGAAGCACTTCAAACTATTGATTTGACGTTTAATTGCTTTTAGAATTCAAATTTAGTGTTGATTTGCCTTTTATTTTCCATAAATTTTATCTTTATAGCTAAATATTTCCACCTTTTGACATGTGGCATGCCACCTCAGATCTAGTTATGTGCTTTCAAGGCTTGGATGTGATTAGGCTACTTAGTCAGCTTAAATTTGGACATGTGGCACCTTATGATTACTCTCAGGCTCTTAGAATACTACTTAGTGTGATGACATATTTTCATCCTACCACATGGTATATTTTTATTTTTGAAAAGCTCTTAGATGGCCTTTTAGTTTTGATTGGTTATGGGTTATTACATATCACTTTTCCAAGTAATCAAGGATCTTCTTTGCTAGGTAGGTCTTTCAAATGCCATCGTATTTGTCCTTTACCAGGTGTCTTCTTTAAAGGGCTCCTAGAAAACTTTTCACAACTTGGAATTAATCATGTGGCTCATGTGGAGACACATGTCTCTTTAGAGATGATCTAGAGGATCTCAAAATGTAACTTTTTGAGAATGACATGTGGCATGATTACATGGGTCCATAATGGACATCATCACTCTTTGAAGGGATCCAATTGATCTCAATATATAGCTTCATGGGAATGACACATGTCATCACCACATGGTCTCAGGTGGACATGCATCATTTCTGGGATCCCTTGGTCTTTTCTCTACCAAGTGTCTCACTTAGAAGCAACATTTAATAGATATACATCATCAAATTAAATTAGACAGCTCAAATTCAAGCATATGTATGCATATGTATAACTTATGATCTCTCATGAGTTATAATTTGATGAAACATGGTGTGGACACACATTGATCACAAATGAGTCCAAAGAGAACATGCCTCACTTTAGAGGGCTACTCAGATTAGACTGGTCACATTTGAGACACACGATCACATCTCATAGGCTTTTGGCTTGTATTTGAATATGTGGGGAATGCATGGTAACTTAGATTGATTGGGCTTGCTCATAGGGGTTAACATCTTGACACGTAGCCTTGGATTTGAATTCTAATGGCTAGTCTTCTCATGATATCTTTATACGGCACCATGTAGTTCATGAGTTTGGTAGATTTACTCTAAGTATCCTATGTGGGTCATGATAGATCTTGAAAGCATTATGAATCTAGGTGAGTTAGACACCTATCCTCTTGAGTCATAGTTTGAATATGACATCCCACTAGGGATCATAAACCTCTACTTTAATTTTGAGGTCCTATGAGATCAAACAAGAGACTAAGTTAGTCTTCTAAAAGTGTTAAATGCCCATCTTAAGAAAATTAAAACACATTTAAGGTAAAAATCTATAAGTAAATTATTTAAAAAATATATAGGATTAGTCAAAAAATATCAAGTAAAGCTTGTTGCATTCATGTTGATTGGAGAACTAGGTATAAAATCCTTAGCAAAGACCTGTCTACACATTTTTGAAGTGTCAATGGTTAATGATTTAGTGTTGAATAAAACTTGAAGGACTTGCAATAACTCAAATATTTATAAGTATCAATATTTATTTCAAGATAAATAATAAATCAAAAATTATAATATCACAATAATTGGTAAATTAAACCAAATCAATATGCAATCAAATCATTTAGCAAGCTTGGCATCCTAGGTATTTTGAAAATAAAATAAGGGGGTCCCCATTCTAGGAATAGAGGTAGTTGATTATCAAAAAATATTTTGATTCAAACTCCTTAATAATACATCCCATTAACTACCTAATATGTATGTCCCTCATAATTCCATGGGTCTACTTATATACCCTTTCAATCCCCATAGTATGTGGTAGCATCCCTATCGATTATGACCACTTCAATTAGTTACTACTTGTCACAACCCTTTTCCACTCCATTTCATACCTATCAAAATCTGCAATAGAATGTATTATGGGTCATTCCTCAATATAATACCCAACCTGACCTTATGAATATCCTTATGAATAGGATGGTAAATTTGAAAGCCTTTACCTCTAAATAGAAAAATATGGTCACTTATGATCAAATCTATAATGAACCCATTAATCCAACTACCCCTATTAGACCATACACATTACAATGTGAAATTTAAAAGTTTATGAAATTATAAAATAATAAATATCCTTGGTAACACATTCAATCATTTAGACATGCTTATTATTTTATATCCCATGATGATGCTCTTCCCTTAAGAATTTTTCCTATGTCACTAGATGGACCAGCTTTAGACTATTATAGTTTTATCCCTCAGCATTCCTTATTCTATTTTGGGAAACTATCCCAAATATTTTTAGATCACTTTTCCATCAATATCATAATAAAAGTGACCATAAAAAAGATCTATGCGATTAGAATATTTGATGATTAATCTATCATTGATTTAATGGTTAGATGATAGAATCTTATAAACTTACTTTTTCCTTTCCTTAACCATAACTAATTAAATTATTTGTGAGATCATGTGATAAACATATATCATCAATATTATGGGTTTAATCCTTAAATTATTTTGATGAAGCCTTTTTTATGGATGACAAACTATAAATCCAAGATTTAAAAGAAGGTAAGGTAAAGTTATTGTCGACCAATTTTTGCCCACAGGCAAAATTGTGGTCAACTTCTTCCCTGCATTTTAAAACTAGTCATATTCAGGTTGCAAAGTCCATATTTAGTTCATGCTCAGTTCAGCCTGGTTCATCTCAATTTAGCATCTTAGTTCAACATGGTTGAACCAAACCATTGAACCAAATTTTGGTTCAACAGGTTTGGTTCAAGTCAAAAGGTTTGCCACTTGGTTCAAGCACCTCAGTTCAATATGCATTGAAATTTCATACCATTGAACCATTGAACCAATTTTTTGGTTCAATGGGTTGGGTTCAATGTACTTAGTTCAATAGGTTCAGTTCATGGAGGTTCAACGTCCTTGGTTCATTGGCACACATGACTTAATGCAAAGGTAGGCATTTCAAGTAAAGGCTTGGCTTTTAATAAAGGCAAAGGGAAATAAGTAGGTAAAGGTTTAAATTTGTTCAAAATTATTATAAGCCCTAAATTCCTTTAGACTTTTGCATGAAGGAATTCCTTCAGACAAAATTTTGAAGGAATTTGGGCGTAACTATGCAAAGTTGGATGGCCAGGTAGATACAAATTACCTGCAGACAATTTGTCCATACAAATACACAAGCCAAAGCCCAAACAAATTCTATAGGACTTTCAAAAGCTTGACACAAAATGTATAAGCTGAGAGACAGTCCATGAAAGTAAGCCACAGGCCTGTCAGCAGTCTACGCAACTAGATAAGGGACCTACCGACATTAGCAAAAGCAAAGGGTGCTAGGAA
This sequence comes from Torreya grandis, assembly GCA_037957365.1. Taxonomy (NCBI): domain Eukaryota; kingdom Viridiplantae; phylum Streptophyta; class Pinopsida; order Cupressales; family Taxaceae; genus Torreya; species Torreya grandis. The sequence continues at coordinate 391,544 of JARHVA010005721.1, forward strand.
ATAGCGAAGGCTAACAAGGACCAACTACGAAGAAATTAATAGGCCATGAGAAGACTAAAGGCTCAAAGCCAGCAAAGCACGAGGACATCCTTGGAATGTTGAAGTTAACAAGGAATGGAATAGCCAATTGTTTTAAAAAATAAAGAAAGTGCCAACTAGAAAGGCACCCAAAAGGAAGCAACCCACAAGAAAGTTCACCTCAGGGGCTAAGAAGGCTAGGTAAGACAAAATGGGAAAAAACAAAACAACAAGCATGGTTTTAGTAGGTCCCTTCTAGAAGGATGATGTCAACTGTAGTGTTTTTCTCCTTCCCAATGGGATGTAACATGCCCACTTGCAAGGAAAAAGCACCAATGAGCCTCTTGTCTTTTTTTCATATAAGTTTGCGAACTTGGTCATTTGTAAGAATCTTCCACATTTGTAAAGGGCACAACTCTACAAAATTTCACTTGGATTAATACAGATGTAATTTTTTACCTCTATTTGGATAGACATTTTTGTGTATGTGTTTAATGTTTGCTTGTGTCCATTCATTGTCTTTTGATGCTCTCACAAGTTCAACATTAGCAGACCTGTTGTCTACAAAGCACCATTGTTGTAGCTGATAGGAGAAGAGTAGTATTTGGGAGTGAAGGGGTAGAAGAAATTACTTCATAAGTTTGTGTTTCACAACACCTTGGGTGATCTCTATTTTGGATTTTCATTGAAGCCTCCCTGCTAGTTTCTTGTAGCCTGGTCCTTCTGCCAAGTGCATAGAGTATGTATGTATTTTTCTAATTCTGAGAGTGGATGTGTGAAGTTCAACCTTTATTTTGGTGCATCACCTCTTTTAGAGTAGGTAGTTTGTTTTCCATGCATTTCTTCTCCCTTTTCATCCCCCCCTTTTTTTATAGCTATCTATATCTATATTTTTCACTTGCTGAAACAAACATGATGCATCAAAGGGAGCTAGCCCTTATCTAGAGACTCTCCTCTCCAGCTTCACTATCCCATAGGTGAGAGAGGAGTTTCAATGTTATGAAGAGAAGGTGGAAGTTCAACTTCCTGCCACTAGGTGCACTTTCCTGCGTCAATAGTTACATAATAAAACTTCAAACATGATTCCTCCAAAGGAACTAAAAATACCAAAACCAAAGGAAATTATAATGTTATGGTCTTAAAATTAGCACCCTCATGGACAAAAAGTCAATCCAAACCCTCTACCTCCTAATCACAATCATAAAAACCATTTACATGTTTTCCTCTAGGGTAGTACACACCCTTAGGGTAATATTACGTTTCTATTTCATAAAATCTCTTAAAATCATCTATCATCAAACTTACTCTGGTTAGACATCTTGATGACTCTCCCTAAGCCTAGTTGGTTCAAATAAAATTACTTTTGCAATTACCATCATGTAGTAGGTCATGATGTCAATAAGTGTCACTAATTTAAAGGTATAGTGAAAAACATTATTGATCAAGGAGAGTTATAGTCATATTAACTTAATGTTCCTCCTAATCAATCCATAGACATCTTTAGGTAACCATTCCCCAAGCATGCCTATACAACTAATTATGTATTGGCTAATTCTAGATGCACCTTGAGCCATAAGACCCATGTGATAAGTATTATCCATGATAAAATTATCCATAAAGAGGTTGGTAGTGATTCTAAATAATTTTCCATAAGAACTAAGCTCATAGATCTCCTTACAGGAGATTCCTTTAAACCATATAAATCAAGTAGAGATATCCCCAAGACTCACTTAGGCTTTTTAGATCTCATTATTTGGGATCTTCTTAAGGAAATGTTATCTAAACCCATTCAAGATAATCAATTAGAATCAAAGGATGAGAAATCTATGATAGAGGATGCTTGTTTATACATCCCAAATGATACACATACCACTCCTTTTATCAATATAATACCTTCATTTAACATAACCAATCCCTCTAGCATACTCTCCCATGAGGAGATTATTTTGTTACCTCAATCAAACCTAAGACCATCTCCCTTCATAGCTTAGGAAGAGCCAAATCTTGTAAAGATATAAATTAGGGGTAATACTTTAAGAATGGGGGAAAAAACCCTAGGTTATCATGATCAAAACCCTTGAAACATCCTCCCATAATGATTTAACTCCCTAAAGATGATATCCCTACTACCCATGATTAGATTCTAAAAGGGAAGGCACCCCTGCCATCTATTTAAATTAGAACATCCATATTGGGACCTCATACATTAGCAAGACTAAAAACCACCATTATATAATCCTCTTCTGAAGAGCATATACTATTACAAATGGATCTTCCCACTGTAATAATGCCAAATCATAATCCTTTAAATACTTACTACCCATGAGGTATAGGCCTAGGTGTAATGTCTTATCCCAAACATAAAGTAATTATTGTATGAAATATTCAAATAACTAGTGTGAAGGATCAAGACTCAAAAGTAAATTCAACCTTCATGTCAATGCCTCAAAAGGTCAAAAAACCAATCCAAGATCCATTGATGGAGTCTTACTATAATATTCTTGATCAAATTCTTCAAACTTCCCTTATCACACTACCACCCACAAAACCTATTAACCCCATATTCAAAAACTAACATAGTATCAGGAAAAGAAGCAATGCATGTATAATAGATTAACAATACATGATAATAAAATTTCTAATGCACTAAACTTTGTGGTCTAAAAATTATTAACATAAGAAGATATTTTAATGGAACAATTTGGTCATGACTATTCCCATAGTCAAACTATTGTGGTCACATCCACCTTTGGAATTATTATATTACTAAGAGGATCAAAACAAGTTTTAAAGGAAGATAGAGTCTCTAATAGAACTCAATATCAGTTACTCTTAGACTCTCTAGATTTTGATGAGTTTGAAAACATGATAAATCCACCATTATTTTAGATAGACACCATTCAAATAACTACATGATACTAGACCCAGGATCATAAGACCCAAAATCCCAATAAAACCAAAGTGACTATTGAAAAATATCCTTCTTCTACCATAAATAGTCGTGCAATGCCCATCCCAAAACCTAAAATTTATATTTTAAGGAAAGCATAGAATAATAATACTTTAGAACTAATACATATATCCATTCTAAAATAGTTTCATCAACTCCTGATCAAGATGTCTTTATATGAACTTGTTAAAAACTCTCCATAGAATCATGAGGATATGATAGAAGCATTACAACCTATCAAGACACAATCATATAAACCCCAACATCTATTAGTTTTTATTGCATCTCTTTGAAATTCATCATCCATAACATTCCTTAATTCTAAAATATCACCATTGCAGCTTGATGACTAGGATCTATCAATATTTATTATGGCCTAAATTACTTAAACCAAAATCAAATGAGTAATGATTTATAATGGAAAATCATAAATATTATATCTTCTCATGGTTTTAAGAAACTACAATTATCTAAAACTATTGTAGTGTAATCTTCAACCATCTTATGAACATTCAATGATACTATGGCCCCTATGTTATAAATAGTTTTTCTTCCTATCCAAGTAGGTTTATGTACCCTCCCTAAGTTATTTTATGAAATATAGGGAGAGTTCAAATATAATATTCTATTAAGACATCCTTGGATATGCATTATTTATTGCATCCCCTCCACCTTGTACTGATGTCTTAAATTCAAACATAAGGGTAAGGTCTATAGTATCCTAACCAATCCCCATCGATATAAAACTTAAAACCTTACCTTTTAACCAAATGACATATTAATTCTGTTAAAAATCATGATACCATCATCATCTTATAAATCATCATCTAGTAGGATGATTTTTACATCAATAATTGATGCTAAATATTCTCTTGATTCTATGTTTTAGTAACTATTAATGGGTGAATATTAGTTACTGATGTTCAACACTCTTCCCACTCCCTAGAAATATGGGTGTCCTAACAAGCAACATGTGTATTGTCCTAATCTTGGGGAAATCATTCCCTTTAATCCACCTTTCTTTCACACTAATTTAATATATGGGGGGATTTATCAACCTTATTTAGGTCCTAATAGTTAAACCCATTCCAAACCATTCAATTTAAACCTTTTGTTCTTAGATGAACCCTACTTTTCAAAAACATACCAACAATGGTGTACTTGGAAGGGATTTGGCATCAGACACTACAAACAAGGGCCGCATGAGGTCACATTAGGGGATTTTAGGAAACCTCACGAAAATCATGTGTTAGGCTCTAACAAAAATCCCAAAACCATCCTAGAAATCACTCTTTTACCTATTTTCAAATAAGACACATCACATTCACCATCCAACACCCCCTATGCAATAGATGAAGTTTTATCCATTCCTACAAACATTTTTTCAGCAAATGCCATCACTATAAAACCTATCATCTATCACATCAATGGAGAAACTAAAACCATTCATCTCTTCTACCCAAACATGATAAGGTAGGATTTTAGCACCTTCCTATTCTTCAGTGCTAGGATGATGAGTCGATCTTAACTCATTTAGGCGTGAATAACTCCCATCTATGCAATTATCTTCCATATGAAACCTCTAGTCTATTAAATGAATCTACCATTGACATTAAATAATATGGCATAAGACTTTGTAAATTGTTAAAGTCAACAAATCTTTAGAACCTAAAGAAAACCAAGATTTCACTATATTTTTAGCAGATCATAAGGAAGCATTCACTTAGTCCTATAGTGACATACCTATTATTAATTCTACTATTGTCATCCATAACATTATCACATTTCCTAATTCTAAACTTGTAGAATAAAAACTTCAAAAAATGTATCCTTGCATTCCACTCTTGGTGAAAGAAGAATTGAAATGTCTCTTATCCATCAATTTTATCAAGCCTATTTACTACCCTTGATGGTTTTCTAATATAATCCCTATCACAAAACCCATAGGAGGACTATGATTTTGTATTAATCTTTGTGACCTTAACCTCACTTTTCTTAAAGATGATTTCCCTCTCCATAATATTGATCAATTAGTAGAATTAAATAGTCATAAAATGTTATCAGTTATGGATTATTTCCTTGGGTACAATCAAATTGTTTATCACACCAAAAGATCAACATACGACTTCATTTATTAATCCTTATGGTAGCTTATACTATCAAGTTATGACTTTTATATTAAATAATGTAGGCACAACCTATCAAAGGGAAATGACTTATATTTTCCATGAAATGATCCATAAAATAATTTAATATTATGTGGATGATATCTTTGGTAAGTTAAAACTATGAAAATACCATCTTTTAGTGCTTAGAATAATCTTTGCTCACCTAATATAGTTGTGTATTCATCTCAATAATAAGAAATGAATTATTGGGGTTTTGATGGGTAATATTTTAGGCTTAATTATCTCTATTAAAGGGATATATGTTGACCTCACTAAGATCAAAACCATTATACAGATGCTACCACCATCTAATCTTAAGCAACTTCATAGTTTACAAGGAAAATTGTAGTACATTTATCATTTTATCTCCCAATTATATTATCAATGTCAACCATTTAATTACCTCCTAAGGAAAGATACAAACTTCGTTTTGGATTCTATATATTACGAGGCCTTTGATACTTTCAAAACATATCTTCTATCACCACCAATTTTCATTCCTCCTGAGGGGTAACCTTTCTTCTTATATATTTCAGCCACAAATCATGCCCTAGGAGCCATGCTTGCCCATCATGATGAGAAACATAAAGAGAAAGAGGTTTATTATATAATTCGCACTCTCATTAAATATGAGGCACTCTATACATATACAAAAAAATTATGATTGTCTATAGTATTTTTATCTTCCAAGCTTCACCATTATTTGCGCAATCATAAAACATATGTGATCACAAACATGGATCCCCTAAAGTTTATGCATTCAAAATATTATCTAAATTAGTGAGTGGCCAAATGGATTATTATTTTAGAAGAATTTTATCTTGATTATATCCACCAAAAATAAGTTAAATGATATATCATAAATTATTAACTTGTTTAGGGACCTCTTGTTGATAATCAACCAGTCAATTATGGATTATTAGATGAGTCCATAGCCTCCACATTTCAATAATATCGTCAATATAAAATGAATTTATTCTTTGATGGATACAAGTGTGACCATGTTAGGGGATCTTGAATTATCCTAATTCCTCTTGGGGAGACACCTATACCTTTATCTTTTTAAATAGATTTTGACTACACCAATAATATGATAGAGTATGAGTCTTTGATCATAGGTCTCCAAAATGCTTTATCCTTAGGTATTAAAACACTAAATATCTATGGTAATTCCAATATTTTTGTAAATTAGATAAATTCAGTATATTAATGTAGAAATGACACCCTCAATAAATATAAGACATTGGTTGATCAATTAATAGTTACTTTTAAGTATTATGCTATCTGAGGAACTCCTCAGTCAACTAGAAAGTTTGCAGATCACATGGCCTCCTTGGCCTTGTTTATCCCATATTAATCTTAGGAATCTAAGTTATTTTTTTTCATCCACAAAATAAATCAAACTTATTTTACCAAAACCAATCTTCCTTCCATCTACAACATAGAGAAAAACCCATTAGATCTTTCGTACACATAGGTAGTTGATTATTTATCAAGGGGGATTATCCCTTCATATTAATCCAAATATGGAAAGTGAGATTTATATAAATGCATAACTCATTTCATCATAGTAGGGAATGTTCTCTATAAACTTGGTTTTGATGATATCTTTCTTTGTTGTCTATAAAATCATGAAGATACCCTCATTATAAAAGAATCTTATGATGTATCATGTGGTGGACACTCTAGTGGTCATAATGTTTCTTAGAAAATATTATTATTAGGTTATTGTTATCCCACTTTAAATTATGATTATTTTTATTATATTAAGAAATACATAAGATGTCAACAACATACCAATCTATGACTTGTCCCTAGTCATGCATTATATGTAGCACATGATTTTTGGCCATTTTCCCAATGGGGACTTGATCTTATAGGTCAAATGAATCCTAAATATTCCCAACACCATGGATTTATCATCACTACCATTAAATATTTCACTAAATGGGTGGTTGATATTCCTATTATCTCAATGAAAGTAGACAAAATTATGGATTTTATTAGTCATCATATTATTTATCACTTTGGCATTCCTCATAATATCATTACAGATAATTGAAAATCTTATAACAATAAAAAGGTTCAAAAAATCTATTTCTCTTTCAACATTAATCTAATCTAATCCTCACCTTACTATGCTTATGTTAATGGATAGGCTAAGGCATCCAATAAAACTCTTGTCAAAATTCTAACTAAAGTTGTTAATGAAGATGAAAATATATGGCATCATCATTTTCCCTTTACCTTATGGGCTTATCAAAATAGTATTCAAACCCATATGGGTGCTACCCCTTTCTCTCTAGTTCATGGTGTTAAAGTTGTATGTCCTCTTGAGGTTCAAATTCTTTCCCTCCTCATTTATCTTAAAGATATCATTTATGAGGATGACTTATGTAAGGAATGATTATCCCAACTTGATATATTAGAAGAGAATTTATTGGATACCCTTGACCATATACATGTATACTAAGAATGAATAAATTTCAACTATAATAAACATTTAAAATAACATGAATTTTATGTTGGTGACATTGTCTTAAAATAAAATCAACATGTCACTAATATGGAAAATATAAAATGAGGAAAATTTTCTCCAAACTAGATTGGACCATTTATTATCACCCATAAATATATATTTTTTGGAATATAATTTGGTATATTTTGATGGAAAACTAGAAAAAGAGCCTCTTAATGCATTACATTTATCTCCTTTCCATTGTTAATAAATTTGAATTGCCTTGGTCACCTAGTTTATTTTCTTTTGGTTTTTATCTAAAACCATATCCCTTTCATTCTAAAAATTACCAAATAATGATACATAGATTCATGTGGTTATTCAATATAATTTTATATTCTAACCTTGAATATGAGTACCCCATATTTATTCATAGAATGCTCTAATTGGAAAATATCTACTTATAATGGGAAGGATCTTTAAGTCATTATTTCTTGAAACCCTTCCATATCACTTTAATAGTTAATTTTAGGAATAATATTATCATCTTGTAAAATAAATATTTAGAAACTATTCTAGGTTACCTTAAGCCAATCCATAAGAACTGATAACACTAGGATAAAAAAAATCAAGCAAAGAAAAGCATCTCTAAAATTGGAAAAAAATAATAGGCTGATCCCTCGAAGGACAACTATAGAATATATAAAAAATAGAAAAAGTGTAGACTAATCCCTTAAAGGATATCTATTTCTAAAAATGTATCTCAAAATATATGCCACTCCCTCAAAGGATAGATATCATGCATGAAATATCCCAAGAAATCTTCCCACATTGATCAACTTTCTCTAAATTAGTAGACTTCCTACATTGATCAATCTACATGGATTGGCACAAAAAGATCTTAGGGTCAACCTTAGTTATAGAATGCAAGATGAAAGAATATTAATCTTAAAAATATCCTTTTTATCAAAATATTGAACGAAAATCAAATCCCTATAAAATTCCATCTTAAACCAATAGATCATAAACTTAGTTGACCTAAGGTTGTTAAGATATTTATTAACAGACAGTTAAGGATGCACATGTAATTATTATAAGAGGTTTTAATTGGATTGTGGTATAACATAATGATGAGTAATAAAATATTTTTATCCTAAATAAATAAAAATTGATATAATTAATTATCTAAAGTAGAATCACTACATATATCTTGATCATAGTATAAGAACATCATAGTTAAACCCATGACATCATTTAAATTAACAATCTAATAATCCATAAGCATCTTAATATAAACCCGTAATAACAAAACATAAATCCATATTCCATAATCTAATCTAATCACATCAAATATATCTATAATCCACTCTAATCCATCACATCACATAAATAAATAAAATCCCAAGCTAAATCCATAATTGCATAATCTAGATCTATAAACATTTTAATGTAAATCCACAACATTTAAACCCATAATAAATTTATCACATCATCATGTCATATAAATAGATAAATCCATAATCATATAATCTAAATACAACATATCCTAAGCTAACTCCATGATCCATAACATTTCAATCCATAATCTAATAAAATTCATAAATCACAAAATATAACAACATAACTCATAATCAAAATCATGTATCTATATATATATTCTTAATTACACATCATTCGAGTCTTGATATATAGAATACATGGCTCCATGGATAGTAAAATAACTATAAAATAAGCTAATTATTAAATTGGAGATGGCTGAGATGGGCGCTACCAATGCCACCACTTCTACCTCTACTCCAACCTCCAACTTCATCCCCACCATCATCTCCTCCTTCATCCTCTACATCTTGCATATCCTCATATACTCAATCTTATCAAGGTTTCACCACCCTCTCCTATCTATAATCCATCTACCTTGACCACCATAATAAATATGTTGGGGTACACCCCCACATCATCTATCTTTGTATTTATTTCTTCCTCCTCAGACCCTATCAAGATATTTGTAGTATCTACCTTTGATAGTCTAGTCTCTATATCACCCCATCTATAAAATCATGGGGCCCATGGTATATATTTTATAATCCCAAATTATCTCCTCACCCTCCCAAAATGGAAAAAATCTACATATTCCATCCTCTTCCCTATCAGTCACCTCTCCCTCTAAATGTTTGCTATATTTACCTCTATCCTAGGCCATATAGGAAATCTAACATAATGCCTTCAAATGATGTAACTATCATGTAGATCCTCAAAGACTCACTGATAATATGCTAGGTCTTATGTCATGCTATCTATATAATCTCATACTAAATATTCTTTCATCGAAGGAAGGTCACACTGTAAGTAGTATTATACCATCGCATCTATAGGGTATTGATGGGTCATATTACTCTAATGTGCTCATATTCCTGACATTACAAAATGAAGGTCACATCTAATCCAAATATCCTTTGGGTCTTACACCTAGATAACTCCATATATACTTGTGTTAATAAATTTAGGCCCCAGGTAAATATTGTTCACTATTCCCACATATCTTAAGGTTCTAAGGGAACCTACCTCCCCCGAAGTTTGAGAGAACATAAAAATAAATAGCTAGCATAATCATCATCATCACTCATCTCCCATTCTTATCTACATCATATAATGTCTTTAAAACAAATCCTCCTACTATTATAGGGATATCCAAAACATCTCCACCATACAACCATGTCAAGGCTATTGTATGACCCCATTTGTCCATAGGTACAATAATGGCCCCTTGCACTTGAAGTTTTAATATCCTATATATATCCTCCACATAATAGTCATCTCTCCTATAGGTAACAAAAAATTCCTAGTGGTTACATCTTACCACTCTAGTAAGGCTACTAGTAGGCTCATATCCTAGTGAATGTGGTAGTAGAAGCATACTCCTCCTAAGCCCATAGCATTCATATGGGCCAAATCATCATCACTCAAATAATATTGTAACCACTCCAACAAAGGTGGCACTTAATCACGTATCCTCAACAATGTCCGTGGCTATTATCATTATCTTATACAAGCCTTAAAATATCTAAAATTTAACTTAGTTTAACCCTAAACTCTCTATCTTAATTATTTACCATTTTTAACAAATTGATGTTGATTCATTTCTAATCAGTGACATTTACAATGAATCGGTGATGTTTCCACTGAATCAATGATGACTCACTAAAATCAATGTTGATCTTAGTTCACTACATTGTCCTAAATATCTTACACATTACCCTAACAAAAAAATTAAAAAAACTAAGAAAACTTAAATAAAAAAAGGCCTACCTCATCTTGAGACCATCACCATCACCTCTAACCACTTCCACTCACCTCCATCACACTATATGTAAAACTCATTATCAAATTTTAGCCCTCTACTCAGCACACATTGATATAAAATGATATTTTTCATGTCATATTTTGATTATATACTTAGATTTATTTCAACATCAATTTATGTGGATCATCATCAATTTCCTTAATCAACATCTATCTACCCAAAATTTTCTCTTTTGCACTACTTGTAGTTTTTCACATATCAAATCTTGCTCTAAATCCCAATGTTGTTACCTTACCACACTTATCCCATTATTTTTCCTATAACATTTTAGGTTTTTTCACATGGACCCCCTATTGGTCCCATAACATATACAAAGCATGTACTTTTTTGGGCATCTCCCCTCTATGGGTCCCAAAAGTGCATCTCATCTAGAGAATAATTATCTATAGGTAGCGCACACATTGTATAGCACACCGAATGATTTGGTCCACCAAAACATATTAATTTTTTCTTTATTGGTCTTTATTTAATCCCACTTATTCATAATTATGGTAATTTACTATGTGATTTATCATGGATCATCCTTACATGTACTATCCCACACCCTGTCAGTGCAAAAAGCATACTTCATGTTATGTATCTACACTCTTGGTTCCCATTTTATATTTATTCATCTCATCCATTACTCCATATTTGAAACCCATCACCCACTCGTCATCCTATATTGGTTTACAATTTGAGATGGGATACTTCCTCACATAAACCTAGGGCATTTAACCTTTCTTAGTTTTTGTCTCATGGCCCATTATTACATATCACTCCACAAAAAGGGGAAAATGTAGACACTAAAATTTCCTACATCATATATGAATTATTTGGTGTCATATGTCTTTATTATTAATATCTTATCATAAATACTCCTATCCTAAAGTTTAAATTATTTACCATTAGCTACTCATTAATTTGTTTTTACAAATTACCAATTTACTTTTCTAACCACCAAAATCTAAATTACAAGCTATAAATCCTAAGCCTCTAAAAAAATACCCTCATATAAATACATTTATAAAAAACCCATGATTTTAATCCTAAATTAACCTAAATTTGGAACAAACCAAAATGAATGGAAGTAATTTTTTTCTAAAAATGGCTAATCAATAATGATTCTCTTATGATCGACACTGATTATCTCGATCAGCATCAATTTATATATACACAAACAACCCTTTGGTTTTTCCCCCATGAATTTTCAAGCTAGAAATGTTGCTTATATTTATTTAGGATAATTAAAAGGTGAACTCTAACTCCATGTAGATGAAGTTAGGTTATACATAGTCCAAAATAGTCTTTCCAAATTAGGAATATTACTTACACCTATAAAAGGATATACTCTACATGCATTCATTTCAAGGTAAGTTATTTGTCTAAAATATTTCATTTCTTATTTCATTCTATATTTTCTTCTCATTCAACTATCAGGGCATCTTAGATATCCCTAGTTTCTTTTTAGAATTATCCTCAGTCATCTTTTTGCTCTCTATTTATAACCTTATGTAATTTTAACAAAATTGATGTTAATTCATCTGAACCAACACTAATTCTATAGGTTTGACATTGATCCATACACTTTGTTTTAAAATATGAGCCGTTTAATCCTAAAAATCTATCTTGAATCAGTCTTAGTTGATCTTCTGCCTTTCTAAACATGGAATTTATCTAGACATGACTTTTCTTGGAATTTCACATGAAGTAATTAATATCATTGATCTACCCATCATCTTTCAACCTTTCTTCATTGACCAAAGTGACATAGATTTTTAGTTAGCACTTTTTTCCATTGTTTATTCTCCTTTAGTTAAATCCACCTCTAAACAAGTAGATGTTATATAAGAAGATGTGAATTTTGATACAACTTATTGGGATGAATACTTTATTTATATTTATATTTTAAATGAAGATTAATTATTAATCATTTTATTATTACATCTATATCACATATTTATATTTTTTAATTTTAATGTTTATTCTCCACTTAATTATGAAAATAGTGAGCTGACATCCACTTGAGGAAGTTCATAATTTCTCAGGACTGGTTCCTAACTAGGCAACTTACCTATCTATCTATTAGTCAAAATTTTCCAAGTTATCTCATTATGTGAAGGTTATTATTTCATGCCAAAAATAAGTTTCTACATTTACTAGATTCAAATGGTGCACAATCATCTTCTTATATCTAAGTATTCCTCATAAACCCTACATTTCTTTAAGTTTTTAGTAGATAATAAATTAAAAGGAAAAACTACTATTACAATAAGCTTATATATATATATATATATATATATATATAAATAGAGAGAGAGAGAGAGAGAAAGATCAATATAAAATTTTAAAATATACATTATATAATATTTAATAAAATCATTTTGTAAAGAAAATCTATAATATAATTCAATTTACTTAAGATACCATTAATTATAGAATTTTTATTTAAAGAAGATATATGCACACAATTATTAATTTCAATATTAAATATTAAATTATAATAACATAAAATCAATCCCACAAAATGTTACACAAAAAAACCATAATAATATTAATTATTTACAATAATATTAATGTGCAATTAATATTTTAGTAAAATACTTTATTAAAATGTATGTAATATTAATAAATATTTTTTATGAATTATATATAATTATATATATATATATATATATATATATATATATATATATATATATATATATTAGATATTTGTTAATTCTTTAGACATATTCAATTTTAAAAAATTCTATAAATGTAGCATATTTAAAATTTATATATGTCATCTTAATATTTTCAACCCACATTTTCAATGTAACCCATTAATATTATGTTGACTATTTTAAATATGAAAATATTGTGTTTTAATTTGAGTGTCAATGAAAATTTTAGATGGAACACTGAAATTTTAAAAATCCTGCATTTTGAGTCAAGAGGGATTACTTTATACGACACTAATATATAAGTTTTTTTGCAAACAAATATGTAGGGTTTTGTTTAAATTTTTTTAAACAAATAAAAAGTGAGGAAAATAATAGAATGAAGTACATAAATTTGAAATTAATTTCAAAGTTTTATAGGGAGGAATAAATATGAATTAATATATAATTAAGGGTATAAACATGAGCAAGTAGATGTATTTCCATTGCTAAAATGTAATAAATAAGTGGAGCAAGGGAATGAGATTCACAATATAAATAAATTTTGAATAATTGTAATGATATATTTAGTATATAATTATTGCAGTGTCTATAACTTTTTCTAGCACTAGCCTTTCATTTAAGAAGAGACTCGTTTTAAACCTTAAGTTAGATGATTCATAGATAATTTACACAATCAGGTTAGTAACTTATATTATTTCCTTACTTTCATTTCCAATATGTTTTTAGTAATAATAACTATTTTATTGAAATTTCAATTCAAATTTATCATTATACAGATGATTACTTATAGAAAACCTATTTTTTATGTGTTTTCTTCTACCATAACTATTTTGTTAAAAATTTAAAAAAACATTTAATTTTTTAATATATAGATATAAAAAATTCACATGATCAATTTTGAACTTATTTCTATATCTTCCTTTCTAATATATAAATATTCAAATGTATATATGCATACATGTATTATTTATAATTATAATTTGCTGAATATTTTATCACCTACTTTTTCTTTTATTATCAAATTCTAAATTTTTTTGGAAAACCTTATTTTTTTTGTTACAAAATAAGATCCACAATATGTAACGGTTAATATATATATATTTTTTTTGTCATTTTCATCTCAATGACCCAAAAATTACACACACACACACACACACACACACACACACATATACATATATATATATATATATATATATATATATATACATATATATATATATACATATATATATATATATACATATATATATATATATATATATACATATATACATATATATACATATATATATATATACATATATATATATACATACATATATATCCATACATACATATATATAGATATATACATACATACATACATACATACATACATATATATATATATATATATATATATATATATATATATATTAATTTTGATTGTCAATGAAACCATTTATTTACGTTGTGAACATATGTTTTGAAAATATTTATATATTCTATGTATTGAATATCATAACCTTAATATGAAATGAAACATGTAATTCATTTATTTGTTATTTGGACACTCAATTAGTTTTATTAGAATAAATTTATTTTTAATTATATAAATCTCAATAATAGTTGTTTTATCTTATTTTCATGATCATCATCATTGATGAGATCTATAAAAATGATTTCATTCTTAATCAATATATGTAGAGTGATAATTATACTCTAAATGTATCTAATGATCATATAAAATATCTTAGATGGGTGGCATACTATAAAAGGTTTATTATGATCATGGTCCATTCAATTTGAATATAAAATTTAATTAAGTCTTATACCACAAATAGGAAAAATAGAATTAATTTACAAGAAATCAGATTTATGGTTGAGGCATACTTCTACTTGTCCTTGATAAATTTGATTTTTAAAAAAGTTAATGTGCCATTGTCTTATCTTCATTAATAGTTTACTATTTTCACTAAGTAAATCCTCAAATTCATGTGACTCTTATAGTGTGAGATCACCCATTCTAAAAGATAGCCATGGTAAGGATACTAGAAACATAATGTCACTCATCTTATTTTCACTAATAATAACTAAAAATAATTACATATTATTTGAATTAATTTATTTTTATATCTAGGTTTCCTTAAAAAACGAATCCAACCAAGTGAAAATAGTGTGTCATTGACATATTTAATAGTAAATGATAATTATTTCCCATAGTAATGATGAGGTTACTCATCCTATGCAAACTAAGTAAAAGTTGAGATTCATGTGAATTTTAGAGTGGGTGGACACCCACTCAAAAAATACATGGTAGGAATATTTTAAAAAGAAGGCTACTCATCATGTTTTCACTAAAACTTAAAATATTTACATGTAATGTTAAATTACTTGATTGTTATATCTATGTTTTGTAATAAAAATAAATACAACCAAGTGAAAATAGTGTGTCATTGACATGTTCAATAGAAAATTAAAACCATTTCCTAGAGTAATAACAAGGTTACTCATCCTATTTTTAAGTATATGTAAATCCTAATATTAATGTGAATATTAAATTGGGTAGCCACCCACTATAAAATAGAACCATGATATGGATACTAGTAAAAACAATGCTACTAATCCTATTTTCACCATCAATGAAAGATTTACATGTTATGTTGAATTAATTTGTTTTTATATATAGGTTTTTAACAAAATGAATCCAACCAAGAAAAAAAATTGTGTCATTTCCATGTTCAATATAAAATAAGAACCATTGTCCATTATAAAAATAAGGTTACTTGTCCTATTTTTAAGTATAATTAAATCATGAGATTTATGTGAATATTACAGTGGGTGATGATCCATTTTAAAAGATAACCATAGTATGGTATTAAAAATAATTCTACTCATCCTATTTCTACTATAACTATAAATATTTACATGTTATGTTGATTCATTACTTTGTTTTTATATCTAGGGTTTGTAACAAAAATGAATCCAAACAAGTAAACATAGTGTGTCATTGACATGTTTAATGGAAAATGGGAACTATTTCCTAAATTAGAAACAAGGATAATTGTCCTATTTTCAATTTTAAGAAAATCTTAAGATTCATTTTAATTTTAAAGTGGGCAGTCTCCCACTTTAAAAGAAAACCATGGTAGTGATACTAGTAAAAATAATGATATTGATCCTATTTTCACTATAGCTAAAAATATTTATATGTTATATTAAATTAATTTATTGTTATATGTATATTTTTAAATAAATTGAATCTAATAAAGTGAAAATATTGTGTCATTGACATGTTTAATGGAAAATGAGATCCATTTCCTAGAGTAATAACAAGGTTACTCATCTTATTTTCAAGTCTAATTAAATTTTGATATTCATGTCAATTTTAGAGTAGAAATCCATCCACTCTAAAAGAGAACCATGGCATGGATACTAGTAAAAATACCACTCATCCTATTTTCACTATAAGTTAAAATATTTAAATGTTATGTTGATTAATTAATTTGTTGTTATATTTATGTTTTGTAAAGAAATGAATCCAAGTGAAAATAGTGTTTTATTAATATATTCGATGGAAAATGAAAATCATTGGCTATAGTAACAACAAGTTTATTCATCCTATTTTCACCAAGTAAATCCTAAGATTTATGTGAATCTTAGAGTTGTTTAGAGATTCAATCAATTACAAAAAAAAATAGTGATAAAATATGAAGAAAGGTCTTGTCTATTAGAGCTAGAGATATGTGGAAACTAATGGAAATTTGAAGTTGTTAATGTTGTTTTATCTTTGAATTTGTCATAGTTTGATAGTTTCCTATGCAACCATATATTTCAATAGCTTAGGCAGTAAAATGACATATTTCAATTTAATACTCATAGTTTAGGTATATTATTATATTAAAACTATCTTTTTACACATTATTTAGTTTTTTTGTATTATTTAAGAGCTATCTAGAATAATATGGAGTAAAATTCCTATATAAATCATAAACTAGAATTTGTTTCAACTTTTTATAATACTAACTTTATATGGTAATTTTAGAAATGATGTGTATTAGTAACAAGGCTACTTGGAATAGTTTGAGACTAGATTCCCATGCAAACCCTAATCAAGAATAGTCTACTGCTTGTTCAAGAATAAACATTGTATTATAATTTTGGAGTGAAAATAGTCTAGAGCGAGGCTTGAAGTGTCTCAAAATGCTTTAGATGATATCTTATAGCTAGATATTTATTCTAAAACTTTAGTTCTCATCTATTAATGGATGGTATGTGTGTGAACTAAATTTATAAGTTATAATAAATACACTAATATTAATCTAAGGTAAATTCAACCTGAGATAAAGTAAAAAATAAAGAAAATAGAAAACACAAACTATATGCTTCAAATGTGCAAGCTTTCTCCATTGTGATTTAAACTTGATTTACTCTTAGAAAATGTGGTTCTCTCTCTTACAATTCAAAGGATAATGGGTAGTGTTTTGGTGAAAAAGGAGTCTTTTATTCACTTTTATTTTCTTTGATTCATTAGTATTTTCTTTTGAATAGAAATCTATTAGCATAATTCTAGATTCTGATTCTTGAAAATGAAGGTTTTAAAGTTTATTTATATATCTTTGTAGGAATATATAGTGGTGGAGGATTTTTTGAATTTATTAAATGTTCCAAATAATCAATGGTGGAAAATGAGTCATGACCCATGAGGATGAATACAATTTCAAATGGTTGAGATAAGTATGGGTTTGGTTAGTTGAGTCACCATGAATAAGTCAAAATTTTTGACAACTCAATGGATGAGTCATAGGAGGTTGAGAAAGTTATGGATTTGGTTGGGATGAGGGAGAAAAAAGTGTAAAATGTTTGGATGAGGTGTAAAATTTTTATTTTATATTTAAAATAAGGATTAAAGTGTGCATAATTGACTAATTTGACTTATTCAATTATTTCAATTTGGAAGGAGATGTAATAAACTATTTTAAGAATAATTATTAATATATTTTAGGTGAATTTTGACACTAAATGAAATTTAGGTGTCTATATTTTACCCTCTTCAAAATTGAGTTATGAATCAATACAATTTAAAATAATAGTATAAGAAGTAGAGTATTAATGATTAAAAAGGAAAATTTTGCCCTAAATGAATGAAAATGAGTGTAATGATGCCCTCTCAAGGGTTTGTGTGAGAAAATAACAAACACTCCAAATTTATGAAAAGAAGAAATGGACAAAGTGACGTGGATAAATGATAAATCAACTTAATATGAGAATTGGTGTCAAACTTGTAAGATGTTGGTTGTGCAAAAAGGTTTCCCATAGTTAATTAAAACTAGAGTTTACACTTGAAAAATAATAGTTTAACCATTTGGAGATTCCATAATTAATGTTTTGCTAATTATGCAAGGGTCAATTGAGTTATTTTAGGAATGATATATCCCAAAAATATTAAGATGTGGATCCATAAATAGAAAAAATATATTGAATTTGAAAATGATTGGGTTTATTTTATGCATATAGATTGTTGCAAGATTTTGAAAACATATTCAGAATAAATTGATTTAATGCATCTAAAAATTTGAAAAATGGATGAATAAATGAGTAAGATGAAGGGATGGGAGGGAAAAATATTTGGTAGGTTAGAATTATTATAAATTTGATTTTAACCCCTTGAGGAGATGTATCAAATCTCCTTATCCAAGTGGAATAATGGAAACATCTCACAAGTTTTGGGTAATCAATAGGTGAGATGAATCTATAGAAGGGATAGTTCCCTTGATGCACTCTTTGAACACTTCTTTAATTATCAAATTTTCATGATAAGGGTTAAGAAGAAAAAACTAAAAATTATAAAAGGTTATGAACGAATAATTATTTTCCTCCTATTTACTAAACTTATACTACTTATATAAAATCAAAGCTTCTTTCACACATAACTCACAACTCAAGATAGACTGTTACATCAATGCTTCATATGTTAGGTTCAAGAGGTATATTGATTCTTAGGAGAGATAATGATGATACTTTGGAGAATACAATCATAAAACACTTATAAAACTCTCATACACTAAGAAATAACACTAAAAAATACTTATAACAATTACTCTTCTACAGACTTGGTGGACAATCAAAAATAACATGCTAGAAAAGACTATCTTTTACTAGACAAGATCAACAAGATTACAAAAAGACTTAATTATGAATCATGTAAGTAGGAAAATTCAATTTACTATTTTTTAAGATAAAATCAAATACAAAAATGGATAGGTTTTCACCATTAACGAATGGAGGCTACCAAAAAGATCCCAAAAAGTCACTACTTATATAATTTAAGAGAGAAGAGGGAAAAGAGGAGTCCAAAGGTCACTTGACCACTTGTAAAGATAAGAGGAGTTACATGTGTATAATAATGAAGTATTAGACATACCATGAAAGGTTTGATAAGACAAATAGATTTCTAAAATATAAAACTCATGAAATGTGGCATAGGATTTCCCATTTTACACAAGAAAACTGTCTTCATCATTCCCCATTTTTGGAACATCCGATAATTGACTAGGGATACAACAATAATTAAACTAAGAGTGAGGAGTTATGGAAATTATTTTCCATGAATTGTTTGAATTATTAATCACTTGGGTTCCTCTAAAAGTGATCCATAACTACCTAAAGTCAAAGAAACTCCCTATTTCACAAACCTTACACACTTGGCTTCCATAATAACTTCAATTTTTCATGCAAATCCATAAAAGTGGGTGAATGACATGTGTCAAGGACATCCATGGCCTTAGATGCATCAGGAACACCTTAAAAGTAACTTACTTTAAGTTTTTCACCTCTCTAACTATCATGTTATGATCCAAAATTTAGAAGTTTTGATTGACAAATATTTCAAGAATATGAGAATAACATAGTAACAATGATTTCTCTAAAAATAGATGTTTTATTACTCAAGATTACAATATAACCATATGCTTATCTCTAGGAAGAGATTTTTAATTTACATTTTATGTTACATATTAATTTATACAAATTTTAAAGATATGAGGAGGATGTGGAAGGTCACCAATCTCAATGGAGATTAAGTGGTTTGAATTCCATGATTTACAACAATACATAATTTGAGAAATTACTATTTTTAGAAACTTACTATTCTTAGACTGCACTACTAAATTAAAATTTGGGGCACTTTTATTAGGTTTTTAAGGGTTAAAACAAACTAAGAAAATCTTGGTGCCATATCACAATGTTTTTCTCATTCTTAGTTTTCCAATGGTTCAAATGGGGAGTCAATCAGAGTTATGGTGCAAAAGTTATAGCTCCTAGAAGTTTTGTCATCAATTAAAGTATAATTATCACCCAAATTATCACTTGAATTGTTTCCTAGATCATTCTTCCCTCCTTGAGAAGCAATGGTCCCCATTACATCAATATTCCTCATCAAGTGTGGTAGTTTTGTCTTAATTTGATTCTTTGTGAGCCACTCACATTGGTAGCTAAGCTAGCCCCTTTTGACCACCTGATAAAGTGGAATAGAGTGTCCTCTTTTTGTCTTCATCTAGGTGTCAACAATTTTATCCTCCTCCACTAGAGAAAAACTCTATGAATCAAGTTCATCAATGTCTAATTGTTCTACTATGACTAATGTGTCCAATAGAGGTGGATGATATAGTTTGAGGAACTCCATGTTTAATATTGGATGTAGACTAAGGTAAGTTGGTAGGTTCAACACAAAAGTGTTTTCTCCAAATTTTCTAGTGATGGTGTAGGGACCATATAATAGAGGCCAATTTTTTTTTGTGGCCCTACAAGTGATTCCTTTTGAAGCTACAACTAATTCTTGTCACCCATAGCAAAATAGTTTGTAATCCTATGTTTATCATGATATTATGTATACTTTTGATTGATCTTCTCCAAGATGTCATGAACCTACTACTGGATGTGTTTCATTTTTTCAATGAACTTTGTTGTTTTTACTACCTCATATCTCCCATGAAGTGTGTATTCCATGGTGGTAAATGGAACGACTATATAAATTTATGCCATGGGTTGGAACCCAAAGCATACATGGAATGGACTATGCTTGGTTGAGTTGTACAGGGCCTAATTGTATCCATATTGTATGAAAAGAATGCCCTCATCCCATGTGAATGGATGTTTGGAGTGATACATAAAAATCATGTGAATAATCAAGCAGTTCACCATTTTTGTCTAACCATCAATCTATGGATGGAAGGATGTGGACTTCATCAGCTTGGTATCCATCATCTTCCATGGAGTGGACTAGAAGATGCTCGGGAACTTGCTATATCTATATGAGATAATGGACTTGGGGAGACCAAAATGGAGCCATACATGACTAAAATATAGTTGAGTAGTTTCTTCAACAGATATATTTCTCTTACAAGAAATCATGATAACCATTTTTTAAAAATGATAAACTAAAACAAAAATACTGTCCTTACCATGTTTTTAAGTGGGCAAACATGAGAGAAAATCCTTTGAGACAAATTTCCAAGGCTTTGTTAGTTCTAGAAATGGTGTGTAAAATCCTTGCTTCTTATTTTTTGGCTTGGATATCACACATGGAGTATAATATTTTAGGTGCCTTTCCACATCCTTTCATATATGGAGATAATATAAGTGTTTTTAAAGTAATACCAATGTCTTTTCTACACCAAAGTGTCTAGATATCCTACTAAAATGTGCTTTCCATATCATCTTTTGTTAGTCTATAGCTGGAACATAGATGTGCCTCATGTAATAGAGGACATTATCTTGCAAATAGAAATTAGAAACATGTTTACATTATTGAATCACCTGATATGTATCATCAAAGGCAAGATCAACTTCATATAGAGCACCCCAAGTGATAGTCTCATGTCTACATAGGTCAAGAACTATTGTAAGTGTAGTAATTACTGGAGAACTCAAATAATCTATAGTTATATTTTAGCTCCCCTTTTTGTTTTTAATTATTAGATGAAATTTTTGTAGATATGTGGCCCACTTTTGGTGCCTCTCATTTCATAGTTTTCTCTATGTCTAGATGAATTAAAATGGTCTATGGTTAGTTTGGATGGCCATCTCTTTCCCTAAGATGTAGTGTTTTCATTATTTGTAGGTGTGCATAATGGCATATAGATCCTTGTCATATGTCAGGTATTTCTCAATTGTATCATTGAAAGTTTCACTATGATATGCAATGTGATGGCCATGGTGTATGATGATAACTCTCATGGCATATTTAGATGTATCTATCATCAAATCAAAATGTTGATGCAAATTTGTCAAGGAAAGAATAGGGGCTGACCGAAGTTTATTCTTCAAATTCTCAAATGCCCTTTGTTATATTTTTCCCCACTGAAATGTTGCTTTAGCTCCTCCTTTAGTCACTTGGGTTAGTGGCCAAGTAACATGTGAGAATCCAAGAATAAACCTATGATAGAAATTTTCAAGACCCAAGAAGTTGTTAAATTGTGTGAGGGTCCTTGTTGTAGGCCATTCTTGAATAACCAAAATCTTATTTAGATCGACATGGACCCCTTCCTCATTCACAACATACCCTAGGTATTGAATTATTTTCATCCTAAATGTGAATTTGTCAAGATTTACATATAGTTTGTTCTCCTAAAGAGTTTAAAGCACCTTAGGCAACTTGTTGCAGATGTTCCTCCCATGTTCTATTGTAGATGAGTATGCCATCCAAGTTGACAACCATGAATGAGCTAGTGAAGGGTCACAAGATGTCATCCATCATCCTCATGAAGGTTTTAGGTGCATTAGTCAAGCCAAAAGGCATAACCAACCATTCAAAGAACCCCTCCTTAGATTTGAATGTAGTCTTTCAGACATTGGTGGGATCAATGGGAATTCGGTGATAGCTAGATTTAAGATCAATTTTGGTGAAGAAATTCACACCATAGACTTGGTCCAGTAGGTCATCAACCCTAAGGAGGGGGTATCAATTCTTTAGAGTGATTTTATTTAAGGCTTGATAGTCAATGAAAATCCTTGATGTTCCATATTTATTTAGTGCTAAGATAATTAGGATACCATAGGGTGAAGATCTTGGCTTGACGTGACCCTTTTGAATCAATTCTTGAATCTATCTTTTTATCTCATCATTCTCTAAAATTGATATGTGATACACATGACTGTTAGGCAAAGGTGATCCTAGGATCAAATCAATAGAATGTTTTACTTGTTAGTGAAGTGGAACTCTTATGGGTGACTTGAATAATTCATCATATTCTCTCATGATTTGTCCCATATTATTCTATTGTTGTGTTGATTGTGTGGTTAGGACTGCAACATCATCCTTCTTAGATTTATGTTGTTTAACCACTATGAGAATGAATTGCTTTGTCTTCTCCACGAAACACTTAAATTTGTTAACACTAATTAGGGAGATAGATGTAGCAGGTGGTACCTATGGTACCCTATAGTGCCACATTCCAAGAGTGAGGGTTATTTTTCAAGTTTGTGATTCATAGATGCCATGTCGATCATACATGAATGGCTAACCAAGGAGCACACTGCAAACATCTATATTAACCACATCACACAAGACTTCATCTTGGAAAGGTTTTATTACATATGAAAGAAGACACTGATGGGTTATATGGAGGTCTCTCCCTAGGCTCACCCATTAAATATTATATGGCTTTGGGTGAGGCTTCATGAATAGATTTAGAATTTTCATAACTTTAGTAGAGAATAAATTATTTTGACTCCCACTATCAAGAATGAAATATAGAGGCTTAATTTTTACCCATAGTTTGGAGTGAAACAATGTTTACTTGTCATTCAACCTTTCCTCATGGGTCTGTGATGAGGAAATGACAGTATTAGGCTCAACATCTAAAAGCTCTTCTTCATCCTCTTGAACTATAGGTTGTGTAAGAGATAGAGTAGTAGATGTTAAGTATTGTGACATAGAAAGCAGTTTCTTGATGGCCCAACCTTCTTTTTTGTAGTGAGTTCTAGTTTTGTAGTAATCACACCATTTTCCAATCTTCCCCTTCTAGGCTTTCTTATTTGGAATCTATTTTTGCTTCCAATTTTGGCCTCATGTTGGACCTTCCTTGTCACTTTTCCATTTTGAAGGCTGACTCTTCATATTCTTTCTTCCATGCTTCTACTCAATCTTCACTGTGAACTTGTATGCCTCAGTAAGGGTTTTCAAATTGAAGATTTCCATTTCCACCTATATGTACCATTGTAGTCCACCATGATAATTGAGAGTCTTATGTTTCTCACTTTCTTGGATGCCCAATATTATAGATAGAGGATGAAAAATCTCAGTGTAATCTTGAATAGATTGGTCTTTACCTTGGCAAAATTATTGCCATTATATGTACAGATCATCATATGCTCCAATGTGATAGTATTATTCCTTTACCACTTCCATGAAATCATCCTAGGTAGGTTCCACCTCAAGGCCAATGTCATCTATATTTAACCTTTATTATTACACTTTCCACTAATTTTTCATGGGCAATAATGCTTTAAAAAGAGCAAAAGTGATCTTTTCTCCATCGGTGAATTTATCTATATAAAAGTAGGAAGATAATTGATCTAACCAATTTTATACTACATCAGCATTGATTTTTCCTTCAAATGTAGGGATATAAAAATTCACCTAAAACTTGAAGGTTAGTGGGGCACTAAAATGATATTCCATGGATGAGGAACTAGGAAATGCAAATGAGCAACCAAAATTTCCCATCAAGATTTGTTGGAGAATTTGGTTGAATTATTGTAGCATCTACACTTATTCCCATTAGAGGGATTTACTAACCATTTACTTGAAGGGATCAGATGTCTCAGTTTTGTCCACTATTTGAAGTCATTCGGAGTGAATAGGTGGATAGTTTGGAATCTCTATTTTTTTCACCCAAGCTTCTTGTAGCCTAACCTTATCCTCAAGATCATACACTCTCAAGACAAATCTCTTTGATACCACTAATCCAAAACATAGAATTTTTGATTGATAGATATTTCAAGAACATGAAAATAACATAGTAATAATGATTTATCTGAAAAGAGATGTTTTATTACTCAAGATTGTAATACAACCATATGCTTATCTATGACAAGAGATGTCTGATTTCTATTTTAGGTTACATATTCATTTATACACATTTTGAAGGTAGGAGGAGGATGTGTAAGGTCACCAATCTCAAGGGAGATTAAGTGGTTTGACTTCCATGATTTACAACACTACAAAATTTGAGGAATTACTATTTTTAGAAACTTACTATTATTAGACTACACTACTAAAATTGAAATTTGGGGCACTTCCATTGGGTTTTCAAGGATTGAAAACCACCCAATAAAGTTAGTGCCATTTCACCATGTTCTCCTTATTATTATCTTTCCAATTGTTTAAACTGGGAGTTAATCAAAGTTATGGCACAAAAGTTATGGCTCTTGGAAGTTCCATCATCAATTGGGGTAGGACCATCACCCAAATTATCACCTAAATTATTACCTAGATCATTCCTCCCTCCTTAAGAATAAATTGTCCCCATTGCATCAATATTCATCATCAAGTGTGGTAGTTGTGTCTTAATTTTAATCTTTATGAGCCACTCACCTTGGTGGATAAGCTGGCCCCTTTTGACCACCAAATAAATTATAATAGAGCATCCTCTTATTGTCTTCATCCAGGTGTCCACAATCTGATCCTCCTCCATTGGAGAAAAAATCTATGGATCAAGCTCATCAATGTCCAATTATTATACTATGACCAAACTATCCAATAGAGGTGGATGATATGGTTTGAGGAGATCTATGTTAAATATTTGATGCAGACCAAGGTAGGTTGGGAGGTTCAACTCAAAAGAAATTTCTCCAAATTTTAAAGTGATGGTGTAGGCACCATAACATAGAGTCTAAATTTTTTTATGTGGTCCTGAAAATCATTTATTTTGAATTTGTAACCAAACCTTGTCACCCATAACAAAATGGTGTGTAATCTTATGTTTGTCATGGCATTTCTTATACTTATGATACATCTTCTCTAAGATGTCATGAACTTATTGTTGGATGTGTTACATTTGTTAAATAAACATTATTGATTTTGTTGCCTCAGATCTCCCTTGAGGTTTGTATTCTATGGTGGAGAATGGAATAACTATATCAAGTAGTTCCATTCGTTATAACCCAAATCATACTTGGAATGGACTATGCTTGGTCAAGCTGTGTAGGGCCTGATTATATCCATGTTGTATGAAAAGAGGCCCCTCATCCCAAGTGCATGGATGTTTGAAGTGATACATCCAAATCATATGAACAATCAAGAGGTCTATGGATGAAAGGCTATGGAATTCATCAGCTTGGTATCCATCATCTTTCATAGAGTGGACCAGAAGATGTTTAGGAACCTATTATCTCTATCTAAGACAATGGACATGGGGAGACCAAAATGGAGCCATACATGACTAAAATATAGTTGAGAAATTTATTCAATAGATATATTTATCTTAAAATTAATCATGATAGCCATTTTCTAAAAATGATAAACTACAAGAAAAATATAGTCCTTGCCATGTTTTAAAGGGGTCAAACTTAAGAAAAAAATCCATTGAGATAGATTCCTAAGGCATGGTTGGTTCTGGCAATGGCATGTAAAATCATTACTTCTTATTTTTTGGCTTGGATATCACACATGGGGTGCAATATTTGAGGTACATTTCTGCATCTTTTTGTATATGGGGCTAGTAAAAGTGTTTTTTAAGAATCACCGATATCTTTTCTACACCAAATTGTCTAGCTATCTTACTAAAACATGCTTCACATATCATCTTCTATTGCTCTGTAGTTGGAACACAAATGTGCCCCATGTGACATAGGACATTATATTGAAAATAGAAATTAGATACATGTTTACCTTCTTGAATCACCTAATATGTATCATCAAAGGTAGGATATACTTCATATATAGCACCCCAAGTGGCAGCCTCATGTCTACATAGGTTAAGAACTATTATGAGTGTAGTAATTGGTGAGTGGCACAGACAATCTATAGTCATATTTGAGCTCCCCTTTTATATTTTCATTATTATATGGAATTACTATAGATATTTGGCTCACTTTTAGTGCCTCTTATTTCATTGCTTACTTTAAATCTAGAATGTATTCCAATGGTCTATGGTCAATGTGGATGATCATTTATTTCCCTAAGATGTAGTGTTTCCACTATTTGTAGGCTTTCACAATAGCATAGAGATCCTTGTCATATGTTAGGTATTTCTTGACTGTATTAGTGAAATTTTCACTATCATATATAATATGATGTCCATGTTGCATGATGATAACTCCCATGGTATATTTAGATGTGTCTATCATTAACTTTAAAGGTTGATGCAAATTTGATAAGGCAAGAAAAAGGGTTGAGCAACGTTTATTCTTCAAATTCTCAAATGCCCTTTGTTGTATTTTTCCCCACTAAAATGTAGCTTTAGCTCCTCCTTTATTCACTTGGTTTAGTGGCCAAACAACATGTGAGAAGCCAAGAACAATCCTATGATAGAAATTTACAAGACCTAAGAAGCTGTAAAGTTTTATGAGGGTCCTTAGTGTAGGCCATTCTCAAATAACCCAAAACTTCTCTAGATCGACATGGACCCCTTCATTATTCATAACATACCCTAGGTACTAAATTGTTTTCATCCAAAATGTGCATTTGTTGATATTTTCATACAACTTGTGCTCCTAAAGCATTTGAATCACCTTACCAACATGTTGCAGAATTCCTCCCATGTTCTATTGTAGATGAGTATGTCATCTAGGTAGACAACCATGAATGAGTTGGTGAAGTCTCATAGGATGTCATCCATCATCCTTATGAAGGTTATAGGTGCATTAATTAAGCCAAAAGGAATAACCAATAAATTAAATATCCCCTCCTCAGATTTTAATGTAGTCTTCTAAACATTAGTGGGATTGATGGGAATTTGATAATAGCTAGATTTGAGATCAATTGGTGAAGAACTTTGCACCATGGATTTGGTTAAGTAGGTTATCAATCTTAGGGAGGGGGTAACGATTCCTCACATTGATTTTATTCAAGGCTTGATAGTTAATGCAAAGCCTCCATGTTTCATCCTTATTTCATACCAAGACAATTAGGATACCATAGGGTGAAGATCTTGGGCTAATCTGACCCTTTTGAATCAATTCTTGAATCTATCTTTTTATCTCATCATTCTCTAAAACTAATTTGTGATACAAAAGACTGTTAGGCAAAGGTGATATAGGGATGAAATTGATAGAATGTTTTACCTGATAGTGAAGTGGAACTCTAGTGGATGACTTGAATAAGTCATCATATTCTCCCATGAATCATCCCATCTACTTATATTGTTTTTTTGATTGTGTATTTAGGACTGTAACATCAGCCTTTTTGGATTTCTATGGTTTGACCACCATGAAAATGAATTTCTTTGTCTTCTCCACCAATCTCTTACATTACATGGCACTAATTATAGAGATAGATATGGGATTTGGTACATTGGGTACCCTATAGTTCCAAATTTAAAGAGTGAAGGTGATTATTTGGGTTCATGATTCATAGATGTCATGTTGATCATACATGAATGGATGACCAAAGAGTACATCATAAACATCTAGATTGACCACATCACATAAGACTTCATCTTGGAAAGGTTTTATTACATATGAAAGAAGACACTGATGGGTGACATGGAGGTCTCTCCCTAGGCTCAACCATCTAATAATATATAGATTTGGGTGAGGCTTCATGGATAGATTTAGACTTTTCAAAGGTTTAGCAGAGATTAAATTCTATTGGATCCCACTATTAAAAATGAAATGTAGAGGTTTACCTTTTACCCATAATTTGGAGTGAAATAACCTTTCCTTTTCATTTAGCCTTTCCTTATGGGTCTGTGATGAAGCAATGATGGTATCAGGATCAACATCTATAATCTATTCTTCCTCCTCTTCAACTTTATATTGTGTATAAGACAAAGTAGTAAATGTCAAGTATTGTGACTCAAAAAGTAGTGACTTGATGGCTCGACATTCTTCTTTGGAGTGAGTTCTAGTTTTGTCGTAATGACACCATTTCCTAATCTTCCCCTTATAGCATTTATTATTGTGAAAATCCTTTTGCTTCCAATCTTGTCCGCATGTTTGACCTTCCTTGTCACTTTTCCATTTTGAAGGCTGACTCTTCATATTCTTTCTTCCATGCTTCTACTCAATCTTCACTGTGAACTTGTATGCCTCACTAAGGGTTTTCAAATTGAAGATTTCCATTTCCACCTATATGTAACATTGTAGTCCACCATGATAATTGAGAGTCTTATGTTTCTCACTTTCCTGGATGCCCAATCTTACAGATAGAGGATGAAAAATCTCAGTGTAATCTTGAATAGATTGGTCTTTACCTTGGCAAAATTATTGCCATTATATGTACAGATCATCATATGCTCCAATGTGATAGTATTATTCCTTTACCACTTCCATGAAATCATCCTAGGTAGGTTCCACCTCAAGGCCCATGTCATCTATATTAAACCTTTATTATTACACTTTCCACCAATTTTTCATGGGCAATGATGCTTTAAAAAGAGCAAAAGTGATATTTTCTCCATCACTGAATTTATCTATATAAAATTAGGAAGATAATTGATCTAACCAATTTATACTACATCAGCATTGATTTTTCCTTCAAATTTAGGGATATAAAAATTTAGCTAAAACTTGAAGGTTAGTGGGGCACTAAAATGATATTCCATGGATGAGGAGCTAGGAAATGCAAATGAGCAACCAAAATTTCCCATCAAGATTTGTTGGAGAATTTGGTTGAATTATTGTAGCATCTACAATTATTTCCATTAGAGGGATTCATTAACCATTTACTTGAAGGGATTAGATGTCTCAGTGTTGTCCACTATTTGAAGTCATTTGGAGTGAATAGGTTGATAGTTTGGAAGCTCTATTATTTTTCAGCCAAGCTTCTTGTAGCCTAACCTTATCCTCAAGATCATACACTCTCAAGACAAATCTCTTTGATACCACTGATCCAAAACATAGAATTTTTGATTGATAGATATTTCAAGAACATGAGAATAACATAGTAATAATGATTTATCTGAAAAGAGATGTTTTATTACTCAAGATTGCAATACAACCATATGCTTATCTATGAGAAGAGATGTCTGATTTCCATTTTAGGTTACATATTCATTTATACACATTTTGAAGGTAGGAGGAGGATGTGTAAGGTCACCAATCTCAAGGGAGATTAAGTGGTTTGACTTCCATGATTTACAACAATACAAAATTTGAGGAATTACTATTTTTAGAAACTTACTATTATTAGACTACACTACTAAAATTGAAATTTGGGGCACTTCCATTGGGTTTTCAAGGGTTGAAAACAACCCAATAAAGTTAGTGCCATTTCACCATGTTCTCCTTATTATTATCTTTCCAATTGTTTAAACTGGAAGTTAATCAAAGTTATGGCACAAAAGTTATGGCTCTTGGAAGTTCCATCATCAATTGGGGTAGGACCATCACCTAAATTGTCACCTAAATTATTACCTAGATCATTCCTCCCTCCTTAAGAATCAATGCTCCCCATTGCATCAATATTCCTCATCAAGTGTGGTAGTTGTGTCTTAATTTTAATCTTTATGAGCCACTCACCTTGGTGGATAAGCTGGCTCCTTTTGACCACCAAATAAAGTATAATAGAGCGTCCTCTTGTTGTCTTCATCCAAGTGTCCACAATCTGATCCTCCTCCATTGGAGAAAAAATGTATGGATCAAGCTCATCAATGTCCAATTATTATACTATGACCAAACTATCCAACAGAGGTGGATGATATTGTTTGAGGAGATCTATGTTAAATATTTGATGCAGACCAAGGTAGGTTGGGAGGTTCAACTCAAAAGAATTTTCTCCAAATTTTTAAGTGATAGTGTAGGCACCATATCATAGAGTCTAAATTTTTTTATTTGGTCCTACAAATCATTTATTTTGAATTTGTAACCAAACCTTGTCACCCATAACAAAATGGTGTGTAATCTTATGTTTGTCATGGCATTGCTTATACTTATGATACATCTTCTCTAAGATGTCATGAAATTATTGGTGGACGTGTTACATTTGTTAAATAAACATTATTGATTTTGTTGCCTCAAATCTGCCTTGAGTTGTGTATTCCATGGTGGAGAATGGAATAATTATATCAAGTAGTTCCATTCGTTATAACCCAAATCATACTTGGAATGGACTATGCTTGGTCGAGCTGTGTAGGGCCCGATTATATCCATGTTGTATGAAAAGAGGCCCCTCATCCCAAGTGCATGGATGTTTGAAGTGATACATCCAAATCATGTGAACAATCAAGAGGTCTGTGGATGGAAGGATATGGACTTCATCAGCTTCATATCCATCATCTTTCATAGAGTGGACCAGAAGATGTTTAGGAACCTATTATCTCTATCTAAGATAATGGACTTGGGGAGACCAAAATGGAGCCATACATGACTAAAATTTAGTTGTGAAATTTATTAAATAGATATATTTATTTTACAATTAATCATGATAGCCATTTTTTGAAAATCATAAAATACAAGAAAAATATAGTCCTTGCCATGTTTTAAAGGGGTCAAACATAAGAAAAAAATCCATTGAGATAGATTCCTAAGGCATGGTTGGTTCTGGCAATGGCATGTAAAATCATTACTTCTTATTTTTTGGCTTGGATATCACACATGGGGTGCAATATTTGAGGTACATTTGCCCATATTTTTGTATATGGGGCTAGTAAAAGTGTTTTTGAAGAACCACCAATGTCTTTTCTACACCAAATTGTCTAGCTATCTTACTAAAACATGCTTCACATATCATCTTCTATTGCTCTGTAGTTGGAACACAAATGTGCCCCATGTGACATAGGACATTATCTTGAAAATAGAAATTAGATACATGTTTGCCTTCTTGAATCACCTAATATATATCATCAAAGGTAGGATATACTTCATATAGAGCACCCCAAGTGGCATCCTCATGTCTGCATAGGTCAAGAACTATTATGAGTGTAGTAATTGGTGAGTGGCGCAGACAATCTATAGTCATATTTGAGCTCCCCTTTTTGAGTTTCATTATTATATGGAATTACTATAGATATGTGGCCCACTTTTAGCGCCTCTTATTTCATTGCTTACTTTAAATCTAGAATGTATTCCAATGGTCTATGGTCAATGTGGATGATCATCTCTTTCCCTAAGATATAGTGTTTCCACTATTTGTAGGCTTTCACAATAGCATAGAGATCCTTGTCATATGTTTGGTATTTCTTGACTGTATCAGTGAAATTTTCACTTTGATATATAATATGATGTCCATGTTGCATGATGACAACTCCCATGGTATATTTATATGTGTCTATCATTAACTTTAAAGGTTGATGCAAATTTGATAAGGCAAGAACAAGGGTTGAGCAAAGTCTATTCTTCAAATTCTTAAATGCCCTTTGTTGTATTTTTCCCCACTAAAATGTAGCTTTAGCTCCTCCTTTATTCACTTGGTTTAGTGGCCAAACAACATGTGAGAAGCCAAGAACAATCCTATGATAGAAATTTACAAGACCTAAGAAACTGCAAAGTTCTATGAGGGTCCTTAGTGTAGGCCATTCTCAAATAACCCAAAACTTCTCTAGATTGACATGGACCCCTTCATTATTCATAACATACACTAGGTACTAAATTGTTTTCATCCAAAATGTGCATTTGTTGATATTTTCATACAACTTGTGCTCCTAAAGCATTTGAATCACCTTACCAACATGTTGCAAAGTTCCTCCCATGTTCTATTGTAGATGAGTATGTCATCTAGGTAGACAACCATGAATGAGTTGGTGAAGGCTCATAGGATGTCATCCATCATCCTTATGAAGGTTATAGGTGCATTCATTAAGCCAAAAGGAATAACCAACAAATTAAATATCCCCTCCTCAGATTTTAATGTAGTCTTCTAAACATTAGTGGGATTGATGGGAATTTGATAACAGCTAGATTTGAGATCAATTGGTGAAGAACTTTGCACCATGGAGTTGGTTTAGTAGGTTATCAATCTTAGGGAAGGGGTAACGATTCCTCACATTGATTTTATTCAAGGCTTGATAGTTAATGCAAAGCCTC
Source organism: Torreya grandis (assembly GCA_037957365.1). NCBI lineage: Eukaryota > Viridiplantae > Streptophyta > Pinopsida > Cupressales > Taxaceae > Torreya > Torreya grandis. The sequence continues at coordinate 425,313 of JARHVA010005721.1, forward strand.
CATGTTTCATCTTTCTTTCATACCAAGACAATTAGGATACCATAGGGTGAAGATCTTGGGCTAATCTGACCCTTTTGAATCAATTCTTGAATCTATATTTTATCTCATCATTCTCTAAAACTAATTTGTGATACAAAAGACTGTTAGGCAAAGGTGATCTAGGGATCAAATTGATAGAATGTTTTACCTGATAGTGAAGTGGAACTCTAGTGGATGACTTGAATAAGTCATCATATTCTCCCATGAATCATCCCATATACTTATATTGTTGTTTTTATTGTGTATTTAGGACTGTAACATCAGCCTTTTTGGATTTCTATGGTTTGACCACCATGAAACTGAATTGCTTTGTCTTCTCCACCAATCTGTTACATTACTTGGCACTAATTATAGAGATAGATATGGGATTTGGTACATTGGGTACCCTATAGTTCCAAATTTAAAGAGTGAGGGTGATTATTTGGGTTCATGATTCATAGATGCCATGTTGATCATACATGAATGGATGACAAAAGAGTACATCATAAACATCTAGATTGACCACATCACACAAGACTTCACCTTGGAAAGGTTTTATTACATATGAAAGAAGACACTGATGGGTGACATGGAGGTCTCTCCCTAGGCTCAACCATCTAATAATATATAGATTTTGGTGAGGCTTCATGGATAGATTTAGACTTTTCACAAGTTTAGTAGAGATTAAATTATTTTGGATCCCACTATTAAAAATAAAATGCAGAGGTTTACCTTTTACCCATAATTTGGAGTGAAACAACCTTTCCTTTTCATTTAGACTTTCCTTATGGGTCTGTGATGAAGCAATGATGGTATCAGGATCAACTTCTATAATCTATTCTTCCTCCTCTTTAACTTTATATTGTGTATAAGACAAAGTAGTAGACGTCAAGTATTGTGACTCAAAAAGTAGTGACTTGATGGATCGACATTCTTCTTTGGAGTGAGTTTTAGTTTTGTGGTAATGACACCATTTCCTAATCTTCCCCTTATAGCATTTATTATTGTGAAAATCCTTTTGCTTCCAATCTTGGCCTCATGTTTGACCTTCCTTGTCACTTTTCCATTTCAGAGGCTGACTCTTCATAGTTTTTCTTCCATGCTTCTACTCAATCTTCACTATGAACTTGTATACCTCACCAAGGGTTTCCAAGTTGAAGAGTTCCATTCCCCCCCAATATTTACCATTATAGTCCACCATGATATTTGAGAGTCTTATGTGTCTCAATTTCTTAGGTGCCCAATCTTGCAAATAGAGAATGAAAAATGTCAATGTAATCTTGATCAGATTAGTCCTTACCTTGGTGAAGTTGTTGCCACTGTATGTACATATCATCATATGCTCTAATGGGATAGTATTATTCTTTTACCACTTCCATGAAATCATCCTATGTAGGTTCTACCTCAAGGCCAATGTCATTTTTACCAAAACCTATTTTGTACATTTTCACTAATTTTTCATGGGCAATGATGTTTTCAAAAGAGCAAAAGTGATCTTTTCTCCATCGGTGAATTTATTTATAGAAAATTAGGAACATAATTGATCTAGCCAATTTTCTACCCCATCAACATTAATTTTGCCTTCAAATACAGGGATATCAAAATTCACTTGAACCTTAAAGGGTGTTATGGCACTGAAAGGATGCTCCATGGATGAGCAGCTAGGAAGTGCAAATGAGGAACTAAAATTTCCCATTGAGATTAATTAGAGAATTTTGGACAATTATTGTAGCATATATTTTTATTTCCATTGGAGAGTTTCATTCACCATTTCATTAAAGAGATTAGATGTCTTGATGTCTTCCACCATTTGAATTCATTTAGAATAAATAGGTGGATAGTTTAGAAGCTCAATTGTTTTCAACCCAAGCTTCTTCTAGCCTAACCTCATCCTTGTGATCATACACTCTAAAGACAAACTGAATTGATACCACTGATTTAAAACTTAGAATTTTTTATTAATATATATTTAAAGAACATGAAAATAGCATAGTAATAATGATTTCTCTAACAAGAGATGTTTTATTACTCAATATTGTAATACAACCATATGCTTATCTCTAGGAAGAGATGTCTGATTTCCATTTTGGGTTGCATCTTCATTTTTACACATTTTGAAGGTATGAGGAGGATGTGGAAAGTCCCCAATATCAAGGGAGATTAAGGGGTTTGAATTTCATGATTTACAACAATAAAAAATTGAAGGAATTGCTATTTTTAGACTAAATTACTAAACTTGAAATTTTGGGAACTTTCATTGGGTTTTTGGGGTAAAAACCCATTGAGTAAATCTTGATGCCATCTCACTATGTTCTACTCATTATTATATTTCCAATAGTTCAAATGGGGAGTCAATCAGAGCTATGATGAAAAAGTTATGGCTCTTGGAAGTTCCATCATCAATTAGGGTAGAACCATTGCCCAAATTATCACTTGAATTATTGCCTAGATCATTCCTCCCTCATTGAGAAGCAATGGTCCCTATTTCATCAATATTACTCATCAGGTGTGGCAGTTTTATCTTAATTTAATTCTTTGTGAGACACTCAGCTTCATGGCTAAGTCTGCCCCTTTTAACCACATAATAAAGTGGAATAGAGCATCCTCTTATTGTCTTCATCTAGGTGTCCATAATATAATCATCCTCCACTAGAGAAAAAATCTATGGACCAATATCATCAATGTCTAAATTATTCTATTATGACTGAAGTGTCAAACAGAGATGGATTATATGGTTTGAGGATCTCCATGTTGAATATTGGATGCAGACCAAGGTAGGCTAGTAGGTTCAACTCAAAAGCATTTTTTCCAACTTTTCTTGTGATGATGTAGGGACCACATCATAGAGGCCAATTTTTTTTGTGGGTCTATAAGTCATTCCTTTTGAATCTATAACCAAACCTTATCACCCACAATAAAATAGTGTGTAATCCTATATTTATCATGGCATTGATTGTACTTATGATTCATCTTCTCCAAGATGTCATTAACCTACTACTATATGGATTACATTTGTTTAATGAACTTTGTTGCTTTTGATACCTTAGATCTCCCATGATGTGTGTAATCCATGGTGGAAAATGGAACAACTATATCAATTGGTGTCATGGTTTAGAACCCAAAGCATAATTGAACTAGATTATGCTTGCTTAATATATGAAGGGCCCAATTATATCTATGGTGTATGAAAATAAGCCCCTCATACCATGTGCATGGATGTTTGAAGTGATAAATTTGAATCATGTAAACAATCAAGTGATTCACCACTTTTGTCTAACCATTAGTCTATGGATGGAAGGCTATGGAATTCATCAAATTGGTATCCATCATATTCCATAGAGTGGAATAGAAGATGCTCAAGAACCTGCTATCTCTATCTGAGGTAATGGACTTGGGGAGACCAAAATGGAGCCATACATTACTAAAACATAGTTGAGTAGTTTTTTCAGCATATATATTTTTTTTACAAGAAATCATGATAGCCATTTTTGAAAAATGATAAACTACAACAAAAATATAGTCCTTTTCCTATTTTTAAGTGGGAAAACATAAGATAAAATCCATTAAGATAGATTCTCAAGCCCTGGTTAGTTCTAACAGTTGTGTGTATAATCCCTGATTCTTATTTTTTGGCTTAGCATCACACATGGGGTGTAAGATATGAGGTACCTTTCCACATATTTTCACATATGGGGCTATTATAAGTGTTTTTGAATAATTTACAATGTCTTTTCTACACCAAAGTGTCTAATTATCCTACTGAAATGTGCTTCCTATATCATTTTTTATTGCTCTATAGCTAGAACAAAGATTTTCCCCATGTGATAGAGGACATTATCTTGAAAATATAAATTAGAAACATGTTTACCTTCTTGAAGCACCTAATATGTATCATCAAAGGTTGGATCTACTTCATATAGAGCATGCTAAGCGGCAGCCTCATATTTGTACAGGTTAAGAACTATTATGAGTGTATTAATTGGTGGGCATCTCAGATAATCTACCATCGTATTTGAGCCCCCATTTTTGTGTTTGATTATCAAATGGAATTTCAATAGATATGTGGCACACTTTTGGTGTCTCTCATTTCATAGTTTTCTCTACATCTAGATGAATTCCAATGGTCTATGGTTAGTGTGGATGACCATCTCTTTCCCCAAGATGCAGTGTTTCCATTTTTTGTAGGCTTGCACAATGGCATAGAACTCTTTATCCTATGTCAAGTATTTCCTAACTATATCAGTGAATTTTTAACTATGATATGCAACAATATGGCCATGTTGCATGATGATAGCTCGCATGGCATATTTAGATGCATTTATCATCAACCTGAAGGGTTGATGCAAATTTGGAAAGGTAAGAATAGGGGCTGAGTAAAGTTTTTTCTTCAAATTCTCAAATGCCCTTTATTGTATTTTTTCACACTAAAATGTATCTTTAGATATTCATTTAGTCACTTGGGTTAGTGACCAAGAAACATGTGAGAATCTAAGAACAAACCTATGATAGAAATTTTCAAGACCCAAGAAGCTATGAAGTTCTATGAGGGTCTTTGGTGTAGGCCATTCTTGAATAACTCAAATATTCTCTAGATCAACATGGACCCCTTCCTCATTCACAACATACCTAGGTACTAAATTATTTTCAACTTGAATGTGCATTTTTTGATATTTTCATACAACTTGTGCTCTCAAAGAGTTTAAAGCACCTTATGAACATGTTATAAATGTTCTTCCCATGTTCTAATGTAGATGAGTATGTCATATAAGTAGACAACCATGAATGAGTTGGTGAAGGGTAACAATATGTTATCCATCATCCTCATGAAGGTTGTAGGTGTATTATTCAATCCAAAAGGCATAAACAACCATTTGAAGAGCACCTCCTTATATTTGAGTGCAATCTTCCAAACATCAGTGAGATCTATGGGAATTTATTGATAGTTATATTTGAGATCAATTTTGGTGAAGAACTTCACTCCATGGAGTTGGTCTAGTAGGTCATCAATCTTGGGGAGGGGGTAGTGATTCTTCATAATGATTTTATTTATGGATCGATACTCATTACAAATCCTCCATGTTCCATCTTTCTTTCGTGCTAAGATAATTAAGTTACCATAGGCTGAAGAGCTTAGCTTGATGTGATCCTTTTGAATCAATTCCTAATTTTTTCATTTTATCTCATTATTCTCTAAAATTGATCTATGATACATAGGACTGTTAAGTAAAGGTGATCCTAGGATCAAATAGATAGAATGTTTTACCTAGAAGTGAAGTGAAACTACCATGGGTGACTTGAATCATTCATCATATTATCTTGTGATTTGTCCCATCTACTTATGTTATTATTTTGATTGTGTAGTTAGGACTAAAAAATCAGCCTTCATATATTTATATGGTTTGACCACCATGAGAACAAATTACTTTGTCTTCTCCACCAATATCTTACATTGCTTGGCACTAATTAGGGAGACAGATGTGGGAGATGGTACCTTTGGTACCCTATAACACCACACTTAAATAGTGAGGGTGATTATTTGAGTTCATGATTCATAGATGCCATGTCAATCATACATGAGTGGTTGACCAAGGAGTACATCACAAACATCTAGATTGACTACATCACACAAGACATAAAAGAAGACATTGATGGGTGACATAGAGGTCTCTCCCTGGGCTTAACCATCTAATACTATATGGATTTGGTTGAGGCTTTATTGATAGATTTAGAATTTTCACAACTTTAATAGAGATTAAATTCTTTTAACTCCCATTATCAAGAATGAAATGTAGAGGCTTATGTTTTACCCATAATTTTGAGTGAAATAACCTTTCCTTTTCATCCAGCCTTTCCTCATGGGTCTATGAATAAGTAATGATGGTATCAGGATTATCATCTATAATCTCTTCTTCATCCTCTTTGATTGTAGGTTATGTATGAGATAGAGTAGTAGATGTCAAGTATTGTGACTCAAAAAGGAGTGACTTGATGGATGAACATTCTTCTTTAGAGTGAGTTCTAATTTTGTGGTAATCACACCATTTTCTAGTCTTCCCCTTATGGAGTTTCTTATCTTGAAACTCCTCTTTCTTCCAATTTTGGCCTATTTTTTGACCTTCCTTGTCACTTTTCCATTTTGAAGGTTGAATCTTCATATTCTTTCTTCCATGTTTTTGCTTAATCTTCATAGTGAACTTGTATGCCTCACTGAGGGTTTTCAAATTGAAGAGTTTTATTTCTCCCCATATGTACCATTATAGTCCACCATGATATTTGAGAGTCTTATATTTCTTACTTTCTTAGATGCATAGTCTTGCAGATAAATAATGAAATATGATAGTGTAATATTGAATAGATTGGTCTTTACCTTGGCAAAGTTGTTTCCATTGTATGTATAGATCATATTATGCTCCAATGTGATAGTATTCTTACTTTACCACTTCCATTAAATCATACCAAGTAGGTTCCACCTCAAGGCCAAAGTCATCTATACTAAACCTCTTTTTGTACACTTTTCATTGATTTTTCATGGGCAATGATGCTTTCAAAAGAGCAAAAGTGATCTTTTCTCCATCAGTGAATTTATTTACAAAAAGATAGGAAGACAATTGATCTAACCAATTTTCTACTATTTTAACACTAGTTTTACCTTCAAATGTAGCGATATAAAAATTCACCTAAACCTTGAAGGGTGTTGGGGCACTGAAAGGATGTTCCATGGATGAGGAGGTAGGAAGTATAGATGAGGAGCAAAAATTTCCCATCAATATTTGTTATAGAATTTAGGTGAATTGTTATAGCATCTACACTTATTTCCATTAGAGGGCTTCATTCACCATTTCCTTGAAGGGATTAGATGTCTCAGTGTCATCCACCATTTGATGTCATTTAGATTAAATAGATAGATAGTTTGGAAGATTTGTTATTTTACACCTAAGCTTTTAGTAGCCTAACCTCATCCTCAGGATCATACACTCTCAAGACAAACCACTCTGATACCACTAATACAATAATTAAAAGTTTTGATTGAAAACTATTTCAAGAACATGAAAATATCATAGTAACAATGATTTCTCTAAGAATAGATGTTTTATTACTCAAGAGTGCAATACAACCATATGCTTATCTCTATGAAGAGATGTCTAATTTCCATTTTACATTACATCTTCATTAATACACATTTTTAATGTAGGAGGAGGATGTGGAAGGTCACCAATATTGATGGAGATTAAGTAGTTTGACTTCCATGATTTAAAACAATACATAATTCAAAGAATTACTATTTTTAGAAACTTAATATTTTTAGATTGCACTACTAAAAGAATTTAGGGAACTTGCATTGGGTTTTAGGGGGTCAAAAAACACCAAGAAAAGTTTAGTGACATCTCGCCATGTTATCATCATTTTTATCTTTCCAAAGATTTAAATGGGGAGTCAATCAGATCTATGGTTCAAATTTTATGGCTCCCAGAAGTTCTGTCATCAATTGGGGTAGAACTATCACCCAAATTATCACCTAAATTGTTGCCCAAATCATGTTCACAATGTTAGTTCTGACTAGCTGGGATGAGATATCTTAATAATTCACCTTGGATTTTTTTTAAGTATGAAATAAACATGGGTAGTTATCTTAAGTCTCAATATTTCCTCCAATGTGATTGGCATCTTTATACTCTTCATAAAACCTGTAAAAACACAAGAATTGTCAATAAAACTTCATTTTTTACTCTATCCATACAATTTAATTAAATCCAAAATGATGGGTAGTAACTTGAGAGAGTCCCATGCATCATCCAATCACTTTTCTAGACAAACTAGTCCATTATGGCATCTCTCCATCTTCATTTTCCCAATCAAGTCATTTTCAATAGTTTAGTAAAGTTGTAGGTCGTTTAAGCTCTTAAGCTTCATTCATAAAGATGGGACATTGGAGTTGAAAAAAAATTCCACAAGATAAATTTATAGGACCCTTTTCAAATTATATAGACTTCTTGGATCTCCATGCGTAACCTCCAAGAAGATGTAATCATTTCAAATTAGCCTATCAAACTTTGACCTTCATTCTACGTACCCCTAAGTTATCTCTGAGCCCAAAAATTGATTCCTTTTGATTTATATACAAGTTTTAAGATTTAAAACATATATCATGACTCTATAAACATTATCCAAATGGTTATAATTACCACCAAATGCTATAAATAATAGTGACCTTCCTTTTGGGCACTAGGTTTAAACCTTGCCTAACATGCTTATTTGCATACTTGAGGGTTTAAAGAAAACTTTTGATTTTATCCCTTATATTCTTGGTTTCCCATGTTTTTATAGTTTTTTTTATAAATTTATACACCTTATTTCAAGGTTCACCTATCTCCTAGTCCATTCATTTATCCCCCTTTCTCATAAATGCATGGTTTTCCTACAAAAGGGAGTGCCTTCTATCCAAGATAAAATAGAGGGAAATTATCCTATTTTTATAGATAAAAATAATTTTTGGATGGTATTATACAGGTTATAAATACCTTATACAAAAAATTTAATCCTTTGGTCATATGATTTGGAATTTTAACTCTTGTAAAATTCAAAATAGGCCCCTAGGAAGGTAGACTGTGTAAGGTTTAGGATGTAGATTGTCCATTGCTTGATTAGAGTTATTTCTTCCTATATTTTCATGATATTGGTTTATAATGGGGTATAAATTTTTATTTTCAATTTTATATCATTTTTACTAACCCTCTCACATTTTGTATCTGCATTTTCAACCATGTTTTCGCTCCATTAGGTCTGATTGTGTTCTTGTCATGGATGGGCACCTATAGTTGGTCATGATTGTTTGAACCTTGGGTATAGGGTTTGAGGATTTTATCCAGGTGTTTATAAAAACACCAAGTCATTTATATACCTTTATCATTCATTTCCATACCTTTTAATGATTTTTTTCAAGCTCACTATCACCTCTCAATCAGATGTAGGTGAGTATTTTAAATAGTGAGACACCTATAGGTGTGTATGAGAAACAAAACACAATATATCATTATATTTAAGTGTGATTTAGATCATGATTAATCATTTGAAATATTTGGAACCATTAAATCATGTTGGAATGTTATATCACTAACTTGGAATGTAAGGTCACTCAAAGATTCAAATCTTGTAGATGTCAATGCAATATTTTAGTGTTCAAATAGGCAACTTTAAGCCTTCCAACAACCACCTTCCATTAGTAAAATGCCTCAACCATTTTTTATAAATCTTTTAATATTTATATGTTAAATTTTTTCACCATTATTATGCCTAAAAATTATTTATAACCTTATTATAATATTTTGACAAAATGGTCAAAACCTTTATTTTCACCTTTTTGGGAAAATGTCCCTGAACTCAGTCATCTGACCTCTTAAGGGTTCCTCACTCCTTACCTTCCCAATTAACATACTAATAATTTATGATAGGGTATCATAATAATTCTAGGAATTCAAGAAGGGTTTTAACTTATATAATATCCTCCATTAATAGTTCTCAATCCTCTATTAGTGCCACTTGTAGGTGGACATTGTCATGTACAGGCAATAAATATGAGTTTAGGTTGTGGACATGGGGTGAATACCTTTAATTAATTATCATACCTTTAAAAACATTTAAAACACAATTCATTCATCATGAAATACTTTAATCAAGGTCCAAAACTCCATTTAAGTATTTTTGCTATCTTGTAGGTGTTATTGGAGCTATAGACAGGGCAGTGGGCAAAACCATGAATCATACACATTACGTATGAACATTTAAAAATAATTTTATCTACTTAAAATTTTAAAATTAACCCAATACAACCTATTAATAATTATATCAAGTCAAGATAACATGATTTTAACATGACACTCTCTCTCTCCATGGCACCTGTAGGTGCATGTTCATGGAAAACTATGTGTATGTTTGAGTTAACTATCATAGTATCTTATTATTGACAAGTGAAGGTCTTAAATAAAAAATATTGATATGAGAGTGTGTTAAAAATCTTTTTAATTTAATTAAACTTCCATGAATCATGCTAAATAGTCTCCATATATGTGATTCTCTATGACTGGAAGTGAGAATGGATAAAGAGTTGATTGTGAGAATGGCAAGACTAAATATTTGATCAAAGCATTCTATTATGAGATTAAACATGGAGGTATATGATAATTATTTCATTGAAACATGGTAAACATCATATCCCATTAACATGAGACCCTTGTAGAGAATGAAGCATTCTATAAATAAGGAATCTTGACAGAGATTTGACATGGTGGCACCTTCGTGTAACATGAGATGATTTGTCTATCAGAACACATTGAAACACTAAAAAAATAATATATATAATTTTAGGAGAGATAAAATATCATTTGGAATCAACATCACTAACTAGATTATATGGACATGTCCAAATTAGAGAAAAATCCATAGGGTGCAGGAAATAGTGAGTAGAAAAACATAGTCAACTTGTTAGAGATGATTCATAAAGAAAATTTGACCAATATTTAAACACTTGTTATGAAAATTAATCTCTATGGTTTTAATATCACCCTTCAAAGGTGTTTGGTCTGAAACCTCTTCAACTGACCATACTAAGCATAAACCTACTGACCATTTATATGTGTCTAGAAGGGCGAAGGAGTAGAATGGTTTTGAAACTTTTTTATCACTTCCAAATCATGTCAAGATTTTATATGAATCTAAGGAATATTAAGATACATTACATTAACTTCTCCCATTTGTAAAATTTCCTAATGGGCCATACAAGTGCCAAACTTCTCCTTTTTTAGTTGGTTTCTTAATTATTGTTTAGATAACTTAAAAATTTTAGATTAAAATGACATTATTGATAGATAATCTAACCTCTTGGAATTCTAAAGTAAAACCAAGACAATTATACACATTAAAAACTATGCCATTTGTAAAACTAAATAACCACACCACACCATAAAACACATAGAAAACAACCATACCACACCAAAACAAAACAAAGCAAGTCACCAACAAGACTCACACATGTAAACAAGCACTTAGGCAAAAAAATAAAAAACAAAATCTATGTATAAAGACATAATAATAATTTAGTATAAATGTTTAAGATAGATCACATTGAGTAGGATATGAAGCTCCTTTCCATCCAATTTTGAGATTTGGAAATCATTGTGTTGCTTGCATTTAATGATGACATAAGGGCCACTCCACAAAGCATCAAACTTTATGTTTTTTATAGGCTTAGCCCTATCTTCATCCCACTTTAAAACAATGTCCCATTATTTGAATATTCTTGGCATTGCTTTATTATCAAAATATCTTTTTGTTTGATCATGGTGTACTCTCATAGTTCACATAACTTAATCTCTTATTTCTTCAAGCTCTATCAACTCACAAAATCTGACCTCCATGATTTCATTTTACATCAAATATAGCTGGTAACTGAGATCCAATGCTGGAAATTCAAGTGAAATAGGAAATCCAACCTCTCTTCAATAAACAAGTGTATATGGTGAGTTTCCAATAGCTCTCTTGGGGGTGATTCTATTAGCCTAAAGAGCTCTCTTCAATTTGGAATGCTGATTTCTTTGGTTCTCCTCAATTATTCTCTTGATAATCCTAATTAGATTCTTATTATTGGAGTCATCTATTCCATTCCCTTGTGGATAATAGTTTAGGAAGTACTAAGATAAATACCATGCTTGAAAGCCCATTCGCTTGTCTTAGTTACAAGGAATGTTAATGCATTGTATAAAATGATTATTGAAGGAAACCCAAATCTTGTCACTATGCCTTCATAAAAGTCTAAAAGTAAAATTTCATTTTCTTCCTTGAGATCTGTATCCTCCACCCATATTATAAAGTAATATGTGGTAGCTAACACCCACTTATGACCAACACTAGAAGGTGGGTTGATTAAGCCTATAAAATCTAGACCCCATTGCATAAAAGGCTGGTATAATTATATTTAATGAAGAGGTAAAGCTACAAGATTTTTATTTCCATAAAATATAGCACATTTATAGCATTTCCTTACCCAATCATAGGTATCTTTAAAGAAACTATGCCAAAATAACTAGCTCTCATAATATTGGTAGATGTGGTCCTTAGAGCAAAGTGACCACCTATTAATCCATCATGAAACTCAAATAATATCTTCTAAACCTGATTTGATTCAAAACATCTCAATAGTACACCTAATAAATATTTCCTATAAAATATTCCATCAACAAGAATATAAGGAATAAATTGTAATTTGAAGTACCTTCTTTTGGCTCTATCTAGGCCTTGTGGGCATTCACCGATTTGAAGAAAATTGATCATTTCTTGCATCCAAATCCTCATTGGTGAGGATTAATCTATCATATGATCATCTTTAATGGTTAATAAAACTTTCTTTTGTTAATTTAAATCTAAATAAAGGTGTTCACATAACCCCTTCCCTTTCACTAGCTTGGTTGTCTTGATTTCTACATCATACTCCATTACTTTTGTAATCCAACCAAATCATTTTTAATTCAAATCTCGACTAAAATTTAAGTCTTTTACATTAGGATTAGGTACCAATATATGAATCTTATTGTTATATAACATTTTACTAAACTTATTTAGGCTTATAACAACTGAAAGTAATTGCTTTTCTACATAAGTATATCTTACCTCATAGCCTTCCAATCCTTGACTAAAAAAAGGAATAGGATACTCTAAATTTTATTCATTTTATTTAGTGATCATGGTAGAGATTATTTCTTCATTTATAAAAGTATACAAGTTGAAACCCTTTGAGAAATTAGGACTTGCAAGAGTTGGATCTTGAGCAATAGCTTACTTGATATCTTCAAAACTCTTATTCCTTCTCCTTGTCTAAGTAATCACTTCATCTTTCCTTAGAATAGAGGTTATAGGTTTGAATAAATTATATAAATAAGGAATAAACCTCCTTATCAAATTTATTTTTCCAAATAATCTTTTCAAACCTTTCTTGTGTTTGGGTAAAGTCAATGCCAAGATTGCAACCCTTTCAAGATTTATGGATAGACCTTTGTTTAAGATAATGTGTCCCAATAGTTTGCCTTCATGAACAAAAAACACACACTTATTTAGATTAATATAGATTAAAAACTATGTAAGTTTCTAAAAAATATTCCTAAGATGATTTAAATTATATTTTACATCCTTGGAGAAGACCATGATATCATCAAGATACACCAACACTATATCATTTATTAGGCCTTAAAATCCATATCCATTACATTTTGGAAGGTTTCCCCAGCATTAGACAAATGAAAATTCATTTCATATAAGAATATTTTCCCCATTTAGTGGTAAATTTTTTCTTTTATTGATCTCCATTCTTTACCAAAATCTAATAAACCCTGAATATCCATCAACGAGTGATAACCTTTCACTACTTGCCATAACTTAAAAAATTTGCTTCATTTAAGGAAGAGGATAGTGTTCCTTCAAGAAAACTCTATTAAAATATATAAAATCAACACATAACCTGATTTCCCCATTATTATTCCTTACGAGGGCTAAGTTTTCCAACCAAAATGAATGCTTACTAAGAAAAATGATCTTAGACTCAATCAACTTTGTAAGCTCCTTTCTCATAAGAGTCTCAATGTTAGGATTTGTTGGCCTTTGATTTTGATTTATAGGCTTATCATTCTCATATAAATATATGGTATGTTGAGATATATTTGGATCAAAAACTTTTAAATCACTACATTCCCATGTAAATATATCAAAATTTTCATTACATAAATCAATGAAAGCATATCTTTCTTCCTTAGTACATACCTTCCCAAGAGTAAGCAACTTATCTTTGAATATTTTTACTCTATTAGAGTTTTATTATTTATTATAAATGATTAAATTTTTATTATTTAATTGATTACCATCATTAAAAATACTTTCAATTGTGACTAAAGCCCTTAGGGAGCTTGTTTATCTTCAATTGTACAATCTGTCCTCCATATTGATGTTGTAGTTTAGACTGGTTCTTTGAGGAAAACTCAATCTCCTCTTATATAAAAAAAGATATTTTATAGTCACTAAAAAATAATTTAAAATTATTTAAATTATCAATTATATATGTCCTTGAAATCCTTTTGATATGAGGTTGGTTCTTGTCATCTCTTATCCCCTTTAAAACATCAAACTGAGCTCTAATGGTTGCCAATGTATCAACATTTTTGGTATCATCTCTTGGTATATATTAAATGTTGAAATTCTAGAAATATTATATAATATCACATGATATATGCTTATATGATTTAATAAAATATTTATTAGTCATATTTTGATCTCTCACTTGATTCACAATCAACTCACTATTACCATAAACTTGTAACTCCTTCAGGCCTCTTCTTTTAGCCCACTCAAGGTCATGAATGAGGGTCACATATTATAATACATTATAATTAGAACTTAATTTAAATATGAAATTATATTAATACCTTTCCCTGGATGGAGATATTAACATTTCTCCACCACGTAATCCAACCTTGCTTCTTGATCCATAAAAAAATAGTTTCCATAGACCATCTATAGTATCATTCAACTTCATCAAATTTGGAATGAAAGAGTCTTATTTATGAATAAAATACACTCCAAGAACAGCTTATTCTATGAATTTATAAGGATCATGTTCATATTGTTCATCTCCCCATTCATTTGGATGTATTTCAAAAACTCCTTCAAGAGAAGAAGCTAGAGAATGATCTATGTGATGTTATTCCTCATCAAGAATATTATAATTGGCTTTTGCAAATTTAGTCATGTAGGGATATAAATTATTGTAACAAAGAGGTTATGATTCAATATTTACCTTGGTACCATACCTTATTTTGAAAACCATGTATGACCCATTTGCTACCAAGTATCCACCTATTTCTACTATAAACTCTCTTGACAAACAAAGAACAAAGTATGGGGGTAAATATTCAATAACCACATCATGAGAGATGGATAAATTAAGACAAGCATGTAAATTCAAATTTATATTCTCTACTACTCCCAAGGTCTTTGTTGGTGACCCATCTAATTGTATAACTCCTTTATCCATTGGTTTATACTTGAGGCTTAGTTCATCCTCTATTTACTTACGCATGACTAATGTACTAGCCCCACTATACATGATACAATTATGGAATAAACATTCAAAAATGATTAAGGATAGATAAAATGGAGGGGTAATATCATTTTTATTTACTTGTCTATCAATGAGATGAATTCCATTCACCAAAACAACATTTTTAGTCCTTGTTGATCTAACTATTTTACTTAGTCCAAGCAATTCCTTTTGGAAAACATCCTTTTGTCTCAGTATTTTAAATGAGTCCCATAATCAAATATTAATGTTTAACTTCTTCATTTGATTGATAACATTGATATAGGTACTATTCATCTTAAATTGTTCTTTGTAAGCACTAGTACCTTGTGGTGTAACATGTGAAGATAGATGTGTAAGAGTTAATCTTGAATTCTAAGATTTATGATTTCCTACATCTTTGGAGATAATTTAGACCCACATACCATTAGGGGTGATGGAGGAGTCAAAATATGTCCTTGATTTGTCATTTGAACCTCTTCAACAACCCTTTTCTTAGATCTAGTGTTAGACGATACACTAGCATTCACATTATTTAAACTTCCCAAATGATTCATGTCATAAAATTATGCATATAAATGATTCTTAAGAGTAGAATCAGATTTTGTTTGTTCATTTTCCATTCCATTTATTATTGACACATCAAAATTAGGAACTTGAGGTACTTGACTAACTTACATTATCATGGCTCGACAAGGCATTTCATTGGTATATGTAATTTTTCCTTAATTTTGGTCATATAAAGGGTGACATGGTTGTTCTTGAAAATAATTTATTTTAATAGGAAAAAGAGATCTATAGGATAATGAGGCATCAGGATTGAAACTTTGGTAAGGTCTAGTGAGTTATTTGACCTTGTCCTTGAGTATTACCTTGAAAAGAAGGCCTACTTGTCTAAACTGGTTGTAAGGTTAATAATTCATGTAATTTTGGGATTTTTATATTTTAAGAGAAACCAACTCATTACTAACACTTTGAAGAAAACTCTTGACTTCTTGAATCTTATTGGTAGGTTTAAGGGCAGACTTCTCTTAGCTATTAGGTAAAAGAGCCAAGGTAGGTAATGCAATTTGACTAAGAGGTTGTAAATCAAGAAATAATGGCATTGGTGGTCTAAGATAAATATTTCATTCTTGAAAAAGATAATTCTCAGCATTGATAGTTATCTCATAGGCACCAGGTAGTATATTCCCACCCATAGATTGGATCATCATGGCTAAATCACTATTTAATACCTTTAGGTAATATAAGAAGGCATAATCTGGAGTGGGTCTCACAAGGGCTAGGATCATATCCCATGTCTTTTAAAATCTAGAGTTAAAATATTGCATGAACTCTTGAGGATCCCTCTTGATAGTGTTCAATTTCTCATTTAGTGATAAATAATCAATCTTCTCTTCAAACCTCTTAGAAAATATATTTCCTAGTTCATCCCATGAAGTAATGGAAGCATGAGGTAGAGTTACATACCAATGTAAAGCTTTCCATTTAAAATAAAATTCCAATAGCCTAATGGATACATTACCTTGAGTGATATTATGTATATTTCAAAAATTTACCATGTTTCAAATGTCTTAAATGGGAGTAATAGGACCTTCTCCACTAAAACATGCAATACTTTTAATGGTTGCTCTAGGAATTTGGTCATATTGGGAAAGATTCAAAGGAGATGATCTGATGAAGGTTATAAAAGGTAGATTTATAGAAATATTGGAATGTATATTATGAGTATTAGGGGTTGAACCAAATAATATACTTCTACTTGGTTTGTTAAAAACCAATTCCCTTGAATAAAGATGAGTGTTTACAAATATCAACCTCTTGACAAAATAACAAGGCAATTACATAAAATCAAAAGGTATACTTTTAGAAAAATACCTAGTGGTTACCTTTGGTACATAAAATAAGGACTGGTTAGCAACCAAAGTGTTTAAAAATTAGTGGGGTCATCGGGTAATGAATATAGCTATTCTTTCAACTGTAAATATGCCAAGATCAACACCAATCTTGGATAATATTCTAAGACTTAGAGCCGCACTAAGCCTACCATAAACTATTATTACTTGGATTTTAACCCCTTGAAAAGATATCCCATTTCTCCTCATCCAAGTGGCACAATGTAAAAATCTCACAAGTTATGGGTAATCAAAAGGTGAGATGAATTTTTAGAAGGGCTAGTTCCCTTGATGCACTCTTTAAACACTTATTTACTTATAAACTTTGCATGAAAAGGGTTAATAGGAAAAAAATAAAAAATATAAAAGGTGATACACCAATAATTATTTTCCTCATATTGACTAAAATTATACTACTTAGAGAAAATCAAAGCTTCTTTTAAACATAACTCATAACTCAAGACAAATTGTTACATCAATGCTTCATATGCTAGGTTTAAGGGCTATATTTATGCTTAGGAGGGATAAAAATAATAATTTTGATAATATAATAATAAACCACTTATAAAAATCTCATAAACTAATAAATAACACTAACAAAGACCTATAATAATTACTCTTTTGCACACTTGGTGAACAATCAAAGGTAACATGCTAGAAAAGACTATCTTTTACTAGACAAGATCAACAAGATTGAAACAAGACTCAATTATGCAGTATGTAAGTAGGAAACTTAACTTTATTATTGATTCAAAATACATTAAAATCAAAAAATGGCCAAGCTTTCACCATTAAATAATGGAGAATATCAAAAAGAGCCCAAGAAGTCACTAATAGAATTTGAGAGAAGTGGGAAAAGAGGAATCCAAAGGTCACTTAAACACTTATCATGCTAAGAGGAGGAATTAAATGTTTATAGTAATGAATTAGGATATAAACCATGTAAGGTATAAAAGGAGAAATGGCTTTCTGAACTATGCAACTCATGAAATGTGGCGTAGGAGTTCCCATTCTACACAAGAAAAATATCTTCATCATTCCCCATTTTGGAACATCCCAAAAATAACTATAGATATATATATAATTATTTAAATGAGATGGAGTGGTTATCTACATGATTTTAAATGCTTTTTTTATTCCTAATCACCTATATTCCTTTGAAAGTAGGCCATCACTGCCTGCATTCAAAAAAACTCCTAATTTCACACAAATTTCACACTTGGATTCATAAAATGCTTTATTTTTTCATGAAAATAAATAAAATAGGGTGAATGACATGTTTCAAGTCCATCCATGGCCTTGGATGCATCAGACACATCTTAAAATCAGCTTACTTGAAGTTTTACCCTTCTCACTATTATGTTCATTATGCCAGTTCTAATTAGATAAGATGAGAGATCTTGATAAGAAACCTATGAGTTGTTATAAATAATGAAATATAAATGGGTATTTATCTTAAGTCTGAAAAGTTCCTCCCATGTGATTGGCATCTTTAGACTCTTTCTAAAACCTACACAAACATAAAAATTGTCAAGAAACCCCTATTTTCTACTCCATCCATACAATTTCATATGGTTTAAAAGGATGGGGATTAGATGAATATATTGCCATACATCATAAAAAAAAATTTATAGGCAAATTGGTCCATTAAGGCAGCTCTCCATCTTCATTTTCCCAATCAGGTCATTTTCAAGGGTTTAGTAGGGTTTTAGGTCTTTTAAGCTCTTAAGCTTCCTTCTTAAATATGGAACATTGGAGTTGTAAAAAAAATACACAAAATAAATTTATTATACCTTTTTAAACTTCTTCAAACTTCTTGGATCTCCAAGCACAACCTCCAAGAAGATGTAAGCATCTCAAATCAGCCTATTGATCTTTAACCTTCATTCTACATACCCTTGAGTTGTCATTGAGCCCAAAAATGGATTCCTTGTGTTTTTTATGAAATGTGTAATATTTAAAACATATATAATTACTCTATAAACATGATACAATAGGTTATAATTCCCAGGTAAGGCTATAAATAATAGTGACCTTCCATTTGGGCACTAGGCTTAAACCCTATCTCACAGGCATGTTTGCATACTTGAGGGTTTAAATCACCCTATTGAGTTTCTACATTATATGATTGGTTTTAAATAGTTTTATATGTGTTTTATAACTTTAAACACCTAATTTCAAGGTTAACATATCTCCTAGTACATTCTTTTACCCCCCTTTCTCAAAAATGTAGGGTTTTCTTACAAAAAGGAGTGCCCTTTATCTGAGACAAAAAAAAAGGGAACATCCCCTATTTTTATAGACAAACCAAATGTTTGAGGGTATTTTAAAATTTATAAATACCTTATACAAAAAATTACAGCATTTTTTCATATTATTTTACCTTTTAACTCTTCTAAAATCCAAAACACCCCCCAGGAAGGTAGACTATGCAGGGTTTAGGATGTAGAGTATACATTACTTGATTGGATTTATTTATTCCTATATTTCCATGATATTGGTGTATTATGGGGTATAAATTTTCATTTTAAAGTGTTTAACATGTTTAAAAACCATCTCCTTCTATGTCTGCATCTTTAACCATGCTTTGGCTCCATTAGGTCTAACCATGTTTTTGTCATGGAAGGGCACCTATAGGTGGCCATCCTTGTTTAAACATTTGGTATAGTGTTTTAATAATTTATAAAGATGTTTATAAACAAAAAAATTAATTTATACACCTTTATCAATCATGTCCATAGCTTATAACCATTTTGTTCAAGCTCACTGTTACCTCTCACTCAATTGTAGGTGAGTATTTTGAATGATGGGACACATGTAGGTTTGTATGGGAAACAAAAGGCAATATATAATTTTATTTAAGTGTAATTTAGATAATTATTAATAATTTTAACTATTTATAACCATTAAATCATGATGGTATGGTCTATTACCAACCTGGAATACAAGATCACTCAAAGATTCAAATCTTGTAGATGTCAATGTAGGATTTTAGTGTTTAAATAGGCAACTTTGAGCCTTCCAAAAACCACCATCCATTATTAAAAATACTAAAAAAAATTATATATATCCTCTATAATGTATAGGTTATAATTTTTTACGTTATCATTCCTCAAAACTATTGATAACCCTATTATAATATTTTGACTCATCTAACCTCTGAAGGATTAATCACTCCTTACCTATCTAATTAACCTAATAATAATTTATTATATGGTATAATAATAATTCTAAGACTTTAGGATGGTTCCAAATTTTCTAATAACCTCCATTAATAGTTCTCAGTCCTCTGTTAGTGCCACCTATAGGTGGACATTGTCATATACAAGAAATATATATGATTTTAGGTAGTGGACATGGGGTACATAACTTTTATTTATTATTATACCTTTTAAATTTTTAAAAACACAATTAATTCATCAATAAAGACGTGTATTAATGTCAAAAACTCTATTTTAGTATTTTTGCTCTCCTATAGGTGCTAATGGAGTTGTGGACATGGCAATGGGCAACAGCATGAATCATACACATGGTTTATGAAACTTCAAAAATAATTACATCTCATTAAAATTTTAAAATTAATCCCCTCCAACCTATTAATACTTAGTGAAATTAAAGGTAGCTTCATTTCAATGTGATACTCTCTCTCCATGGCACCTGTAGGTGTATGTTCATGGTAGACTATGTGTGTGTTTGAGTTAACTATCATAGTCTATTCTTATTGAAAATTTAAGGTTTTTAATTTATATTCCTGAATTTATAGTGTGTTACACATATTTATACTTTCATTAGACTTCCATGAGTCATGCTAAATAGGCTCCATACACATGATTCCCTATGACTACCAGTGAGAATGGGTAAAGAGTTGATTGTGAGTATGGCAAGACTGCATGTTTAATCAAAGCATTGTGTTTTTATATTAAACATGGAGGTGATAATTATGATTTTAAAACATGGTAAAAATCATATCCCATTTACATGAGACCCTTGTAGAGAAGCAAACATTCTACAAATAAGGAAACTTGACTGAGATCTCACATGGTTGCACCTTCTTGCAACATGAGATGATTTTCCTATCAAAACATCTTTAAATAATAAAAAAATAATATATATAATTTTAGGAGATATAAAACATCTTTTTAAATAAACATCACTAATTGGATTGTATGGAATTCTCAAAATTAGAGCAAAACCTATAGGGTATAGGAAACAGTGAGAAAAAACACATAGTCAACTTGCTAGAGATGGTTCATAAAGAAAATTTGACCAATATTTGAAAAATTATTATGAAAACTAATCTATTTGAGTGTAATATCACCCTCCAAATTATTTTGGTTTGAAAACTCTTCAAATGGCCATACTAAGCATAAACCTGCTAACCATTTATGTGTCTAGAAGGGCAAAGATGGAGTAGAATGGTTTTGGACCTTTTTTATAAATTTCAAAGCATGTCAAGTGTTTATATGAATATAAGGAATATTAATAGCCATTACATGACCTTCTCCATGTGTCACACTCCTTTATGTGCCATACAAGTGCCAAACTTCTCCTTTTTCAGTTGGTTTCTTGATTTTTTGTTGGATAACCTACAAATTTTAGATGGGATTAACATTAATGATAGGGAATTTGACCTCTTGGATGTTTAAGTAAAACCAAGACACTTGGACACCTTTAAAACTATACCACTTGCATCTATGATCCCTAAATGGCTACTAAGTGACTCAAATGACATATAGACTAAATAGACCATGACCAAGGGTTAAATGGCCTTAAATTACATCAAATGGACTATAACACACCCTATGAAAAAATATTAAACCCTTATAAACATCTAAAGATCATGTTTTTACATATAGGGGTCCAAATTTGACCTGCATGGCCAAATTTTGGTCAATAATAATAAATAAGAATAAAAATTTATTTATGTAAATTTAATTTTCAAGGTTATTTGATAAAAAAAAGTGATTTTAGAGTTTTGTTTTAAGATGTTTGAGGAAATATGGATTTTATCCCACACCATGAGCACTGAACAGAGTGAGTGAGGAGAGTCCATAGACCTGAGAAGAGTAGGCCTTTGATAAGTGAGTTTAAAATTGATTTTTTTTGCATTTATTAACATTAATTAGGGTTAAAAGTTAGTAAAAATGAAAATTTTATTATCAAAATGATGAATTAAAAATCAAAATTAGTGATTTCATTATAGGAAATATCAATTTCACTAAATAGGGTAGAGATTTTGAAAAATTAAGAAGCAAAATCTTTTGATGTGAAAATGATGATTTCACTATAGCAATGGCAAAATTACTAAACATGAAAGAAAAATCACTAAATAAGGTAGTGAAATCACTATAAAAAGAAGTGATTTCATTCTAGGTAGCAGTGAATTTGGTGGAAATGGTCAAAAACAAATTCAATAATGTTAAATGAAATAAGAATGATAAAGATGAAAAATGTTTGTTTGATTTTTGTTATTTTGATTGAGTATTTAGAACATAGTGATAATTTTGAATTTTAATACTGAGTAAAATTAATTAAATCATAATGTTTGTGATTTTGTAGGAAGTATTACTAGTACTTATGACTCAAGAACAAAGATATGTAGTTATGTCATAAATGGAATGATTCACAAAGTATGATTTTGTCATATTAGAGGTGAGTGGACTATCATACATTGCACAGATATTAGAGGATCAAGTAGATATAACTCTATTGATATCAATTAAAAAAATATGGAATAATGAGATGAGCACATTTCACTTGTTGATAGAGGAGATGACTATTACACTGGAGGACATCTATTAGATTTTAGGCATCCTGATATTAGGTAAACATATATATTAGGGATAGGATCCACATGATATTACATTATACTAGACTTGTGGTGATGGGGTTGATTCTTATTATTAGAGGTGAGATTGATGTAAACTATTATACTAGTTTATAT
This sequence comes from Torreya grandis, assembly GCA_037957365.1. Taxonomy (NCBI): domain Eukaryota; kingdom Viridiplantae; phylum Streptophyta; class Pinopsida; order Cupressales; family Taxaceae; genus Torreya; species Torreya grandis. The sequence continues at coordinate 448,285 of JARHVA010005721.1, forward strand.
ATGGATTATTTGACTATCATACTCATGGTTTTTATCAGTGAAATTTTACTTCCTAATAAGAATAGGAGGCTATGTCCTACTAGTTTCCTAGATGTGATTGGAGGCATGATGAATATGGGAAAGAGATTTACATGGGGTCCATGCATGTTAGCACATTTATACCATTATTTATATCATTTATTATGTTCATGTTGGATAGATATTGGCCCATTCACATTACTATAGGTTTGGTGTTGGGAGTACATTATGATAGAGAGTCTAGTTGGACACATGATCACATGATATGATGATGAGCCATTGTCATATAGATGTCACATGATTATTAGGACATGTGGATCACACTTGGGTGATCTATAATTTTATTGATGAGATAAGTGATGACCAAATCATTTGGAGACCTTATAGGGAAATTGTGTTTTAATGGCCACATGAGGATATTCACATTAACTATATGATGACCACTTATATCATTTGGAGGCATGATTATATGATATATAAATATCTCTTAGATAGGGTGATGAGATAATTTGGTGTGAGGTAACATATACTAGCTAGACCACATGTTTTTGCATAGTCAGTGAGGGAGATATCATAGTGGTTTATGACCATCAATCCTACCATAGCTGATCATACGTGGACATAGTTACAAACTATTAGATGGAGTGATCTAAGAGATGTCATTGATTTTAGATTTTTTGATGATTATGTAGAATGGTGGGCTCAATAGAGACTTATGATATTGATTATTCTATATGCACCAACATAGACATGGAGGTAGAGGTTGGTGGTTAGCCTGATTAAATAGAAACAAGGTATAGGTTTGGGAGCCTAGATCAAGAGGGTTATTATTAGAGATAAAAAATGAGCATGAGCACAAGGTAGAAGATGTGCTAATAAGGATAGTTAGTTACATAATGTGCATATTATAGACATGGATGATACTGAGATTTTGGGTGAGGTAGGGGTTGATGTTGATTTTTATATAAGGATGGACTTAGATACAAAGCATAAGGTTAGAGGGGAGATACTAGTGATCGAGGTAATAATAAAGGATGATATAGAGAAATGATGGAGTAGGACTTGATGTGATCATGAGAGAAACACGTGACACCCAAATATATAGAGGGGATTTGGTTGGTTTTTAAACACTCTAACATCTAGGGAGGAACATGTACTAATTGATAGAGTCCAAGAAAAGATTAGACCTCAGGATAGAGAGATTGATGGATTACACTAGGAGGTTTTCATATTATATGGTATATTAGATAATAGTGGGGATCTGATAATTAAGATCAGATGATTACACTCTAAGGTAGATAGACTACAAAGTATTATAAATGGGATGGATTGGGATGGCATGGATACAACATTGATTACACATGATATAAATACTCAGATGCTAGACTATACATCATTGACATAGTGTTAGATGAAAGAGAGAGGCACAACTTGGACTAAGCTAGTAGAGGCAAGGGTAATACTAGCTAAAGAGGGGAAGATAAATAATTTGGATAGAGTGATCAGGGCCATGCAGTAGCCCACTTATTAGAGGAGCTTTTATGAATATGTTGTATAATGTGCTTAGAGGGCATCATATTTTAGGGATTACTCTATGAGATGGTCAACATCTACTAGATCTATTCAGCTGGTGGAATTAGAAATCTTAGTGGTATAGGTACAACATGTGATGGGTCCTCTATAAGGCACACCATGATGTAGAGAGATTTTCCCAAGACTAGACACTTCATATAAGGGATATGATGAGACATAGACATAAGGGATATTTAATAGATGGATTCATCAATGTATACATATTTTGAAATGTAACTTTCTATATAGACGCATTTGATATATATATATATATATATATATATATATATTCATGATGGTTTATGAGACTTTGTACTATGTGGTGTGGACCTTGAATGACTATTTATTGGTTTGCATGGACTTTATACATGATCTATAGATGTACTTATATATTATAGCATTAGTTATATTTCCTATATTTTGATTCACTAGCATGTTTTAATTCTTTCAACATATTTACTATGGATGTATGACTTATGTAACGTATGATTGTGTGAAGTGTATGGATGTATAATGTGACATAATTGCATTTATTTTGCTTATATTCTTTGCATTGGATTTCCAAAAATATTTGAGCTTTGAGCAACCTAATTTTTAATATAGCAAAAAATACATTACCAATAATGATATTGAATAATCATGATGAATGTTGATGTTTTAATCATATAAACAAAAGAAAGAATAATTTTTTTACAAGAAAAGTATATAATGATATAGTCATACTCATACTATATATGCATTTCATAAAATAAAATTTATAAACATAAAGAAAATAATAACTAAAATAAGATGTGAAAATGATCCAGGGGATTATTACCAAAGTTTTGATCAAATATTTGTGATATTATAATTAATTATTATTACAAATGGAGGTGTGGCATTATTTGGCCAATAATGCCACACCACCCATTAATTTTTTAATTAATTTTAAAAAATTGTTATCAATTTTTATATTTTTTAATATATTTATTATTTATTAATAAATATATTTTACATTGAAAATATTTTATTATTTTATTAAATCCATTCTCTTAAAAATATGTAACCTTTTTTTTTTTGAAAATTACATACATTTATTAACATGGAGTTTCATTTGGACATGGTATTATTGTTTTCACATATATATAAGTGCTAGACTATAAAAATGCATGAGTCTCATTATATTTGGTGTTGGACATTGGTTTCAATGTGTTTTGCATGTACCAAAGACAACATTGAATTATTGGGATGAGAATCTACTATTTAACCACATATGGTGTGGTATTATTTTATTTAAAAAAAGTGAATGTTTTAACTTGATACCACTCCAAGATAACCCACATGAGTAACTCGGGTTACATGTTTGTTTGAGTATGATGGCTTTCCATGCAAACACTAATTAAGTAAAGACAATAGCAACAAATCAGTAGATGTCAAATGAGTAAGAATGAAATGTTGCATATAATGATACAATGCATCCTAGTAAAGCCATTATTCACTTAGCATTGATTCTTGGTAGATGTGATATATGTTTTCATATATGTTGGTTGTCTTACATAGTGTTGAACTTTGTTGCCAAATTATAAGGTCTAATATTTTGCAAGAAATTATTGGCATCAATCATTAATAAAATGGAATAGAAATACATGTTAACTTTGGTGCAAACCTTCCAATTGGAAATATAAAATATAGTAATCACTTTTGGAATAATTATTGACATTATGGCATAACAATATACAACACAGGTATTGTAAATGAAAACATCTTGAATTCAAAGGTTTTGTAACTAGAAAAGATTATTTAAGCTTGCTTTAATTACATTATTGTTTTTATCACCAAAATTGTATATGGCCCACTTTTAATGGAACATTAACAAAAAAAAAAGGGAAAAATCACTATTCTATGGAAATGATAATTATTCTCAACCAATGTGTGAAGGTAGAGGAAATACTACAAAGTCATGCTATCAAAATGAGAAAAACACCAACTTGGGGAAATTATTGGTGCCCCACTAGGGAAATTTGTTAATGTCTAGCCAACACCAAGAAGTATTGAGAAATATATAAATGTAGGCTATTTTACAAGGGTAGAAACAAGATTTTGGTAGAAAAATAGTGGATTTGCATAAAGGAAATTATAGATAGATATATTTGGATACAAAGGTAGTAGAAATTTTGAGAGGTTTATTTTGTTGCATAGATAGATATCTAGTATGGAAATAAATTATTTAGTCAAAGAGATTTTGTGTAATCATTCTTGAAGAGTTTTAATAAGATCAAAACACTCATAGAGTACACCCAAGGATGTAGCCATTTGGTGACCTCTATTAACAAATGCTCTATGTTATTTGTTTTTCTATTTCTTATATGATCTAAAATTCTTTCAATTTCAAAAAATAAATTATGAAATTAATTAAAAGCAATTTTTGGAATTTATTTTTTAGAGGAAATTGGAAATTAAAATATTTAGTTTAATTTAAATATGATCTAATCATACTATAAAAGTTTTTATAACCTATATTTTTAGATTAGTTTGGTATTAAAGCCTATGATCAAGGCCATTTAACACATTGTTTGGTAATTTAAATAGTCTTTTATATTACCCAAGTCTCAATCAAGATGTGGTGAAGGGAAAATTGTAGAGTTTGATCCTAAAATTGGTGCAAGATGTGCAATCCAATAGTTAAGTATGGGAGTAGATATGTCCGGGAAATAATTCCAACGTGCCTTTATCAACATGAAAAATATGGTTGAAGAAATGTATGAGAAACATAAAAATGGAAAAAAAGTAAAGGAATATCAAGTTAAAAGAGAATAAATTTATCTTTCATGTCCACCTTCCAAAAAGGCCTCCTCTTTTGTAGATGGTAAAACTATCCCACATTTGAAATTAGATGTTAAATTTGATTTGCCAGTTTATAATGGTGAGCTTAGTGAAAACAAATTGGATAACTAGGTCAAGAAGATTGAGATAAATTGCAAGATTGAAAATATTCTTAGTGAAGAAGCCAAGATTCAATTGGATACTCTTTGTATGAGTGGTACATCACTCATCTGGTGGGAGAGTAAGATTCAGTAAGACCTCAAGCAAAATGGTAAGGTAATCTCTTCTTGGAATGATTTTATTTCTGAGCTAAGAAAGCAATTTTATACTTTGGGTTATATGTAACAAGATACTATAGATTGGTATAATTTAAGATATAGTCAAGGTAAAAATATATAGGATTATATTTAGGAGTTTAGAAAGAAGGCATTAATGTTAAGCATTCCTTTATGTAGTTTAGAAACATTTTTGAAGTATATTATAGGTTTGTATTTTTATTTGAGCCATAATATTCTCATGTTTTATCCTTATAACCTTGATGAATTCTATGTGTAAGCTACCCATATCTAAGCTAGGGGTAAGATGACCAAGGAAGGCTATGGAAAAAAATATCACAAGCTAGTTGAAAATAGAGGAAAAGGTAAAGGAAAGGGTAATGGTAAGTCTACTTAAACTATTAAGAAAGAGGAAGGAAAACCTTTCTGTAATCACTACCATAAGAATCATGAGGAAGCTAAGTGTTGGAAACTCCATCTAGAACTCAATCCAAAGAGGTTATAGAATAAAAATGAAAATAAGGCTAATGTTGTTATCCAATAGGACCTGGGATTAGATTCTAGTGATGAAACAAAAGTGACTACCATGGGTCTGCAAGGTTCAACTTCTTCCTCTTCTAACCCTAAACCTTATATTATTGATTCATCTTATAAAACTAAATCTAAACATGTTAAAACAAAAATAAATGATATTTTCCACATAAGAGTCATATCTAAGGATACTAAAATAGATATTCCTTTTGATAGTGGATCACAAGCTAATCTTAATTATGAAGAGGTTATTAAAAGGTTAGTACTCAATACTAATCTACGTCCAAAACCATATCCTTTAGGATGGTTATGTGATGATGAAAAATTATAGGTCACAAAAACATGCACCTTGAGGTTTGTTATTACTTCTAAATTCATTAATTAAGTAGAGCTAGATGTAGTCCCATTGGATATATGTGGAGTTTTTTTGGGTAGTCCTTACTTATATGATAGAAAGGAAATATTTTATAGATAAGAGAAAAAATATGTCCTAGTAAAGGATGTAATTGAATACATAGTAAGAGACCATCGTGTCAAAGCTAGTTTGACTCTTTTTACTACAAGACAAATGAAAAGACTTGTAAACTCAAGTAAGATTTTTATTCTCATGATTTTGAAAGCCAAGGATAGTGAAAAATCCAAAGACATAGAGGGTTTTGATCCTAAACATCAATTTGAAATAAAAAAAGATTATTTCTAACCACAATGGTGTTTTTTAGGAACCAAAAGGTTTACCCCTATAAAGGTAAATGCAACATGACATTCAATTACAGCAGGAGGCCTCTCTCCCTAATATTGGCATGTATAGGTTATCACTAGTAGAGAATGAATAAATAAAGACTCAAGTGATGGAGTTACTTGAGAAAGGAGTCATTTGTCCAAGTACCTACCCATATGGTTTTCCTATTATCTTGGTACCAAAGAAAGATGATACATGGTGGATGTACATGGACTTTTGAGATTTGAATAAAATCATGGTTAAAAACCACTACCCTCTTCATTTTAGTAATGATTCGTTAGATCAATTGAAACATGCAAAGTATTCTAATAAGTTATATTTGATAATTGGTTACCACCAAATAATAATAAGTGATGGTAATAACTAGAAAACCACTTTTAAAACTAAGTAGGGTCTTTTTGAGTGGCTTGTTATTCCCTTTGGGCTTTATAATGCACCTACTACATTTATTTGGGTTATGAATGATGTGTTAAGACCATTTATTGATGATTTTGTAATTGTGTACTTCAATGACATTTTAATATTTAGTAACACATGGGAAGATCATGATAAACACATTAGAAAAGTCTTAGATACTTTTTAAAAGGAAAAAATATACTTAAATATTTCAAAATGTGAATTTACAAAAACATATTTTGTTTACTTAGGCTACATTATAGGGAATGGATCATTAAAAATAGACCCTAAAAAATTTTCAACCATAGTAAATTGGCCAAGGCCTAATAATATAATAGAAGTTAGAATTTTTCTCAGAGCAATTCAATTCTTGAAAAAAATAATTGCTAACTTCTCTTATATTACATCTCCTTTACATGCTTTAACAAGTGTTATTTAGGTATTTCAATGGGGAGGAAATCATGAAAAGGCTTTCAATACCTTGAAATAAAAATATAAGTACAACCCCAATTCTTGCACTTCCTAATTTACAATAATTGTTTGAAATAAAAACTAATTCTACTGGGTATGCAATGGGCGTAGTGTTAATGAAAAACTAAAAACTAGTGTGTTTTCATTCAAAAACCTTTATAACTATAATTAAAAATTATACTGCTGATGATAAAGAGTTTTATGCTTTGGTGCAGAGTGTGAAAAATTGGAAACACTATCTGATGGGTAAGGAGATAATCATCCATATGGATCATTAGCCTTTGAAATAACTTCAATCATAATCCAAGCTACAAAATTAAAGACACTTTAGATGGATGGGATTTTCGCAGTAGTTCCATCTTATTCTAAGGTACAAAAAGGGAGCACATAATAAGGTTACATATATGCTTTCTAGACCTATTGTAACATATACTATTTTTAAACATAGTCTTTTTATTAACGAAAGTTAAAAGGAACAATATACTAGAGATGTTGATTTTAAGGATGAAAATGAAGACTTGATAAATGGTAAATCATTAGAAGTATTTGAATATCATGTGCATAAAATAATGTTATATCATCTTGGAAAATATGTATTCCACAAGATGAAAGAATTCATATGATCAGAGAAGTTCACACTTCTCTCATTTATGTTCATTTTAGGATTGGTAAAATAGTTAACAAGATATTTTTATTGGACCCATATGACAAAATTTTTATCTAAATATAATAAAGGTTCTATTATTTGTTCCACAAGTAAGCCTAGTAATTGAAAGTTAGGATTTATACACCTCTTCCTATTCCTATCCATCCTTGGGAAAGTATTTATATTGATTTTGTTGGAGGTTTACCTATGTCATGAAGAATAAATGATTATCTATAGATGGATGTGGATAGGTTTAGAAAAATGTGTATTTTGGTTCCTTGTACTAAACAAGTTATAGATGAGGATACTACACATTTATTCTTCAAAAATGTTTGGATCCATTTTAGGTTACCCACTTCAATAATATCTAATCATGATGCTTGATTTGTTGGTGAGTTTTGGTCAGCTTTGTGGGACTTGATGGATAAAAAGCTAAAGAAAAGTATAGCCTTTCATCTATAAATTGATGGATAAACACAAGTGGTCAACCAAATAGTGGTACATTTACTTAGGGGTATTATGGTAGACATATTAAATAATGGGATGAACATTTATAACATGAACAACATTATTATAACCATGCTTTTCATTCTTCTACTCTGAAGTCTCCTTTTGAGACTTGTTTTGGTTATTTGCCTATGTCTCCTTTAGACTTCTCTTTTGAAAAAGATTATCACCCAGTGGTGAATGGAAATAGTGATGTTGAGAAGGCTAAAAAGTTCATTCACAGGATTCAAATGATTTAGAAATTTGTTCAAGAATAGTTGGAGAAGAGCCAAGATAAATATAAGGCTAGGCATGATAAACATAGATTTGATCATAAATTCAAAGTGGATGATTATTTTTATCTTCATATCAGTAAAGGAAGACTGAAAGGTGAAGGTATAAAATTAAAACCAATTAGGTATGGTCCTTTCAATATTTTAGAAAAGATTGGTACAAATGCTTTTGGATTGGATTTGCCTTCTTATATTTAGATTTATTTAGTGGTTATTATGTAGAACTTGAACTTATATAAACCTCCTATGATCATGGATCAAGATGATGGTATTCAATTTCCTAATGTTGATTTTTCTCTTGGGTCTCTTCACGAGTTGAAGGAAGATGTTATTATTGATAGGAAATATAGAATTACATGAAGGGGTGATACATAATATCTTCATGTTGGTTTGAAAGGATTGAATCTAAATAAGGCAAAATGGATGGAAATGAAAATAGTGAGGGAAAAATACCCTCACCTAATTGATAATAAAATTAAATTTTGGAGGTCCAAAAGCTCTATGTGGAGGAATATTTTATGGGATTATTACCAAAGTTTTGATCAATTATTTTCAATATTATAATTAATTATTGTTGTGAATGGAGGTTTGTCATTATTTGGCTAGTAATTCCACACCTCCATGCATAAAATTTATAATTAATTTTGAATTTTTTTATAAATTTATATCTTTTTCAATATATTTACTATTTATTAATAATTTTTTTAATATATTTTCCATTGAAAATATTTTATTAGTTTCTTAAATCCCATTATCTTAAAAATCCATGCCTTTTTTTAAAAAAAATTACATGCATTTATTAACATAGAGTTTCATATAGACATGTTATTATGGTGTTGACATATATATAATCATAAAACTATAAAAATGCATGAGTCTTGTTATATTTAACATTGGACATTGACTACAACATGTTTTACATGTACCATAAACAACATTGAATTCTTGGGATGAGTAGCTATTATTTAACCACATATGGCATGGTATTCTCAAATTTAAAAAAAAATCATGTTTTAACTTGACTTGACTCCAAGATAACCCACATGAGTAACTTGGGTTTCATGTTTGGTTGAGTATGGCAATTTTTTCATGCAAACACCAATTAAGTAAAGATAGTAGCAATGCATTATTGGCTGGCAGATGAGTAAGAATGAAATGTTAATATAATGGTGCAACACATCCTAATAAATATTTTATTCACTTGGCATTGATTCATGTTAGATGCAAAAGATGTTTGCATAGGCATTGGCCATCTTACATAGAATTGGAATTTGACACCAAATTATAAGGCATAATCTTTTATAAGAAATTATTGGCATCAATCATTAATAAATGGCGTAGACCTCCACACTAACTTTGGTGAAAACCTTCCACCTAGAAATATATAATATAGTAAGCAATTTTGGCATAATTATTAACATTATGGCATAACAATATACAATGTAGGTATTGTAGACAAAAACATCATGACATCAAAGGCTTTGTAGCTGGCAAAGTTTATTTAATCTTACTTTAATTATAGAATTGTTTTTAATGATATAATTGTATACGGTGAATTTTCAAAGGAATGTTAACCCAAAAATAGGAAAAACTCACTATTATGGGAAAATAATAATTATTCTTAGCCAATGTGTGAAGGCAGAGGAAATACTAGAAAGCCATGATATTGAAATGGGAAAAACCCCAATTTAGAAAAATTGTTGGTGCCCCATCAGGGAAATTTGTTAATGTCCATCAAATGTTGATTATCATTGAGAAATATATAAATATAAGTTATTTTACATGGAAAACAATAGGATTTTGGTAGAAAAGTAGTGGATATGCATAAAAGAAATTATAGATAGAGATATCTAGATACGAAGGTAGTAGAACCTCCAAGAGGTTTATTTTGTTACACAGATAGATATTTGGTAATAAAATAAATTAATTTACTTAGAGATATTTTTTGTGATCATGTTAAAAGAGTTTTAATAAGATCAAAATACTCATAAAGTGGATTGAGGTATGTAGCCATTTGGTGAACCTCATAAATAAATCCTCTGTGTTATTTGTTTTTATATTTCTTTTGTAATCTAAAATTCTTTCAATTTTCAAAACCAAATTATGAAATTAATTAAAATAAATTTTTAGAATTTTTTTTTTAGAAAAAATTATAAATTAAAATAACCAATTTATTTTAAATCTAATCCAAGAAGACTATAAAAGTTATTATAAATTGGATTTTTGGATCAAAAATAAAAGATTAATCTAAGTGATGAATTTCACAAAATAAATTTTATAAACACACATAAGACAATAATTAAAATAATATGTGAAATGAATAGATTAATCTAAATGATTTTGAACACACACATAATGACAATGCAATATAATTAACACACAAATAAATAAAGAGTGACTCAAACAACAAAAAATGATCACAATTGACAAAGTAAAGTAAATTAACCAACTTTATGGATAAGGATAAATAAATAGATAAAACTAACTAATTGAATGGTTAGCTATAGAAAAAAAACAATAAAAACAAAGAAAGGATGTAAAAAAAGAAAAGTTGTAAATAAAAATAATCCAAGCAAGGACTAGACAAATGTATCTAAGAGCGAGGATAGGTAACAAATAATAGAGGTATAAGAGGAAGGATAAGTTAATCAACATTAGAGAAATGGATGATGGGGAAGATGGTGGCTGAGCTAACCCTAGAGACCCAATGTCTCTAATCACTACCTACATAATCTACATCAGACAAATTCTATGTGTGGATATCAAGCTAGATGTAGTTCTCCCAATATGGGAAGTGGTGATAAAGTGGATGATTGATGAGGATTTTTAACTTCATTATGAAAATGATGCATGAGTGACCCACCTAAGAATGAGCGAATGATGTGGAAGATAGTTTAGGATGGTATATGTGTCAAGATTGATGTTTTTATGTTTTTTTTTTGTTTCTTGGTATTTTGGGATTTTTTAAATAAGGGATAAGATGTTTTTCTACTATCATGAGCAAGAATGTAGTTTCACATATATGAATAAAAACCCCAAACTCAGTATGATATATTATAAATGACTAATAACTAATAAAATGATAAATTGGGGAATATATAATGCATTACTAAAAGGTGATGCCCCCAAATAACTAGGGTAAGTACAAATAATGGTTTACACATGGTTCTACAATCCCAATTTTCACCATCATACTTATCCAAATCACCAGTAAATTGGTTTTCACATTTGGATGATCTATGTACACATATTTTTGTTTTTTTTAATTTTTTTCCATTTATTATATATGAAACACCAAAGACCTTATTAATGTCATAACATGCCCCTCCCCTTCAAAACAACATTATCCTCAAAATTAAATCAAACTAGGATGTTGTTATAGGAATGCTTCGTCCTCCCATGTTGCATCTTTAGAATGCAGGTTCTTCCATTTGATCAAATACTACTTAATGGCTCTAGTCCATAGTTTCTTAGTGTGCATGTGAAGGATCTCCTTAGAATATATAATGAATTGACATTATTCATCTAATTTATGTAAATTTCATTGTGGGGATGGAAATCAAGATTCCATGGTTTATCCAACAACATAGACTTCCCCCAGGCCCACGAATATTCACGTGTAGTGGGATAACTGGAACATCAAATTATCTTACCCTTCACATGCACTTCTTAGATCTATTTGTAGATCATTCAATAAGACAATTATCATTTATTCCATGTACATTCCAGCTTTCATACTATTATTTTAGAATTATAGTTTCTATACTTAGCATTATTTCATAACTCAACACTGTATTAGAATATTAAGACACTAAGTGAAAATTAGGGAGAAGAAGGCATAAATGTCATAGGTTTGAACATTGAAATTCAAGGTGTATCATCTATGGATATGTCAGGATAAATCCATGCAGTAGAAGGTGTTTTAGCAAATATAATAGATGACACTAAAAACTAGTTGAGGGAGGTTGATAGTGTAATTTTAGTAGCTACTCACAGTCATATGTTTTCATATTTTTTTCCTTCTAGAGATAGTGTGCCATAAATATTACACTTTTCTCTAGAAAAATAAATATTTTGACAACTTACCATATAATTTGTGCTTCCTTAAATGCTACAACACCAACTCTAGATGTTGTAGATATTCTTCCTCATTCTTAGAATAAATAAGGATATTATCTAGAATTATTAACATAAAGTGATCCAAATAGTCCCTAAACACATTGTTCATAATATTCATGAATGTTGCCAATGTATTTGATAACTTGAATTTGTTTCCTTTTATTATATATATATATATATATATATATATATATATATATATATATTTGATGATATTGTTTTTATTTTTGACCTTGGATATACAAATAATCTCATATAAAATAAGTTTAAAGAATAATATCTCTTAAGGTGCATGATGTTCATAAGTTCACCAAGATCCTTTCCATATTATATGTATCATTTGTAAGCTCCTAGTCCATATTTTACAATAACAACATATGAACCTAACTAGTTGGGTTCAAAATTTCCATTCTTCTCTCTCTTAGCATTAGTGTTTCATTGATTCTCCTTATGAACAAGGTCTCTAATTTCAAATTCACTAGCTTTAATCCACTTATTATATCTATGAAAAAGGTGATTATGGTAAACTTGTAGATTATTTAAATCATTGATTCATTTCTCATCTAAGAGATTGAGTTCACTTAGGCGTGATGTTTGATATGATTCTTCATGTATCATTTGTTGTAATGATATTCACAAAGATGAAATTTAGGCCTCGATGGGAAGAATAGACTCACTATCATAAACAAGGGAATAAAGGATTTCCCCCATGGGTATGTAGATACTAGTGTGGTATACATAAAGGGAAAGATATAACTAAGTATTCTAGTCATGACCAAGTTCAATAACAACTCTCTTTAAAATGCAGAAAAGATTTTTATTTATTACCTCAACTTGGCTATTGCTTTGTGGGTAATAAGGATTGTACAATACATTTTTTATATGATAGGTTTGGAAAATAATCTTAACATCTCCATTTTTTAATGATTTATCATTGTTATAAATTAGATTGGAAGGAATATTCAAGTGGCAAACAATATGGTTGAGGATAAACTTGGAAATTTGCTTTCTAGTAACTAAAAAATTGGCATTACCTCGACCCACTTGGTAAAATATTGGTTATAATTATAATATGATTGTGTCCATCAGAATAACCAAGATATATTTTCCCAATGAGTTCTAATTCCCATGTGGAAAATAGACAAGGTGTTGTGATAGGTTGTAAAGCTTGAGAGGGACTATGGATAAGATCTCTAGGTTTTTGATAGGGTACACACTTTTTGACACATGTGAATGAATAAAATTACATTTTTTGCTAATAATAACCTACACAAATAATATATTTTGCGAAGACCCTACCACTTGAATGTGCTCCATAAATTCCCTTATGAACTTCCATAATTATCGAAGTAGACTCTTCAAAATTTAAATATCATAGAAGGGTTCCATCATAGCCTTGATGAAATAAGGTGTTTCTAAAGATTGTTTATAGATATGTGCATTGAATAAAGGACTAATTTTGGTTAGAGGATAAAATATATTGGATGGTATGGTTATTAAGGTATGTATAGATATAATAGTACCATAGAGAAGTGGGACCAATGACCTCATAGACCATTTTAGAATTGGGTGTATCATAAGTGGGTATCTATAAGAACTCAACCATAAATTTATTATCTTTTATTCTCAAATATATTAGGGATCCAATTATTGTCATAACATTTGATGATCAATTATTTATTGTTTGTACTTGTTTGAATTGGATGTACTCAAAAGATGATTTAAAGCTATCCACCATCCTATTTTAAGGTACTAGTTTATCATCATTATCTTGTAATTCATTAGTAATTTGATTTATGATAAGATTTGAATCACAAAAAATAGGGATATGTTGGATTCCCCATTGAATTTCCATCTTGAGCCTTGTTACGAGACCTCCATATTCTGGTATGTTATTTATACAATGGAATTCAATCTGGAATGCTCTAAGAATGTAATCCCCATCATGTGTTACCAATAATATACCTACACCAAATCCATGATTTGTAAAGGAACCATAAAATAGAACGTACCAAATTAGGGATTCATTGATAGACATTATTTCATCATTTTGGAATTTTTCAATAAGAGGTTATTTAACATTAAGTGGTACTTCTACCAATACATATATTAAAACTAGTCCTTTTATTGATTTTTAGATAACAAAATATATATAAAACTCACTAAGAAGCATAACCCACTTAACCATCCTACCTACTAGAGCAGTTTTTGATAGGAGATATTTAAGAGGGTCAATTTTGGTAATTATTTTTTGTTTGATTTTTAAGCATGTAATGCCATAGTTTTTAGGAAGTAAAAATAACCACAAGACAAAAATTTTATATTTGAGAGTAATTTATCTCATAAGATATCAATTTTCTACTCAAGCAGTAGACTACTCATTCTTTCCCATGATCATCATGTTGTGGTAACAATGCGCCAAGTGTTTATTAAGTAGCTAAAATTTACAACAAAAAAGGTCTACCCATAATAGGTGGCATCACCACTTGTAGGTTTGAAAGATAGCTTTTGATGTTGTTAAATCCATTTTCATAGTTTTTGGTCCATGTAAAAGGAGTATCCTTTTTCATAAAATAGGTGAATGGGTGATAGATGTCTTCAAGCTGAGAAATGAATCTTTTGATTGCCTCTATTTTCCCTTGTATACTTTTAAGTGTTTAAAGGTATTTAGGTGGAGGAATATTTATGATATCTAAAACCTTTGAATGATCAACTTCAATGCCATGCTCTAAAATAATTAATCCTAAGAAATTTCTTGATATTACATCAAACACACACTTCTTTGGATTTAACATCATGTTGTACTCTTTCATAAACTCAAAAATATAGTGAATCACTTGAAGATGATCTATCATATATTTATACTTATTCAAAATATTATCTACATAATCTTCTATAATATCATTAAGCATGTCATGAAAAATAACAACCATTGCCCACTGATATGTAGCTCTAAAAAATTTTAAACCAAAAGGTATCACCTGATAATAAAATGTCCCTCATGGAGTTGTAAATGTGATTATATGTTGATCTTTTACAATAATTTTCATCTTATTATATCTCTAAATACCAACCATTAAATATAGCATCTTATGGCCTACAGTTGAATTAATAATCATTTATATGTTAGGTAATGAAAAATCATCCTTCGAATATACTTTATTTATATCATGGAAGTTTTTGCACATTCTAATCCATTGAGGTTTATTAAATACTATTGTAATGTTATATATATAGTCTAAATAATTAATTGAATATATGAAACCAATGACCAACTATTTCTTTACTTCTTCCTTTATCAGTAGTGGAATCGTAGGATGTATTTTAAAAAGCTTCTATTTTATTAGTTTTGCATCTAGATGTAACAAAATGTGGTGAAATAATAACTCAAGATATAATCCTAGCATATCCACATAAGACCATTTGAATACATCAAAAAACTCATGAAGTAGCAGTATAAATATATCCTTTTCCTCTTGAGTGATATAAAAAGTTTTACAATTTTATGATCATCTTTAGTGCCAATGTTTACAGGAATGGTTTATTAAACAAGTAGATTTGATTCATATTTATAATATAAGGGTGGTGTTGGAAGATGTAAATCTTCCTTAAATTTTTATTTTTTGGATCTGGACCTGATAGAGTGATGTAATTTATATTCTCCAAAATATATTGAATCTACTAGTTGTATTAGAAATACTTTGTTGTGATCACCTACTAGAATTTGATCTTTGATTCTCAAAAATTTGAATATATATTCATCATTATGAAAATGATACAATAAAGGTATGGATATCTGGTCCCATTGTCTGAGATAGGGATATACAAGGTTAAGGGTAAGGATGAAATTTTTATGGAAGAGGTTGGTAAGGGAAAGATATTAAAAATGGATAATTACAGACCCTATCTTGTTGTCTAAAGAATCATCTTCTAACTCACTAGAATAATCACTTTGGGAGATTTTAAGATGCACATTAAGTGGATTAAACCCTAGACCATGTTTCACCTCATTGGCTTTTAGTGTTATAGTTTCAATGTCACCTTGTTCATGGAGACCAAGACCTTTGTATTTGTAGTTAATTATTTTTCACATGACAGATTTTTCAATAAGATATCTATTGGTGGAAAAATAAGTAGTTGATTCATTAGAATAAATCAAAGAAGAATTTGAATCATCAATATATTCAACAAAAAGAAGGCCTCCCTCCATAAATTTTTTTTACTGAGATTATTAACCCTTATTTTATCCTTTAGATGGTGTGGTCTACCATATTCATTTGTATTTGTGTGTATTGTGTTTATGTAAAAGTCTTAGATGATGTACTCATTCATTCCTTGATCAATGATTTTAAAATGGGAAGAATCAAAGGAGGATACTTTGTTAGAGAATTGTGGATTGGATGTTTGCTCAATGGAAGGATTATTGGAAGCTTGTTCAATGGATGTTTAATTTGAAGCTTACTTCAATAATATATTTGAAGCTTATTTAGATGATTGGTTAGATGTTTCATTGGTTAATTATTTTTCTATGGATATGGAGGGAGTGGGTGTATTAATCCAACCACCAAGAAGAGGTTTTTGAAATAAAAATTCAAGATTGACATAGTTTTTAAGTGAAGGATAATCCTTAATAGGGGTAAAATTATCATCTGTGACTAGTAGATAGTTGTATTTTTGATATTTACCTTTTAGTAGCTTACAATATTGGAAGGGAAGAGGATGACCTTGTATAGTTAATTCCATTCCTTTATGGAAAAATTTCAAACATTAGTGAAGTGTGGATGGAATGGAATTCATACACAAAATCCATGGATATCCAAGGAGTATATTGTATGGTAAATCAAGATTCAGAATAAGAATAAGATTTTCCTTAATGATAGACCCAACCATCAATGGAAAATGGATTGTGTCGATAGACTGATGCTAATTACTATCATTTGCCTTTGATGTAGTGATATTTACTTCTAATGTTGTTATTGGATACCTGAGATATTTTATTAATATTAGTATACATAGATTAAGGGTTGAAACATTATCTATAAAAACCCTTTTTACTTTATGCCTAGAAATAGTAGCCTCTACATACAATGGGGAGGTTACTTAATTATTTATTGATAATTAACATATTAATGCTTGGAAATTTTTAGGATGAATGTTTTGAGGAATATTGGAATTTGTAGATAGTCAAAAACTACACATAATGGCTTTCAATGTCAAACTACCTTTTGACCCTCATCTGACCTCATGTCTAGTGGACCACCTAGTCAGTTAGACTCATTTACCAACTTGACCCAATCAAACCCCTAACTTAACACATTTAGCTAAATCATTTAATTAACCCCTTTTGAATTTATTTAACTCTTTTTATTTTGGCCCCTCAACTATTGATGGTTAGCCTAACTATTGATAGTTATCCTTATCATCAATGGTCAAGTCTCTATGTTTGATTTAAAGTTTTAAAGCATTGAAAAACTTATATGAGATAAGTATCTCTATAAATGGATTTTTTTTAACTAGTTTTAAAACATCATGAAACTTTATCCCCCTATCAAATTAGTAACTTCCTCCATCCCAATTAGCAACCTCATCCTATAAAAGGAGAAGAGGAGGAAGTGAAATGGATCCATAATCCAAAATTTTACATCCAATCTCTCTTGCTTACAGGTATCCAACATCCTTCAATAAGCATGAAACATCACTAAAGACTTGAAGCTCTATCAAAATCACTTTCAAAATCTATAGTACTATCACTTTGGCCAAATTACTTCAGCCTTACACCATCAAGTTTTAGGTATCTTTCACTTGTTTTTGTTGATTTATCTTATTTATAACCTTCCTACCCTATCAAACCCATCAGTATATTATTTTCCACCCTCAACCCCATAATAGATATCTATTTTCCCAAATACCCAATCTATACCTTCTTTTTTGATCATTTTAGATTTACACAGGTAACCTATGATGGTTAGCAGAACCATTGATGGTCATCTCAACCACTGATGGTTACCCATCCATCGATGGTTAACCTAAACTACTAATAGTTCACCTAACCATTGAAGGTCATTGTGGCATAAAAACATATCAAGCTATTTTATCCTTGTAACCCTAGTCAAACCTAACTTTTTTTATTTCTGCTTGATTACAATATCTTTCTTGATTTTTTGGACAAAAACCCGATCATTTTAGTATAATTATTGACTAGCTTTGCTACTTTTGGTTACTTTTCTATTAAATATCATTTTAATTTCTTTGAATTTCACTTCATTTATCTTATGAAAGTATATATTTACTTTATCATTTCCCACTCAATTGTTATAATAGTGGATTAACAGCCTCCTTGTAAGAAATATGCTTCTTGGATCTAGTTCATGCTAGGTAGTCCACTCATCTATTTGATAATAGCACCATTTTCTAGTGTCTTTCTTATCTATATGTTTTTCCATCTTAGCTAAAGATTATTTCCCATCATCATATGTATTCATGCATGCAATTTATCAAGAATTATTCTGCACACCCTATTACCAGTTTCATTATTTGATTTCAAATTAAGAAATGAGTGAAAATTAACTGAAACATTCTAGCATGCCCAGTAAGACCTAGTTCCCTTTTTCTTCCTTTACTTTTTCTCATCAAATGAAATTGTAAAATTTATTTTTAGGCTTAAAATAAACCTCTTACATACATTGATTGCCTACTTATCTTAGTTCATCTAGTAACTTAGGAGGCAAATTAATTAATCATAGCTTTCACACTTGTTATCACACATTTAAGCCAAACCAAAAAAAAATTAACACATCAAAACATACCTAAGATAAGGCCCAACTAGGATGTCATCACCTAGTGGTAACCTTACCCCTTCCCAACAATTCTACTTGGAGGTCATTACTAAGGGGAGAACCAACTCAGCTCTCTAGTTGAGTATAAAATCTAAACTTGGTATATTTTGGCTAAGCACTCAATACTCTTACCATTATAGGACCATGAAGTGAGGGGGTAGGCCCCAATACCAATCCATGTATGAAAGTTCAACACATATTTCTCTCTTAAGCACCTAAATAACTTGAAACCAACCTTAGATTTCTTTTTAGTACCTGATCTAGAAGATAAATTCCCTCTTCACATTTTCTAAGGCATAATCCAAAAGTGATCTAAAAATAATTATAGGTTTTAATGCACTTTTAGTATATGCATTGTTTGCCTTGAATTATTTTCTTTTAATTTCTCTTTATTTGAGGTGTGAGTTTAATAATATTATTTCATATTTTCTCACATGGTCTTTATGAGATAGAAACTAAGAAACCAAACTAATCAACCACCACCTTATTCTTCCTCTTCCATGGAATATAATTATAATGAAAAGGTTTTACCTCATTTTTATCCCTCTCTTACTATAATCCTGATTGTTTTTTAGGGTAATCTAGACTTTGTTTCCTTCCTTGACAACAATCCAATGGCCCTTCAACATTATCTTAATAACTTACCTCACCATACCTCTATTGCCTCAGTTCCTCTTATGGACCATCCTTATGTTATGCCTCCCCATCTTATGGTGGGTACTACCTCAACCTAACCCTTGATGACCCAAGATTCTTCTTCTTCCAACATCCCATCTACCACCACTACCTAAACCCAATCCAACATTCTGACCACTAACTAAAAACCTCTTAACACACCCCACACTTCACATATAGGCACAATTTTACCTCTATTTACTTATACTCCACCTACCATGGGGTTATATTCTACCCTACTTCCACCCTTCCCTTTATTATGGCCAATACACCAACTTCTACCCCATTTCAAAACTTGGTTCTTTCTATACCTCAAACACTTCCACTTATTAGTACTATGGTCACCACCCAACCCCAACTTACTCAACCTCAACCCACTACCTCAAACCTACCTTTAAGTTAACCCACATCCATCCCTCAACAAGTAATTATGACAACCTATCAATATGTCCCTAACCCACAGGGATATATAATACATTCCACCTAACAATTTATGCTAATCAATCCTTATGTGACACCATATAAACCTATTTTCACCACTTATTAATATGTGGCTTCTTCAAAACCTTCTACCACATATCCATACATCGATACCACCCAACCTTATAAAAATTTACCCCTTAATTAGGTAGCTTCCCAACCCCATCTGGATTTGATCAAGATCTTAATGGATAAAAAGACTAACTTGGAGTCATCTATCTCTAGGTATCATAAACTTTTATCCTATGATCAAATTTTTAATGAACCCATTCATCCATTTGTGCCCATCCATTCATATCCTACTCAATGGGAACTACCCAAATTTTCCAAATTTCAAGGCAAGGAGGACCCCCAACAACATTTGAGATCATGCCATCATTCTTATTATTTAATCACATAAAATGATGTTCTCCTTCTTTAAACCTTCTCCATGTCCTTATCAGGACCCACCCTTGATTGGTATAGTGTTATTCCCATGCACTCCATATTTTATTTCTCCCAATTGGCCCAAATATTTTTATATAATTTATCAATAAATATATCTAAAAATGTTTTTTTATTATAGACCTCTATTCCATTAATCAATTTTAGAATGAATCAAATATTGATTTCATGTCTATATGGAGAGGTCTCATCAACCAGATTTTTTTATCCTTACCTCAACCTAAATTAATTGAAATATTCTCCTAGGGTTGTGCCAAACATATTTCCCCCACTCTTCAAGTTCAAACCTTCCAAACTTTTGATGAGGCATTCACCATGGCACACAAAATATAAAATTGGGCCATTGATGAAGGGAAATTGAAGCTATGGAACAAAAACTCCATCTTTAAATCCAATGGCTAACCAATCAAATACCAAAATAAAAGCATCCACAAACTCAATTATTTTAAAAACCACTCCACCTCTAACTATCAACCAACCACCATGAACTAATTCTTCTAACCCTCCCTATAAACAAAATTGAAACTAAAAGTGAGATCCTAAAAAATAATATACTCCCATTGTAGAATCTTATGCATCAATTTTGGATAAATTTCACAAATCCAACCTCATTCAACTCCCACCAATTAAACCACCCCAATAATTTGATACTTCTCACCCTGTGCTAGGTTGGTATAATGAGAATGACCATTGTGCCTTTCATCAAGTCATATGGCATGACATTAATAAATGTAATACCTTCAAAATTCTTATCCAAATCTAGGTTTATAGAGGAGAAATTCTATTTGATAATCCCAATGCACCTCCCAATCAGTCTATTGACATTTTCTGTAAGCCTTTCCCCAATCATGATCCTACCCAGCACCATGGTAATGAACCCAAATCATCTAACTCTCATGAGACACATATAATGAATGTTATTAATAATGAGTCCATTATTGAGGAAACCATTACCTAAATCACATAAATGGAAGTGGTAAACTCACACCCTAGTCCTTTAGATGCTTAAACATGGGAATCAACCACCCCTTTCTCTTCACTTGGTGAGACCATAGATTTATCTACCTCTCCTTTGATGGAAACACCAAAGGAGACAATATTTTCTATAACCATTTCTTCTTCTTTCACTCCATGTATTAAGGTGGAATAACTACCCTCCATTCCTTTATACACCCAAACAAAGGGCCAATCATGTCCATTATTTCACTTAGGGAAAACACAAGTAACTCTCCCATCATAAAACCATCCACACCCCCTTTGGAAACTATCCCAAACTAAGAGAAAGTTACCTCATCTACCCAACCACCAATTTTTAAACCATCCATCAAAAATAAGGATAGAGAAACATTTCGTTCCTCTCCACCTAAGGGCTTAAGCTTTGAAATCAATGACCAAGGAACTAAACCCATCTACAAGCCCTTTTCTAGGCTAGTCCAAATTTTAGAGTTCACTTCCCAACCCGACTTTGATGGAGCCACCTTTTGGCATCATCTTGGACTCCCTTATCAAAACAAATATGAATCCTCAAATTCACTTGAATGCACCCTTAAATCCATTATTTATTCATCATCACATACCTCTACCAAAACCATAACTAAACCATCCCAACCACCTCCACCTAAAATTTTCAAATCACCTTATGCTTCTCTCACCAAACCAGTCAAGAATCTAGGAATCCTTCCCACACCTATCCACACTCACCCCCATTTGAAGTTGGATTTAACACCATCTATTCCATAAAGAATCCCTCAACCAAACCAATAAAGAAGGTAGAGTTACCCAAACCTCCACCTCAAACTAGACCCATACCACCTCCTTCCCACTTAACTTACATCTTATGACCCCACCCTTCTACCATCCTAATTACCTATTCTTCCTATAAGAAACCATACCTCTTTCCTCCACCTAAACCCATCAAAACCTCTAGTTCTTGATCATTTTTAACTAACATATCTACCTCTACTTTCCCACCTATATCTAAACCTGCATCATCCAAGACTCCTAATTTCAAATCATTTACCCCTAAATTAACCATAACTAATAAATCCAAAACACTAACCAAAACCATTCCACCACCTATAACTTCTATGGTCAAAACTACTTCTACAAGAGCTCCCCACCCTATAACTATAAACCCTTCACCTCCAACACCTTTGAATGAATCCTAGTCAACCATCCTACAAAGGTTGTAAACTTCTTCCGTTATATTAACCCTATCAAACCATTCTACCCTTCCAATACCAAACACTCTTGGTTAAATTATAACTTCACATGTGCATACCATAGGGTACTGGGACATGACATAGAAAACTAAAAAGCTCTCCAAGAACTTGTTCATAGCCTATACAATGAGGATGCTCTATTATCAAATGAACCTTTCTTACCCCCATTATATATCTTATTATCAACCCAACCTATCCATCCTTTACCTACTCTCCCACTCCTACCCAAATATGAGGAGGAACTAAAGCAAGCATCAAACCCAAAAAAAACCCATCATCCAAACTATTCATGTGCTTACATTATCCAAATCTCAATAGAAAGATAAGGGAAAATACAAAGCATCAATTCCATAGGCTTACCCTTCAAACACTCAACAAAAACCAAACACCTACACCTTCACCTATGCCACCACCAAAGCCCAAAGTATCTATTTTGGGACACTATCCCTCTAACCCATCTAAATATATCTAGTGGATCATGTTAAAACAACATCACCAAACACAGGTGAAAATAACCCTTTATTAACTATTAAAAACCTTACCCAACCATCATCAAATTTTAATTAAGGCTCTAAGATCTATAGAGGTTCAACCATATGATCCCTAACATCTTGTACCCTTTGTTGTATCCTTCCAACTTTTTGCAATCATCACCTTTTAGAATTTTGAAATACCTCCTACTCATATTGATAATTCTAATCATCCCCTTTTTATTATCACATACATAAATCAAACCCACATCAAATTGGTGATGATTGATGGAGGAGATAACATAAACATTATCTCCTCCCATGCATATGACCAAATTTAGCTACCCAAAAATATCATGTGAAAAAGTACAATAGTCTTTCACTCCTTCAATGATACCATGGATTTTACCTTAGGGACCATTATCTTCTATATCCACTTAGGTCCACGTACCATTCCTAAACTATTTTACATCATAGAGGTTAAGTTCAAATATAATTTGTTATTCAGACACCCTTATATTGATGTTATGAGTTCTGTCCCTTCCACCTTACACTGATGTGTTAAATTTGAGCATGAGGGATAAGTTATTACCATTTTGATCTAGGAATTTGAGTCAAGAGAGGATGGTTTGTATGGTGTTAGTTCCAAAATGAAAAAAAAAATGAAAGAAACACACTAATAGCATAATATCTATAGGCCTAGACACTAGGGAGAGCTTAGTTAACAAAAATAAATAACAAACACAACTAAAAAGTAAGGAATAAAACACAAGAATTCCTTCACCTTCCTTGGATGCTCTAAATTCCTTTGTAGTAGTGACTTGCTTAATTTTGTGCTCGTGAAGTCCTTGGAAATGGAAGCTTGTCTACATCCATCTCTCCTTGGCACCTATTGGCTTGTGGCTTGGATTGGCTTAGAATCAATTTGTCATGGCGACACTAGTTTCATGAAGCTTTTAGAACCAATATTACATTGTAACTTTGCATTATCATGTCTTAAAAATGATGTTCATGGCCTCTCTATTTATAGATTTTTGCAAATGTCTAAAATCAGCCTAAACCATCCATCTTAAGATTGAGATGTGTGGTTGAGGATTAATTCAATTTTTGGAATTAATTTTGTAATTATCCTCATCATGACATTAGAATAAGGGGAAATTAAGAGGCATAGATGGCATCATAGAGGGCATGAATCCTGATATTTATGGCATTTATGGCCTAGGGATGTCTTTCCAAGAAATTAGGTCACTTGATGATGTAGATATTCAATATTCATTTCCAAAAATAAGTATTCAACAAGTTTCCATGAAATTATTGATGAGGCCTTGATTTGGGTTAATTAGCTCTTAAGCATGATTAAGCACTTTATGTACAAATTACTCAAATTGATCAAAATGCTTTGTTATTGGTCCAAATTTTGATTAGATTAGAATTAGAAGGTGATGTTAGATGCATTGGATTTGTATTCTCATTTTGGATGTTACCATCTTGTGTAGAAGATTTGATATGAAAGATAAATCTAGAGCACATGAGTCCAACATTAGCATTTTGACTCAAAATGATTTGATCAAATTTAGCTAGCCCATAAATGGCATTGCCGATTTTGATACCCTAGATAAAATCAGTACTTGAATATGTCAATTTCACATCATTTAACATGCTTTAGGGTTTTTAAGCCAAATTATACATTTTGAGTGGAAATTGGGCAAATGCCTAATTGAAGGTTATCGATGGCCAATTTTAGGTGTCTACAATTTTCCCCTATTTAGGAAGGCATTGCAAGCTATAAGCACAGTAATGTATTCTTAAAGAATGAAAAGGTCCTATATACCTACAACTATAATGATGATAAACTAACTGTATGATGCTCCCTCAAGGGAATGGTTGGAAAAAGTATGTTAGCAACCAGTCTCTTGAAAAGAAAGAAGTGAAATGAGGGGACCAAAGAAAGAAAAGATGATGGGGTGAAAACATAATTATACTAAAAAAGTAGTCAAAATCATTGAGAAAGTAAGTGGGATGGTGTACAATGGTTTTCCTAAAGGTAGTTATAATCATTGTACCCTAATAGTGGTAATGTGGTATAATAACACAATGGTTTTCCCAAAGGTAGTTATAATCATTAAGAAGATGGAGCTTCCGTAATTAGGGTAGACAAACAAGTTAACATGCCCTTGTATAGGTAGAAAAAATAAAGTGTTGGAAACATAATGATTTACCCAAAGGTGGTTATAATCATTGAGAAATGTAGGTGGGATGGTGTGTAATGGTTTTCCCAAAGGTGATTATAAGCATTGTACCTCGATTATGACAAACATGATAAACTTGGTTGAGGATGATGATAACTTAACATAGAGGGTAATGATGAATTTGAATAACCTACTAGTAGGGAGATGTGTGTCTGAACTAATAAAGGTTAAAATTATTTCATGGTTAATTACTCTATTTGGGATATGATTGGGATTGAATCAAGATGTTGGTGTCAAAGAGATGCCACCATTTTTGGATAGACTTCTTGAATCTAAGGTTTGTTTTATTCCATGTCAGTAGGCATTATGGTATAACATCCTAAGGACTTGGCTAAAATATGCATGAGGACTGAATCCCATAATCCAATTCTCAATAGAAAATAATGCACCAATGATAGAAACTATGATGATAATGTAAATATATGAATATGGATAGATTCAATTATAAGTGTGGACAAGGAATCTCCTAATGAACACACATAAATTGAATCAAGGTAACAATGTTGAAAGAAAATAAACAAGCAAACTAAAAAATAAAATAAGTAGAAACAAACAAATAAACAATGTAATAGAAACCTCAAACATTACCCCTAAAAAATAGGTGACAACTTAACAAATGAACAAAATAGGGAAATAAAAGAAAAAGAAGGGGGTGGCCGAGCTGTCTCCATATGCACTAGCCAAGTGGATGCTACTTACATAGTTACATGGATGTAATATCCTATAAAAAACTTCAAGCCAAATGTAGTTCTCCTAGGGAATGGAAAGAATGTGATAACTAGGGAAAATAAATACAATGGATGCAATAGAAGAATAGGAATGGTCTTAAAAAATGGCAAGTGCATGAGAGAAAAGGCCAAAAAGGATGGTGAAACTAAATGGCAAGTGATTTGATTATAACTTAGTAAGGATTACCAAAATCCTTAAGGTAATGAAGTGGTCAATGTTTTTAAAATTATTTGAAGTATCTCAACTCAATTAAGAATGATGAGACACTAAATGGTTCAAGCTCACAAAATGGTGAGAGAATTCAAACTGAGGTTTCTCATAAAATAGTGATAGTGTGGCTTAGGTTGCTCATAAAATGGTGAGAGCATGACTTAAGTTGCTCAAAAAATGGTGAGATTTTTAAAACTTAGGTTTCTCACAAAATGATGAGAGTGTGGCTTAAGTTGTTCATAAAATGGCAAGAGTATTCAAACTTAGGTTGGTCATAAAATGGTGAGAGCATTCAAACTTAGATTTCTCATAAAAAGTTGATATCATGGATTAGGTTTCTCAAAAAATGGAGAGAGAATGGTGGAGAAGGGTGACTGAGCTAACCTCAACATGTATTGAGTACTGCCTACACAATCCTAAAATAAGACCTCAAGTCACTAGAGTTCTACCTTTATAGTGGAGGAATTCAACTAGTGAAATAGTCAATTAAAACAAAATAGGCACATTTGATAAAAGGAATAGTGTGGCATAGGAAGTGGTAAGTTGGTATGTTAAGGATTGATGTTTCCCCTAGTTTTCATTAGGTGGTTATAACCAAGACACAACAACATAGATCAATGGTACTAATTTGCCCATAGGTAGTTATAATTAGTAGCAAGATTAGTGGTAAGAAAGGCATAATAAGTGAAGGATGCAACTACCAAAAATTATATCACACTATCCTAAAATATAATCTCTATCTAAATTAATTGAACCAATTAATGAAACTAATTAAATACTTTGATGCTAAAACTAAGTAATGAATGGCAAAAACTAAGGTCAAACAGGCTAGGATTTAGAACATACTAGGTCGATAGAATAGAAGCAAAAAGTGAATATGATAAAGAGGATGGATAAGGATGGTATTTTTAAAAATAATAATAGTGATAAAATGGCATAACTAAAATGGTCCTTATAGATAAAACACCTTAGCACTCAAGTATAATATCATTTGAGATGAATAATATTCATCAGCTCTAGAAGTTTATCTCTATCTAGTGCGGTGAGCCTGTATTCTCCTAATCCATAATCAATAGTAATGATGAAAGGCCCTATCTAATTTGGTTTGAATTTCCCTTTATGCTTCTTCTCAATCATGGTATTCTTTTAGTTTTCTTTAAAAACAAGATCACCAAGTTTAAATATTCTATACTCAACACATCAATTATAGTGGCATTTAAGTCAATTCTAATATGCTTGAAGATTATTGAGTGCTATTATGTATTTCTCATCAAGTGGGTCTAGCTCTTACAAGTGATCTAATCGATAGTCATGATCATCCAGGACATGCTAGAAAGAGATGCGTAGTGAAGGAAATTCAACCTCAATAGGAAGGATGGCTTTAGTATCATAAATAAGTGAGTATGGAGTGGCTCTTGTGGGAGTATGATGATTGGTATGGTATGCCCAAAGGGCAGGGAATATCTGAAGGTGCAAATCATGACTAGGATCATTGAATTTTTTTTTGAGAATGTTAATAATTCTTTTATTGCATGCCTCAGCTTGGCCATTACCTTGAGGGTAATATGCTATAAAAAAAATTGTGTGATATTATATTTAGTACACATCTGGTCTACATCATTTTTATTGAATGATCCTCCATTATCAGATATAATGTTGAAAGGGATACCATAGTGGCATATGAGATGGTTGAAAATGAAATTGTAAATTTTATTTCCAGTCATGTAAGTGAAATACTCAGTGGAGGTAAGGATATGTTTATGGCCATCAAATGAAGTGGGGTTAATCTTCCCAATGAGGTCAAGTCCCCATGTAGAAAATGGTGAGGTGTCAACATTAGTTTTATAGTTTTTGATGAGGAATGAATTATATTAGCATTCCATTAACATTTATGACACTTTTTTACATATGTAGTGGCATATATGTCCATTATGGGCCAATAATAACTAGTACACAAAATCTTTTTGGATAGTACTGGCCCACTAGAATTAGATCCACACACTCCATAACCTTCTCTTAATGCTAGTGTAGACTCTACTGAAGTTAAACAATGAAGCAGAGTTCCATCAAAATTGTGATAGTAAAGGGTGGATCCAAGTAGAGTATAATTAATGGAATGACTAATGGAGGCTTTGGTATCTTTTTAAGATAGGTTAGGTGGTATAAATTGGTCATGAAGGTAGTTTTAAAGGTTTGAGTACCAAATAGAATTAGGACCAACAATATCACAAATCATGGCAATGATTGAAGGTTCATGAACTAGTGCCAACAAATTTCTGATGAGGAACTGATATTCTTTAGCTTTATCTATTTATTGAATTAAAGAACCAATAGTAGTCATGGCATCTATAGTTCTGTTGCTAGCCCTTGGTATGTGTTCAAACTGAATATTGAAATTTTTTTTCTTAAGAGTGTCGATCATAGCTTTATATATAACTAGCTTGTCATCTTTGATTTAAAAATGGTTTGTGACCTGATTGATGATTAATTGAGAATCACCATAAACTTAGAGATGAGATATATTCTAATGTACTACTTATCAAATCCCTACAATAAGTGCTTCATACTTGGCCATGTTGTTTGTACAAGGAAAGATGATTTTACATGATTTAGGGATTAGATCCCCATATGGTGTAATAAATAATAGGCCTACCCCTGATCCATGTGCAGTAAATGAACCATCAAAATACAATTTTTAGGGATTCTCCTCAAGGGGTGTGTCAATGATGGTCATTATGGATTCATCATGAAAGTGAAATGTGAGTGGCTATGTGTATGTGAGAGGTGCTTAAAAAAGTTGGTTTGTAAAAGTTTGTCCCTTAATTGCCTTTTGATTGACATACTCTATGTCAAACTCACTGAGAAGCATGATCCATTTAGCCATTCTACCTTGAAAATATATTTTAGATAGTAGATACTTGAGTGGATTTAGTTTTTAAATGACCATGGTTTTATTATTCAACATGTAATGGTGTAGTTTTTGAGCTATGAAGACCATGGTTAGATAAGATTTTTTAATAGGTACATAGTTATGTTCATATGTAACCAAGGTATGGCTTAGCTAGAATACAACATGCTCCTTTCAATTGTCATCATGTTCAGTCAAGAGTGCCCCTAGAGCATGGTTGGTAGCTAATAGGTATAAAAATAATGGCTTTCCTAGAATAAGAGGTAATAAAATAAGTAGATTAATAAGATAGTATTTGAGTTGTTGAAAATCTATTTGGCAGTGATTATCCCAGTGAAATGCAACTCCCTTCTTCAAAAGGTGTGTAAATGGATGGCACTTTTTTGTTAAATAATAGATGAATCATCATATAGATTGGATCTTACCATATAAACTATTGAGTTGTTTCAAATTGGTTGGTGGTGGCATCTTCATTATAGCATGGACTTTAGTTGGATCGACTTCAATACCTCTATGAGACATGATGAAGCTAAGTATTTTTCTTGAAGCTACACCAAATGCATATTTTTTGGATTGAGTTTAACTTTTTACTCTTGTAATCATTCAAATATTTTATGTAACACTACTGGATGGTCAGCCCTAATATTGGATTTTCCTAATATGTCATTGATATACTCTTCAACAATATCATGCATCATATCCTGGAATATGATAGTCATGGCCCTTTGATATGTAGCTCCAACATTCTTAAGGCCAAATGGCATTACTTGATAACAAAATGTTCCCCATGGAGTGGTGAACGCTATTATATGTTGGTATTTTAGTGCTATTTTGATATGGTTACATCGTGAAAATCCATCTATGAGTGAAAGAATTTCATAACCAGCCATGGATTTGATGATTGTGTCAATATTAGGAAAGGGAAAATCATCTTTGGGACAATCTTTATTGATGTCTCAAAAATTAGTATAAATTATGATCCCTTTTAGCTTCTTAATAATAGGTACCACATTAGAGATCCATTTTGAGTAGTCAATGGATTAGATACATCTTGCTTCTAAGAGTTTTTCCAACTCTTTCTTTACCAATACAAAAATGCAAGGATGCATCTTACATAACTTTTGTTTTACTGGTTTGACATTAGGATTAACCATAAGGTGGTGTAGAACCAAGGTGGGGTCTAAACCTATCATGTCAGAATAGGCCCATATAAAGATATCTACAAATTCTCTTAACATAGTTATAAAGATGTCACATACTTCCTCAGTGAGGGATGCTCCCAATTTTATCCATTTTAGGTTTGATGGAGTTCTAATATTTACCTCTATTATAGAGTCAACTAGAAGGTCAAACCATCTTCTAGGATAGTAGGTAGTGACTTGAACTATTGAATTATATCAAGGTCCTTCATTAGGACTTGCTCTTCAACTTCTCCCAAGCATGATGAATTTGAGTCCTCTAATGGGAGATCTGGCCATGTAATAAAAATAGTCAAAATTATTGAAGAATTTGATAAAATACTTATTATTTCTCAAAGTTGAACTTTGATCCACATGAAATTTCATCATTGGTGGTCTCCTATTCTAAATTCAAAGAAGAATGAACACCCCCATCTGATGGTACATGAAACAAGTTTTCACCACTAGACTGGCCTTTATATTTAATTTTTCATTTATTAGAAAGCACCTCAAAGATGTTTTCACTTTGGGACCTCAATATTTTATTTATTTATTTTTGGCTAAAGGTGTTCACTCACTCTCAAAAATAGTGTATAGGATCTAATGTGATTGAGAATCATGATTCTAATATCCCAATAGAATTTTGTCTCTAAGGCCTAAAAAGTCATAGAATATCTCATCATTCTAGAACTCATCAATCGATAGACTAGATTATTATTGGTCCCAATCTATCAGTTTGGGATAATGTAATGGAAAATGGTTGTGATAAATGGCTAAGGTAAGGGTAAAAATGGAATGCTTATCAAATAGGTTCATTTCAGCTAGGTTAACAAAGGTGAGGCTATGATCAGACTCTGCTTCACTATCAACATCATCATCACTAGTCACTAGTGATGGAGTTTGAATAAGATATGTGGGATCACCCCCAGGTGGTTTAAATCCAAGCCCATAAGGTCTTTCATACTTAGTCATATAAATTGGCTTGATGGTTCCTTGTTGATTTAGTTCAAGGCCTCTTCCTTCATAATTGTGATGCTCCATGATTTTATTAGGAATAGAATACTTTGCATTTTTATAACAATTAGCTTGGTTGTCATTGTATAACCATGATTCATCCCCTTCAAGAGGGTTAGATCCTAGGCCAAATTCTAGTATAAATGTAACAGGTCCTTTATATTTGTCATTTTGTTGCCAATACATATGTGGGGTGACTTTAGGTCACCCAAAGGTTTATGTATTTTGAGGAAGATTAGAAATATGAATTGTATCATGGGTCACATACTCTCCTGATCCATTATTTGAAATGGTGAAATGATTAAAATCTTCAAGAGGTGGTATGTGGAAAATGGAATCTAAGGTATTAGGATCTATACAATTATCTAGTGAAGGTTTAATAAGTATGGCCTTTCCTTTCTCCTCCTTGGAACTTGGATTCATTCCATATTGATAATTATAGCTTTGAAATTCAGATTCAAGATGCTTGTAGTGTTTATATGGATGTAAATCTTCTAGAATATTTGCTTCCATTCCTGAGGGGAAAACTTGATACATTGGTGCAATGTTGATGGGATTGCATGAATCTCATGTGACCAAGGCCTACCTAGAAGCATATTTTATGATAACTCAAGATCAAGCACATGGAAAAGTGTATCATGGGTCAAATTCCCAATGATAATTGGAAAGCTAATGGTACCTTGTGATCCTCTTTCCTAATTATCATAGGCTTTGATAATTATTGTTTCTAGCTAGAGATCTAATATTGTGTACCCAAGAAGCTTGATGAGCTTTAGAGACACTATCTTGAGGTTTGATCCATTGTATATAGGGACACATTTAACTTTATATCATCATATACAAACTTCTATGTATAATGTATTATTATGGAATGGGCCAAGGGAAGACATATCACTTTGGTTGAATGTGACTTGTTGGGATGGAGCTAGGTGTCTAACCAAATCTTAGAATTTATTAGGGGATATGTCACTAGCAATAGTGGATTGGATCAAAAACTCATTAAATATATTTTTTTGGATTATTTACACTTATAACAAATCTAAAATATAAATTTTTGCTAGTGTCTTCTGTAATTGTTCCACAATATTTAACTTCTTGTCTTGGTTAGTAGTGAATGGTTTATTCTAAGGTTGAATGGTTGGTTGAATGATAGGAAAAGTGGTAGATGATATGGGCCTAGGATAGTAATCTTTGAATTTTGAATCATGATTACACAATCAGGATTAAATACTGGACCATTATTACTAACAAATGTTGGGAATGGTGTGGGACCAAATAGGACAAGTCTCAGTTATTGATACACTTACATGCAGTCATGTGGTAAGAATGAGTTGTCGATATAAGGTCCAAAAGGGGAAGTCCTAATTATTTGGTTTTCTTATATGCACTCCTAAGTCAAAGAAGGATTATCCATGTAATTTGGTTGAATGTTGATGTTTAGCAATGGTCTAGCTGATTAGTGTTTGATCTAGGATTAATTGAAATGGTATTAATACTACCCCGTACAATATAACCTCCAACCTTGTTGTAGTTATGTGTAAATACATGGTAGGTTTTTTGGTTGTTACTATTATAACCTTGGTTTTGTCTATTATTCTATCATTATGTTTTCTACTTCTAATTTTTTTGATTCTACTGGTTTGGCCTTTGATTTTAAAATTGTTGATTTTGTTGTTGTACTAGCCATTGTTGTTATTGATTATTCTATTGCTATTGATTGTTATGTTAGGGAAATGGGTTTTGATAAATCCCAAGAGTTTTATTGGAAGTGGAAGCACCATTATGCAATTTTATCTTCCCATTATCCAACATATTCAAAATTAAATGCTTTATTTGGACACATCTTCATAGATTATGCCAACTCACCTGATGATAGTCACCTAATTCATTTTCATGGAACCAATTAGGATAATGAATGCCTTATGGATAATGTTTTGGTATAGGCCAAAAAATTATATTAGTGATAGCAAGCTTACAAAATATAGACTCAATAGGTTTTCCTAGGTCACTAAAGACATGACGTATAGGCATGATTCTTCTAAGAAGAGGGGTTTGAAACGGTTGTTGTATTTATTGTGCAAGTCTTGGTTGTTATTCTTGTAGCATTGGTTAAAGAGGTTGCTAAGTAGGAGTAAGATGAAAATATGGTGTATATGATGTTTGCACCATTTGAACATGATGGGATTTGGTTACTCCCTTTCCCACAACATTCCTATTATGGTTGAATTGTTTCAGTCTTTCTTGGTTATTAGCCTCTACCAGTTGTGATGCTTTCACTTGGATGGGATGTTGGTAATTTACTTGATTTTGATTAGTTGAATTAATCTTGATAAATCTTTTACTGATGAACACCTACTTAATTAACAAACCTTTATCAATGATCTCCTTGAACATATGTGCACATTGTAGTTCCAAATGATAAGCTATCTCAATGTGAAAAATTTTGGTAAACTATGGGTAAAATAGATTGAAGGGCTCTCCATCACTATAAATAAATTTTAAAATTCTCACCATCATTTTACTTTGCTTGTGTTGAGTCCACTAATGAAATATCATGCTCGAGATTATAGAAAAAATGTTGCACAAACTTATTACAAAGATCATCAAAATTTGTTACTAAATTTTTGGGCAATTTAAAAAACCACTCCAAGGCTTACCCAACCAAGATTCTTGGAAATAATAGAAAAAGGTATATGTTGATATATGTCATTGGTTGACATGTGACAAAGAAATTGGTCAAATGAGCCTTAGGGTCACATTTCCCTTTGTATTTATCAAATTTTAGTGGTTCAAATCTTGGAGGAAATAGTATCTTCAAATACTCCATGTTGAATGATAGAAACATACATCATCCAATTTTAACTTTTTAGTTTATTTCCCTACCTGAATAGTAGTAATTGCATCCTTCATCTATTACAATTCTTGGGATAAGAAACTAGAAGGAATATTGGTTTAAGAAAGAATATTGGTTTGGATAGTTGGTTGGGAGGTCACATGTGGGAAATTTTGACTAGGGTATGATGGAGATATCTATTGGGGGATATTGGTTTGGTTGGGGAATATACCAAGAATATGCATACATGGATTAGGATGTACTTGAAATTGCACATTTAGTTGTATGATATTCTAGTTTAGGTTGGTGATAAAGGTTTGAATCAGAGGATTTTTTGGTTGGGACAAAGGGATATAATTATATTGTGCCTACTATGGTCAAAAAGGGACATGTAGCCAACTAATCGAACCTTGTTATTGAGTGTTAACTTGTGGACCAAGACCCTATCTCTAGATTTGTGGCACATTTTAAACCAATGGTTATCTAATAGGTACTTGAGAAACATGGGAACCTCCTTATTTCATGAATACCTATGAGGAAATGAAATTAAGTTATAGATTCAGCATCTATTGTTAACTAATATTTCCACATTGTTGACTAGTCATTACTTGGTTTTGGATTGGCATATTAGTCTATGACTGAAGAGGTATGTTTGTCATTACTTGGCAAGGTGGAACATTGGTTATCCCTGATTGAGATGGAAATGTATTTATCCTCTGTTATGTTGATACACTATATTGTGCCTATTATTATGGAACACTACTTACTACTTGTTGAGAAGGAGTAGGGTTCATCATATTATATCATTGAGGTGTGACTTTGGCCATTGTTTTATTACCTAATTCTATAGGTTTCACACTTGAGCAATCACATGTATAAACTCCTACTCCCTAGTATGATGACCTATTCATATGATTAACTATAGGTACATGTTGTTGGATAATTATTTATGTGTTAGTACCACTTTGATCAAGATTAGATGCTATATACACATTATCTACTATGTTTGGCTCACTATTTTATGTATAGGCCAAAGACACTTCTTCAAGAATGGGCATATGCATCAACTTATCTATTTAAGTATTTTATATGAATAGGTTCGAACTCAAATTATCTTATCTAATTAACTCTATCAACACTCCTGTTGAAGGAACTAGGTCGATAAGAGGCTTACTTACCATGTTCATCTGATTGAAATCACATGCTAGATTTAGTTGTGTTTGATATTCTATCTACATTTGGTTAAAGTGATCTTTCATGATGTTTTTGCCTTGATTAGATATATTAGGACCTTGGTACGTTGTTTATACTAGAGCCATAGGATTTCTAGAAGAAGCTTGTTGATCCTAAATGATATTGTGGGGCACTCTTACTAGACTTGGTAAATTTTCATGGGGGGAAACTGCTAAAAACTTGGCCCCTACCTCTATGGTTCTAACCAAAATCTAATCTTTTCTCTCTAACAAAAATGGATCATATATCAAATCTATATTAGTAGAATATGAATGTTGAAGTAATAACTTGTCCACTGCATGTATAATAGTTAGGTATTGTGTGGTTTGCTCTTAGTCTTGTTCTAAACAAGGTAGTGTGTTAACCAAATAGTTAGCCAATGGATCTTGGATTTTGGTCCCTGATTGAGTATTATAAGAGGGATAAGAATCTATATAATAAGCAATATTATCCACATAGGGGTCTTGTACCATTTCCTATTATGACATCACACTACTAATCCTTGGATTGTACATGAGTCCACTACGAGTGTAGGAATACATGTTAGGATCCATATTCAATTTTTTACAATAGAAGGTCAAAGAGTTATATGAACTCTAAAAAAGGATAATTTCTAAAAGAGATGATGTTTTAACTTGGTCTAGATTTATCAAAAGGATCAAAAGGTTTATGAATAGTTTTATGAGGAAATAAGCTAGTGTGAATTATCTAACATTTCACTATTCACACAAAGATAAACAAGTAAATGAACCTAAAAATCAAAATGCGAAACTCTAAGGTCAAAGTGTTTTAAATTAGTCTAATATAAGAATTTAAAAGTTTTTAGGTCTTTTGGCCAAATTCAACATCAAAATCTAGGCTCAAAAAAGGCATGTGCTAGGACTCTTGGCCAAACGATGTCAAAAACTAGACTTTGAAAATAGATGAAAGTTTTAATCTAATGGATTTGAAACACTTCTAACAAACACTAGACATTTGATTATGGGACATGAACTTGATCAACTAGGTATAAGGTATGAAACAAAAGGCACTTTATAAATAGTTTATTTTTTCACAAAAAAAGGTATAAAACATGGTTCTATTAATAAACAAGCTAGATAAAGGTGATCAGTATAATTGTGCTTTAGACAAAGGATCACAAAATTATAATCGAATTGGTTTGAAAATGTAGGAACAAATTTGGAACTCTATTGAAGAGGGTATATGAAATAATATTTGAAATTTTTTGGGTAGTGTAATGATGATATACTACCCAAAAGGTGTGACAAAATGGTTTATTTCAAAAACTTTCTAAGACAAAGACATTTTCCCAAAATTTTGATAGCATAACCCTACTTTTCTCGACTTAAATTGTTATGGTGTATAGACTCTAAGTGCAAGTGTTTAGCACAAAATGGCTTAAGTTTATCAAATTATGACAATGATTATGAGTCTCAAATGACCTTCAACCTAAATTGGAAATTGAACCTAAGTTCCCTCAAGTTTAGTGCAAATGGTGAACGCACTTAACACATCAACCCTATGAACTTATAAAGGTGAAATTTTGAATTTAGATTATAAGTGAAGCACTTAGAAAATATTGGTAAAGGTCTAGAATCAATTGGGTAGCATAAAATTTCCAAACTAGATGATATCGCCCTCAATATTTTAATAAAATTTGAACAAGGCAAAATGATGATCTCACATGGATAGCATAACGCCTCTTTGTTCAAAGGAAAATTTGGACTATGTGTTTGGTTTTGATTATTTGTTTACAAAAAGTTTTGACTCCAAACAAGACTTTAATCTAGGATAAGACCAACTAATTAACCACTCTTAAATCCTAAGTTAACAAGGTTACTTGGTATTGTTAGAATCCATCAATATATGTCATTTGAGAAGATTTTAAGTGTTCATATAAAAGTAAATGCACATTATATAGTAATATTTTTACATCCCCCCAACTTCTCTAAAATGACAGTATTGTGATAGGGACCTTGAGGTACACCTTGCACCAACAATACTTCTACGACAAGTGGGGATTTGTCTAAGATCTAATATGTTTCTAAATGATCTAGGGGAATCAATTGTATAATGAATTTCATGCCAAATAATTCAAAATAAAATCACATATTTTGGGTTCATATCACTTGGCTTGTTGCAAAAAGGTCTAGTCTTTTTTACAACTACTACATCCTGTTGTTTGCTCAGTGTAGTGTGATGTCCAAAGTGCCACTACATCTCATGTGTAAATCCAAATGAGCTAAATGAATTCAATTCTAAGAGATGAAACTCTAGGTCAAAGCTTCCCTAAATAACTTATAGGAGGTAATGAAGTCCCCCTTACAAGCTAAGTTTTCATAAAAATAAATGAAGCATGAAAGTAGAAAGACATTAGGATTGTTTTAAGGTCCCCCAAACTTTGAAAAGTTTTTTGGAAGTGTTTTAGATGACTTTTTTTCTAAACCTTGGACTAAGATATTTGTAATAGGAATGGAACTTTTGATTCTAAAGGTTCCCTATAGGGGACAAATGGAAGAGCATACACGTAACATTATTATTTTTGCTAAATAAAAATTTGATTAAACAACTATTGCAAATAAGAATTGACAAGTTTGTTTAATTTTAATCCCAAAATGAAATATTTGGTGGTGTTCATTTGACCCCTTGGTCTTAGTTGCAAACTTTGAAAACATTCACCAAAAACATCTAATTTTTTTTGTTAAACACCCAAGACAAGGTTCCTAATTGATTTTTAAGCATGAAAAAAGGGGATTTAAACATGTTTTGAGAAAATATCAAGCTTGGTCCTATAGTAAAAATGTTAGCATATCTTTTAGATTTGAAGCTCTTTTTGGTTTGAAACAATTAACTAGGGAAAGATAGTTCTTGGGTTTATGTTTTTAAAAAAACATAGTGACTGATGTTGGTTATTGCAAATGATGATGGTTACCTTTGCTAACCAATGTTAGCTACCCAACTGACATCGATTAAGATATGAAATTGATGTCAGTATTACCTATCGATGTTAGTTACTTTGTAAAATATTGACAAACAAAAATGTCAAAATAAAGTTAGAAAATCAATTTGCAAGATTTTTAAGGGTCCAAATAAATATTTTAGAGTTGTGAAATGATCTTATTTAGGTGTGAGATACTTCTTGTCCCACTAGGTGTGCCATATGTGAACTATGAATTTAACTCAAGAGAGGATGGTTAGTATGGTGCTAGTTATAAAATGAAAAAAAAATGAAAGAAACACACTAATAACATAACATCTCTAGGTATAGACACTAGGGAGAGATTAGTAAACAAAAAAAAATGAAAAACACAACTAAAAAGTAAGGAATAAAAATAATAATTCCTTCACCTTCCTTGGATGCTCCAGATGCATTTGTAGTAGTGGCTTGCTAGGTTTTGTGCTCATGAAGTCCTTGGAAATGAAAGCTTGGCTACCTTCATCTCTCCTTTGCACCTTATGGCTTGTGGCTTGGATTGGCTTGGAATAAATTTGGCATGGTAACACTAGTTTCATGAAGATTTTAGAACTAATCCTACATTACAACTTTGCATTCTCAATTATTAGAAATGATGTTCATGGCCTCTTTATTCATATATTTTTGGAAATGTATAAAATCAACCTAAACTATCCATCTCAAGATTGAGATGTGTGGTTGAGGATTAATTCAATTTTTGGAATTAAATTTTTAATTATCCTCATCATGACATTAGAAGAAGGGGAAATTAAGAGGCATGGAGGGCATCATAGAGGGCATTGATGAGGCATGGAGGGTATTAATCTTGATATTTGTGGCATTTATGACCTGGGGATGTCTTCCCAAAAAATGAGGTCACTTGATGATGTAGATATTCAATATTCATTTCTAAAAATAAGTATTCAACAAGTTTCCATGGAATTTTTTATTGAGCCTTGATTTGGGTTAATTATCTCTTAATCATGATTAAATACTTTGTGCACAAATTACTCAAATTGGTAAAAATGTCTTGTTATTGGTCTAAAATTTGATTAGATAGGAATTGGAAGGTGATGTCAGATGCATTGGATCCATATTCCCATTTCAGATGTTACCAACAAAAAATAATGAAGGCATGAATCTTGTGTAGAAGATTTCATAAGAAAGAGCAATCTAAAACACATGGGTGAAACATTGGAATTTTGACTCGAAATGCTCTGATCAAAGTTAACTAGCCCATAAATTGCATTTCCCCATTAAGGGATACCCTAGCCATAATTGACACTTGAATATGTTAGTTTCACATCATTTATCATGCTTTAGTGTTTTTAATCCAAATTGTGCATTTTGAATGGAAATTGGCCAAAAGCCTGATTGGAGGTTATCGATGGCCAATTTTAGGTGTCTATAACCATCAAAGCTAATCCTAGTCATTTTGCCTCTTGAAATATGATATACTAACCTAATTATGTTCTTATTCCTCCATCTACCCCATAACCAACTTCTAACAAAACCAACCCACCAACCATAAACAACAACAATCCTACTCACAATAATGATGAAGCATCAACTAACTCAAGCATCCCTTCATCCCAAATTCTAGTTGATGATCCCTTGCAATCCATATTCCAATGTCTCTCTTAGGGAATATCATCTTTTAGACTTAGATGCTTTCCCTACTATATAAGAAGATTGTAATCTCAAATATG
Organism: Torreya grandis; assembly: GCA_037957365.1. Lineage (NCBI taxonomy): Eukaryota > Viridiplantae > Streptophyta > Pinopsida > Cupressales > Taxaceae > Torreya > Torreya grandis. Next base: position 488,776 of record JARHVA010005721.1, read on the forward strand.
ACCCTTCCTACAATCCCAACATCAAAACCATCATCCCTTTTGGGCTCCCCAATAATTGAACAACTTTAATCTATGGGGGATTTTATCAACCACTTCTCACTCCCACTACTACCCCATTCATCTGACCATTCACCATCGATTTTTATTGCCTAGAAAAACTAGCCTTTGCCAAATCTTACCTTTATTAGTGTACTTGGAAGGGGTTTCGTCTTGACCTTTATGAATAGGGACCTCATGAGTTACCCATAATCAAAACACAAAAACCTTGTGAAATATTTGGCCTTGGGTTTTTACCACCTGAAGAACCCACATACCAAAACCCATTACCACCATCAATGAATAACTTTCATCTTCACAAGCCCCATCTCCCTCTAAATCTAAGGACTCTGATATAATCCCATCTAACTTTATTTTTGTATCAATACCATTAGTTTGGGCCCCCTAACCTATCAAAAGGGTGACCGATCTCAAAACCTTCCTCTCATCCATCCTAAAATGATTGAATGTGATTTTTCTACCATCAACACCATCCAACATCAGGATGATGCATCTATTTTCACCTACCTCAATATAGGGGATTCCTTTATTCATAAGTACCTTCCACATAAGAATAAAAATATGATAAATTAATCTACCATTGATGTCAACTTGGTATTTAGAATAACCCCTATATAATCAAAATTGACCAATCTTTAAATTCCATAGAGTAACAAGATTACCCTTCTTTTTTTTGAGACTGTAGCATAGCATTTGCTTGGTCTTATCAAGATATTCATAGAATTTACCCTTGTATTACTCTCCACAACATTATTACATATATTGAGGCTAAAATAGTTCAAAAAAATATTCATAAGATGGATCTTTGCATAGCCCTTCTTGTTAGAAGAGCTTCAACAAATCTTATCCATCGCCTTCATTCAGCCCATTGACTAACCACAATAGGTTTCCAATATTGTTCCCATCACCAAACCCACAGGGGGCCTTCACATCTACATCAATTTTCATGACCTCAACCTCACTTTCCTAAAGGATAATGTTCCTTTGATAAACATCGACCAACTCATTAATCTCATAGTTGGACATGAAATGTTATCTCTCATAAATGGTTTCTGAGATATAATCAAATCCTAATTACCCATAAATATTAGCATAAAACTTCCTTTATTACCACATGGGGAACCTTCTACTATAACATCTTTTGGACTAAAAAATGATGGAGAAACCTATCAATGGGCCATGACATATATCTTTCATGATCTCATCCATAAAATCATAGAGGACTATGTGGAAAATCTCTTGGAAAATCTCAACACTACAAGGATCACCTAGTTATTATTACAATCATCTTTAGCCAACTAATCCATTATCATGTCAATCTTAACCTCAAGAAATGTATTTTTGAAGTATTATCAACTAAGTTTATTAGTTTCATCATCTCTCTCCATAGAATCAAAATAGGCCCTACCAAAGTCAAAGCAATCTTGGATATGCCTCCTCATACCAACCTTATGTAACTATGTGGCTTACAAGGAAAACTTCAATCCATCCATCATTTCATCTCCCAGTTATCAGATAGATGTTAATCCTTCCACCAACTCAAAAAGAAAGACACCTCTTTTAAGTGGACCAAGTCATGTCAACACGCCTTTGATTTAATCAAGGAGTATATTTTCTCTCCACCTATCCATGTAACCTAGAAATCTAGGCCTATGCTACTACTAGTGCTACTATCACCTGACCATCCTATGTTGATGCCCCTATAGGGTCCACATCCATAGGCTATTTCCCCCATCACCCAATTTGAGGTTAGTAATTACATATTTGTACTAGTATTAAGGCCCATATCCATCTATAACACCAACATCATCTATGAGAGATCTCACTAGAAACTCCTTCAAATCTAAAATGATGTCTTATGGTTGCAAATCTAGGAGTAAGAACTTGACCTCCTCCCTCTTATATCAAGGGAAATCTAGTGGGATCCCCTATTCTAATATAGACTTCCACCACACTTGATCAGAGGGGATCAACTCAATCTCCCCATCTCTCCTCTTATAAATATAACACCAACTCTATAAGGATAATGTATGGTACCAGTCCCAAGTCAACTAGGCCAACCTACATATGGCCTCCATTTCTTATCTCCTACCACCAAACCCTCCAATGTATCTTGTAACTAGTTAATGTCTCTAGCTCCTCCACCTACCCCTATTAAAGAATTAGTATACCTCCATCACATGATGTTGACTAGAAATCCTACCTAGGTAAAACCCTACCATTTTAGCCCCAATGGTCTCACAACTCGAATATGCTTGTATACCTAGTAATAAAACACAAAATTGACACTGATCCGATATTATATGTGTGCTTTGAAAAGCCCAAAGCTCTTTGTAGATCTGGACTAATAGAATTAGGGCCCATCCAAACACTATCCTCCCTTATAGAATCTCCACTAATACCCCCAATATCAAGTATGTAAATCATCCATGGCTCAAATTTAATTATGTAAAACATGTCATTTCCATCATCAATATCATTAGCAAGAACCTATCCTCTAGGGCCCTCTAGTATAATGGCCTAATCCCAAACCCACCTACATGCCATCTATCATGCACCTGATATGATCCATATAAGAAATCCAAGTGGTAGTCCCACTCCTTTCTCTCAATATGATAGATGGGCTCCCCCTGAATTGGTAGTCATGTGATACTAGTCATATCCTCTAATAGGATTGTCATCTCTCCCATAGGCAACATGAAGGTGCTCATTGCTAGGTCCCATCTCTCAATGAATATGATGATCATGGTTACATCCCATGGTAGGTGATGATAGTGAAACATATCCCCTAGGCCAACTATCTCTATGTGCCTCCACTCCTCTATGATCATCACATCCTAAACCTTGGTAAAGATCCTCGTGACTTGGTTCCTCATATAAATCTAGCCATGGGACTACAAACTAATAAATAATAATATTAGCATGCATACTTCATTTTCTATTTCACTCTAAAATCTTCACCCATTCTTTTTAATCTATTCCACTCTCCTTTGTTACATCTCTTATTTTACCTCTCATAATTTTGAACATCATTTTAAAAACCTAACCTTTTCACTTATTTTCCATCTTTTACCATGCCTTTCAACTAATCCTTTGACCACATATGGTTCTTTAAACTATTAATGGTCCCCAAGAGACCATTTTACCCCTAGGTTTGACCATTGATAGATAGGTAAAACCACTGATGGTCACTATGTGTGACCATCAGAGGTGCAACCCTTGAACCTTAAACCTCCACAAAACATCCTACTTTCAACAATCACCTACATAAACCTATCATATTACCCAGTTTAAACTCAACACACATTATCCCTATATATTTCCCCATTAATTTGAATAAATTAAACCAAAACCTAAATCTAGGGCATCATTTTCCAAAAAACCCATTTAAAAACATCACAATTTCATTCCCAATGACTCATGCAACTTCTAAAGTGACATAATTCATCTTCTTATCAAATTCCAAATAATGCCTACCTCATTCCATGATCATTGGCATGGCTAAAAGCCTCATCCCATTACTTGGTCATGCCCTCATCCACCCTTCATCATGTCAAACCTTAAACTCCTCACACCTACATTCTCAGCCAATCATAACACTCCACCTCAATACTCTTAAGTATAAATGACAAATCCATAGAGAAACCAAAGAATAAATTCCAAAATTCAAATGGTAAAAATAAAACATTTTTTACTTTTGACCTTTTAGCTTTTAGTATTTCCTCTTAACCATCGATGGTTAGGGTGACTATCGATGGTCAACCCTGGAAACACTCTTAACCATTACCAGTCAGGGTCTGACTTCTTCAACCTTTTCAACCACACCTCACCTTGGTCTAGAATTTTAGTGAGAGTTATATTTGTCCTAATGTTCTTTTTGGATATTAAATTTCATGGAACTATGTAGGTAACATACACTTACCTAGTGTATATGGAGTTAGCTCAACCATTCTTAACTAGCCCATACCTAACCATTACACCATGCATACCTTAATGTTGGTCATTTTTGACCCAAACCATTTTCTTATTTTGTGGTAACTTTTCATGGTCCTTTTTACTACACTAACCAACCTTGCCATGTTAAACGTTTGAATATTATACCACCTCTTGCACAATCCAACCAATTATGTTGATTTGGTAGAGCACTCCCTACCTTGGATATTTGTGACCAATACCAACCCTATCTAGATGGCTTGATAGACTTGACCTGATTAGCTATGACTATGTTGTGGACTGGTTACCCCTATCACATGTTCCTCTAAAATTGTATCAACATTTTTAACTTTAGTCTTAGCGTGGTCTTGACTATCACTCTTACTCACATTTTATGCATGTGTTTTCATCTCAAATGCCTAAAATTTTTATGTCACCCACCTTGTACCTACCCATTTACCATTTATCAAATCCTAACCTAATTTTCCTTCTACCTCATCAACTTTTGGTTTGAGGGGGAACATCTCCTCCCATACTCAAGGTAACTAGATCTTGACTAGAAATATATTTTTATTATAAATCTTGTTAGATAAAAGACACATAATAAAAAGGGGAAAAAAGTAGACACCAAAAAACTACACACAATGGCTTTTGATATCAAACTACTTTTTGACCCTCATTTGACCTCACATCTAGTGGACTACTTAATCAATTAGACACATTTACCAACTTGATCCCATCAAACCCCTAACTTATAACATTTAGCTAAAATGTTTAATTCACCCATTCTAACTTACTTTAACTCATTTTATTCTAGCCCCTCAACCATCAATGGTTAACTTAGTCATCAATGGTTAGCCTGACCATTGACGGTCAGGTCTCCAAGTCTATTTTAAAGTTTTAAAGCATTGATATATTTATGTGAGATAAGTATCTCCATAAATGGAAACATGTTTTTAAAATTATATTTAAAATGTTGTGAATTGGTAACTTTATCCCCTTTCAAATTAGTAACTTCCTCCATCTTAATTAATAACTTCATCTTATAAAAAGAGAAGAGGAGGAAGTGAAATGGATCCAAAATCCATAATTTTACATCCAAGCTCTCTTGCATATAGGTATCCAACATCCTTCAGTAAGTAAGCAATGTCATTGAATACCTAAAGCTCTATCAGAATCACTTTTTAAATCAAAAGTACTATCTCTCTGTCCAAATTATTTTATCTTTCTACCATCAAGTTTCAAGCATCTTTCACTTGATTTTGTTGATTTATATTATTTCTAACCTTTCTACCCTATCAAACTGATCAATACATTATTTTCCACCCCTTAACCCTATAATAGACCTTTATTTTCCTAAACACCCAATCTATACCTTCTTTACTGATCATTTTATATTTACATAGGTAATCATTAATGGTTAGCACAACCATCGATGGTCACCTCAATTATTGATGGTTACCCAACTGCCGATGGTCAGCCTAAACCATTGATGTTTTAGTTGATCACTGATAATCACCATGGCATAAAAATATATCAAGCTATTTTTAGTCCTATAACCTTAGTCAAACCTATCTTTCTCTATTTTTTCTTGATTACAATACTTTTTATAATTTTTTGGACTAGACCCCAACCATTTTAGCATAAGTATTAATCAAATTTTCTACCTTTGGTTACTTTTCTATTAACTAGCATTGTAATTTATTTGAATTTCACTTCATTTATCTTATGCAAGTAGATATGTATGTTATCATTTATATATTAATTGTTATAATAGTGGATTGACAACTCCTAATAAGCAATGCACTTCTTGGATCTAGCTCATGCTAGGTAGTCCACTCATCTATTTGCTAACAACACCATTTTCTAATGTCTTTCTTATCTACAAGTTACTACTTCCTAGCCAAAGAGGATTTCTCATCATCATCTAAATTCACACATTCACTTTATAAATTATTATTATACACACCCTATTACCAATTTCATTTTTTTCTTTCAGTTTAAGAAATGGGTGAAAATTAACTTAAATAGAATCCTAGAGAACTTTAGAAAAAATATATTTATACATAGGGGAAGTCTTGAAAAGGTCTAAAATTGAGATATTGGTTATTTTTTTCTTAATATGGTCAATAATGTTATACTTATGTTCAATATTAGAGGGATATGCACTTGGTAGGGTAAGATTTGCATGTCTTGTGGTGATGAAACATTCATATTTTGGTAAATTAATAACATTAACATGTCTATGTACCATATCAAATCTATTGATTTTAGAATCAAATGGATGAATAACTTGACTAACATTTCTTGATTATAGTTGTTCTTGTTTTTCCTTACCTATAACTTACCCATGATTAGGGAATTTGTCTTTCTATATCCCTAATTTATGGTTATTAGATTGTTTAGATTATTAGTTTTCAACTGATATGTCACCTCTATCAATGAGGTCTTGAACATAGTGTTTTAGGTGCATACATTAATTTTTTGAATATACTTTGATATGATGGTATTAAAATTAATCTTATTCCTTATACCAATAAATTTTGGGAACATTTTATTCAAAAGGTTTTATGTTTGGCCATATAATCATGTTTACATGAGCTAAATTTCATAAAACATTCTCGTAAGTGTCACCCAATTGAGTGAACTTACATTTAGGTCTCTCTTATTTTAGTTTCCCACTATGAATTATAATATTTTTATTTGATTGGTTTTATGTTTGGGTTTGTGGGTTTCAAATCTATTTTACATTGATTACACCATCTCCAACATGATTTTTATTTTTGGAAAATAATTTTTTGTTGTCTATTGGCTTTAAGGAATTGTTATTATCTTGTTTATGGATTTTTATTATACCTCTATTGATCAAATTTATTTCCACTTGAATTTCCTTTTCAATAATCTCATTGAAATATCTTGGGCAAAGGAGTAACAAGTGATGTCCCAAATCTGAGTTTAAGTTGTTCATAAAAATGTCCACTAGCTCTGTTTCTTGAAATGACCATGTAAAATGACTTGCCATTACTCAACATCTATGAAGGAAGAAACAAAAAGTTTAGCCATTTTATTATTTGGTGTTATGCAAATATGTAGTGGTTAAGTATTTTTCAATATTGGAAGAGAAGTGTTGGACAAAGTTTTTAGATAAGTCTTAGATAAGTCTTCAAAAGTGAAGATAGACCCTTTCAAAAGTCATGAGAACCATTTAAGGGCTTGGACCCCAACTCTTCATAAAAATAAACACAAAATTAATTCATTATTATAAACAACATATTCACATGTGTGATAAAATATAGTTAGATGTTCCCTAGGATCTCCATTACCTTTATACTTATCAAATTTTGGGAGTTCAAATTAATTGGGAAAAGGTGTAGTCATTTTACTCACATCATAGGGATGTGAGAAAATTTACTCTAATTTATATTATTTTTTCAAATTATAAGATCTAGCTTGCAAGCCTTGAACTCTATCCTTTATATTTTGAAATTCTTTCATGAGATAAGGGGATAGTTGGTCCATTTGACTTAATGAATTAGGTGGTTGACTTGAGAATTGATTTGTGTTTTGGGGAGTGTGTTGATTAAAATTGTTTAGAGTTTGATTGTTGAAGTTGATGTTTTGAGGATATGAAAAGGTATTAGATTTATAGCCAAGGTTTTAATTTGTATTAGAACCAATATTTATTTGATTTAAATTTGGGTTAAAACCAAAATTGGTTTTTATTTGGGTTTTGATTATTACCAAGGTTGGAGTTTTGTGTAAAGTTTGAATTTGTTTGATTTGGATTTGGGTTGAAGCTTGGACTGTTTGATGTGTTGGTGTTGAATTTCATCAGATTAGAATTAGTGTTTTGACAAAAACATATTTGGTTAAACAAAATTGAATTATTTTGTTTTGGAAGCATGTTGGAATTTGAATTAAACTAATTAAAACCTAGGTTTGAATTAGTTTGGTTTTGATTTTGGATTGGGTTATTTTGGTTTTGGTTATAGTTTAATATAGAATTCATGTTTGGATTGTTGAAGTTAAGGTTGGAATTTGATTTCATTTGGTTTTATTTTGAGTTGGTGTTGTGATTTAGGGTAGAATTAAATGAAATATTTTAAATAAAGTTAAATTATTTTGGAGTTGGATTAGGATTTTGATTGGAAGGAATGAATCAAGAAAAAAATGATTTGGTATACTATGATTTAGATTTAGATTACTGAATGTGCATGAACATCATTTAAACTAGGATTTGATGATTTATTGGGAAAAATAGAATAGGTATTCAAACTTTGATTTTATTTAGATATGGTTAGTGTGCTTTGAAATATCTAGTTGGGATTGATTAATGAGTTTAAATGAAGATTCAAAATTAGATTAATTTTATTATAACCTTGTGAATTTGGGTTCATACTCAAATTTGGTATAATCAAATTTTGATTGATTAAACTTGAATTATATGGGATACCCATATTCAAGATTAGTTTATTTTTCTGTATGATGGGTACACATGAAGTAGGATTAAAGTTTTGATTGGTGGGGTGCATGATTGATTATTTTGAAGGTATATTCGAACTCAAATTATTTGGATAGTGTTATGAAGGTAAATTCCTATTTACATTAATATTGGGATTACCAAAGGGATTGATTTATTAATGATATTGAAATTTCATGATCTCTTAATTTCCTTGATTTACATGGATTTATATGGGAAAACCATGGCTAGTTTTGGATGACTCCTCATGTTAAATAGTTTTCCATTTATATTGAGAGATTTAGGGATGAGGTTATGAGGAATAAATGAGAGAATTTATACCATATAAATAAAATTGTGAGATTTTATTATTGGGATTAGAATATGAAGGTTCTTTACTTGAAACTATATATTACAAATTATGTACATCAAAATTGAATGAAAACTTTAATCCAAAACCCAAATATTGAATCAATAATTCATTTTTTTAGATGTGATATAATCATTAACGGAGGGTAGAGGTTGGACATCTTTGGGTCTACCCTCATCTTAGTAAGCCCCTCTTTAATCTTATCCATGCTCAATTATTTCATGTATCTCTACATGATGCTCTTATCCAATGAATTGAAAGGGGTCATGGCCAAAAGGCTCTTCCCTTCCATTGGGAGAATTTAACATGGACATTTGATGAGAAATATGCATGATTAAGAAAAGGAAAAATGTCTAAAAGAAAAAGGATATTCTAAATTAATAATACAAACCAGAAAGTCGACTAAAAAACTCAAATTCTTGAACCAATTATTTTAAGTTTTAGATATGAAGACTTGATTTTAGGATGTGATTTTGAACTTAAAAGAACTAGTTTTCAAACAAGGATTTTTTATAATGTGGTATACATAATGAAAAAACAAACAAAATTCTATTTTAAATAATCAATAAATTGCACATAAAATGTGAGAAAATAAGATGAGAGTTGTGAACAACTATTGGGCCTTCTGATGTCACTAACTCATTGATACTCTCAGATATGGCCTAATATTAAAAGACACTAATAATAGAATATCCTACCTTTCTCATGGTCTACTGAGTCTAGTTTTGAGTGTGTGTGGAATGTAACTTATTGGTGTTAAATGCTAGTTGATGCACAAAATTTGTATTATAAAAGAGGTTATCCTAGGATTAAGGTTTAAACAAGATTATCTACGGGAAAAAATATAGAAGAAATAAATAAATAAGATGAACACTATTGGATCTTATCCTAAAGTTCCCAACATAGACATAGGGTTATCAATATGTTGATAATTATCAATATCATATTTTGAGGTAGCTATTGAAACCTTGTGTATTAGAGCAAGAAATCCCCTCATGTCATCATGTGTTAAAAACACATAACCATATAGTTAATTGAAATAGGTAGTTATCAATTTATATACCCCATTGTTAAATAGGATTTGTCTTACAACATAGTGGTGAAATCCATGATCAATAGAGACCCTAAAAATAAAAATAAAAAGTAAGTATCCATTTCTAATTTTTGAGTATTGTCACCAATGTGATTCCAAGGAAAGATGATACATAGGCACTACTTGGGTAACACATAAAATTTTGTAAATGTTTTTGATTCCAAAGTATCACCACAAATGTGATACCAAGGGATTATTATACACAATATACACAATCAAAAACAAAATTTTGAAATAAAATGTGATGTAGTTACTAAAAACTTTGAAAACAAATTTGAAAGTGTTAGTAAAATAAAATGGATTTTTATTTATCATTTTTTTATTATCTTTTATAAATTTTATATAAACAAGTTTTTATAATGTTTACATATTCTTGGATCAATGAAATCTACAATATAACAAGTAAAAACTATGAAAATAAAGTGAAAAACACCTCTCGATAATGAATTTATAGTTATACAGGAAGATAAGAAAAGTAAAATTGTAATATAATCAACACAGGAAAAAGATAAAATATATAAATCAAAAAACAAATAGACCTATGCTTACAAAATTATTTTGATGCCCAAAACATTGAATTCTCTACCCACCATGATAAATTCACTACCATGAATGATGAATTTGATGCCAAGAATGATGAATTTGTTTCTCCAAATGATGATTTTTATACTCTAAATGACATTTTAATTGTTTCTTAATGAATTTAATATTGACCCTAGAAAAAAAATCAAAAACATAGAAAGGGACTAACAGAACAATTTCACTATGAAGTTGAACAAATTCACTATTAAGAACCATAATTTTACTTTTGACTTTTCTATATTCAATATTTCATAATGGAGCATACACAATCAAACATAAAATGCACAATAGAAACTTGTAGCTTATACCATCACTCAAAAATACAATATTAAATGTATATGCAAGTAAAAACAATAAAAATCAAATGAGAAATGCTATTTAAATGTAAAAATGATGATCAAAAGGTGAAAAAGATGATGGAAGGTCCCATTAGGCATACTATAAATTTGTGATCTTAATTTATAAGTGATAATAAATTAACTAATCCTAATATAAGTTAAATTAAACATAAAATACAACAAAAAACAAAGAAAGTAAAAAATAAAAACTTTATGCTTCAAATGTGCAGGTTTTCTTCACTGCAATGTAAACTTGATTTTCTCTTCAAAAATGTGGTGTGGTGCTCACTCTTCCAATGCAAAGTATAATAGACAAAATTTTGGTACAAAATAAGTCTTTTATTTTCTTTTATTTGCTTGGATTCATTTGTGAATATAAATCTATTAGCATAAGTCTAGATTCTAATCCTTAAAAATGAAGGTTTTAAAGTTTATTTATAGATTTTTGGAGGAAGATCCAGTAGTGGAGGATTATTTAGATTTTTAAATGATCCAAATAATCAATTATGGATAATTATTCCTTACCCATGAGTATGAATACAATTTCAAATGGTTGAGATAAGTATGAGATTGGTTTGTTGAGTCACCAGGAATAAGTCAAACTTCTTGACAATTCTATAGATGATTCATAGGAGGTTGACAAAGTTGTGGATTTGGTTGGGATGAGGGAGAAAAAGGTGTAATATTTTTGGATGAAGTGTAAAATCCAAATTTTATATTTAAAATAAGGATTAAGGTGTTCATAGTTGACTAATTTTACTTATTCAATTATTTACATTTAGAAGGAGATGTAATGAATTATTTTAAGAAGAATTATTCATATATTTTAGGTGAATTTCAACATGTAATGAAATATATGTGTCTATAGTATGGCATACATTTAAAAATATTATATTATATATATTTTAAGTAAATTTTAATCAAATAAGGGAATTAGTAACCTATACCATAATAACTTGTAGAGAACAACTCAAAATTAATATGTACACTATAATTTACCTTAAACAAGTTAAAATAATTTAAATCACACATAAATCCAAATTTAAACTTAGATTTAAAAATATCCTCCTAACATAAGACCTTACATGACCTCTTGCACATTATTTCTCTCTTCGGCAATATAGGGATTCTAGGAATCTAATGGAATTATAGTCCTTCGTAAAAAATATCCAAATATTAATTTTATCAGTATCAACATGTCATTTATTTTATTCATATTTTTTATTTCCATATTTAAAAACTTTCTATTGGCTACTTCCCATTAATGTGTCATGAAGGGATGGGTATCAAGAGTAAAGGAGGTTTTTATATCATCCCAATCCATAATTTCATTATGTAACTAAAATATTATTTTAACAAGGGTTTTATCACTTTTGAGTTCCCAACTAGGGTTTTTTTAGATATTACTTATTTTTATTGAACAAGTCATCCCCGTGATATTAAACTAATTTAAAAACTTACTTGTGAAGATAAACATGACTAAATGAAATGCATCTTCAACTTATTCATATTAAATTCATTTAATCTTGGTCATCTAGTCTTTGGTTTCTCATTATAAAAGAAATGATCAATTGACTTCATTATTGTCATATATCATAGGGATTTAACCTAAATTTTATTATTGAATTCATTTGTTCTACCTTCACACTCCTCATCATCTAACACCTAAACATGTTTTATAAATATATTAAAATTCATCTTTTATTCAATTATCATAGTGTCAATTTATTGTATGGAAGGTATGCCACTTTTATATATCATTTTCATTTTTAAATATTATGATTAAGATAAAATCATAATTCCTCCAATATCCATTATTATTCAAATAAAAAGATGACCTGAATGGATAATTTAGGTAATATTTTTTTCCTATTATTATTTTTTGTTAAACCTAGGGACATAACCTATTCATTTCACTAAAACTAATTAATAAATTAGAATTATTATTATTTAGTTCTCTAGGTTATGTTTTTTAAATAATAATGTTTCAAGGCAAAACTAATTTGGGAGTAGTAAGAGAAAAATTGCAATAAATGGGAAAGAACAATATTATATGGTTTTGGAAGGATAATAACTTTGGAAAATGACAAGTTAAAGTGATATAGTTCCCTTTGGGCCTATTTTTTACTATAGACCCATCAAGCTTATTTGATACTTCAATAAATTCATTGGCATGAGTAAGGTTTAATTTTATTTAATTTTATAATGCATGAACACATTTACATTAGAAATATAAATTTGATCAAGTCATGATTAAATACTTTAAAAATTATATAATATTTCCCTAGATAATTTTATAATTATTTTTTATGCCAAAATTTATAATTTTTACAATAATAAGTAAAATCAATCACTTTTGTTGTCTGGATAATGAAACTAGATGAAATCATGAGTTAAAATAACCTTTGTATGCATTTTTTAATAAATTGTTTATCAAAATATAAAACTTATATGTAATAATGATCCAAGATTCTATAAATCTTTAAAATTAAAACCTCAAAAACATGAGTCAATGATTCATGTTTTTATTCCAATAAAATCATCAAAACTCAAGAATTGAAGAGCTCTGATTCAATAAGGAACATGAATATGGTATGGAAAATGGGGAATTTGGTAACTATTTTGAGTTATTTACAAAATCAAAATCATGGAAAATGATGGATTTGGAAATAATCCATATTAATTTTAATACCTCCCATTTTTTTTGCTAACTTTGGTAGTCTCTCAATGTTTTATGAAATTTATAGGGTTCCAAATAGCCATACATTCTATGGTTAATATATCTCCTGAGTTGGAGTCATATTGAGCTATGTTAAGTTAGTAGTGATTTTAACATCTCAAATTTTATTCCAAAAATTTCCATCATCCTAATTATGAAATTAATTAATACCTATAGATATTTGCACATATATCTACTATATATTAAAGTTAATTTTGACATGACATACCTAAATTTTTTTACACCAAGACTATGTATCATGAACCATATTAGTTAAGACAAAAATTATGACTTGATTGAAGGATTTTTATAATATTATGTGAGTTAAAAATATGATTTTTGGAATAATATAAGATATCACACAATTTTTATTTCTAAACTATCTAAACTATTTTCATTCCAAACTTTGATGGTTTTACAATCAAATATTTATTCGTAGTCAAATCCTTTATTATTAAAAAATGAATTTTCAAGATATTTGGAAAATTGTGTGTAGGTTTTGAACTTTATATTTTTAGAATAGTAATTCACCTTCATACTAATTTTAGTTACACACTATCTAAACCATTTTAACTCTATACTTCAACACTTTTCTAGTCAAATATTTATTCCCAATCAACTACATTCATTCAAACAAAAACTTTACAAGCTTACTTAAACTTTAAATTGATTTACTTTATTGTAATTCAAAGTTACATACTTAAAATTGTTTAGACCAAGACTACATACCATAAACCATATCAATTTTAACAATGATAAAGTTGGGTTGAAATATTTTTATAAAAAAATTCAAATAAAATTTATCAAAAAATATGATGTCAGGTAGGATGCATTAATTATGTATCCTATTGGACAAATAAGGTCATGGTTAATTAAATGTGATATGACTGATTGTCTATCAATATTAACACCTAGATCTATTATAACCATTATCACCTACACTAAATCATGAGTAATGGAATAGATTACTAAATTTGAAATGATCAAATATATATCAATATTAGCATACATGTGCGCGCGCACGCGCGCACACACACATAGATATATATATATATATATATATATATATAATCTATTATCACATAGACCATAACATAGCAAAATTTTCAAACTATAACCAAAAGGTGGTCAACATATAAATTCATTTATACTTCAGAAAATAATTCATAAACCATGGATGATGTATCATATATGCTTATATTATATTTAAATAAAGTTTAAAAATTCATTTAAACACAATATTACTTTATATCATTGAATCGATTATATGTCCATTATTGAGAACCAACTTAGTTCCTAGAAAACTTCCATTAGACAATTCATATAAATGGTGTTGATCACGAACTAAATTAGTTATTAAAAATGATTAAAATTTAAAAATAAGTGAATTTCACATCATATATTAATGATGAGTTCATATAACCTTTTATTTATTTGATCTAAGAACTAAGTGTCATTGATAATTGATGAGTTAGAAGCATTATTATTATATAGTCTCATCCTTGACTTAAGAGATTGTAAGGCCCAAACATGCACATAGTTTCATACTGAATATCAATATAAAGTCTCAAATATTAACATATATTTATCATTATATTATTTTCACAACTTTACTCATATTATATAGTGAACCCCTTTTTATTCATAACCTTTATAAAATTATCATTGTCATTACATTAATATAAAAAATAACAGAGTATTATTTTCAAGGTAATATTATATGGATAAAAAATATGCAAATTTTTTAATCCTAGGATAAATATTATAATAATTATTTTTATTTTTATTAGACCCAACCATCATAAATGATATGACTACACTTTCTCAATGAAGAGATGTAGAAACAATTCAGAGCATATGTTGCATGTAATTAAGCATTTTTGAGTTAATTAGTTTGGTTGAATAATGGTTGATAAAATGAACCAATTTTTTGGAATAATGTTTTAGAAAATGTTGGGTAATGTTATATCTCTATTATTTCCCCTAAAAAATATCTAATCTAATAGTCCTACCTTTAAAAAATGGTTATTCAAAATGGCAATACTATGATAAGAAAGCTCATCTCAAAAAATGGAAACAAAGGGAAAGGAAGGGAAAGAATGAAATATAAACCAAGATAATGATTTATTTTTTTAAAATGAAATGTAATTTTAGTTTACCAATATAAACCTAATTATATAAATATCTCAAATTCGAATTAATATGGCACAAAGTGTCTAAGGCAAGATCAAATTTAAAAATAAACCTATGGATAAACTCAATAGTGATACTTCAAGGTTTCAAAATAGTTATCTTGTACACATTTTTAACATGCCTAGGTCCCTATAAGAGATAAAACATAATTTATTTAAAATATCAAATACTCAATTGAAATGATGTGTAATCTAGGCATATGTATTTCATTTAATAAAATAATATAATTTAGCATCTCATATTAACTCTAGAAATGGAACATGGAATTAAATAAAATAATACAAATCAAAGAATATTTATAAAATAACATATATTTTATTTATTTCAAATCTTCATCCCCCATTTGAAAGGGCACATATAATAGTATAAATACATTATAAAGAGGCCAAAGACACTCTAATAGGTAGTCCATGAAATTTTTTCATATAAAATTTCATACATTTAATTTTAGTTAATTTTTTATAAATAAGTTTGAAAATACATAAAACTAACAATATTTAATCAATATCAACTTTAATATTTACTTTAGCTCAAACTCTAGCAATATGTGGTCCAGATCTCACTTGAGAACTATGGACTATGTGCTGAGTGGAAGTATCTAAAGGATTATTTTTTGCTAGCTAAGGTTGAGGATAAGGTTTATTAAATCCTAGTTTGTATGCATTAAAGGCATTCTTGGTCTTATCTAATGGCATGGTGGGCACTATAAGTAGCTTCACTTTATGTCTTATCAATGTTTAACACATTTGTAATTTATATTTTAGTAGTTCCTTTAGTGAATATATCTTTTCAATCTTCTCCTTGGCATTAGATACTAGTTCAACTACCTTATCACTACCACCATATTTATCTTCCATAAATCTATCCCTTAAATATCTCATAAAGTGGTCTAATTAAGCATTAAATACCTCTTACATAAAAATATGTTTATCTTGTGAAAATATGTTATGAATTTGGCCTCATCGAACAATTATAAAATCATGTCTTATACCACTATCCTATGTTCTCATATGACATCCATATCTCTATCCAAATCTATTATAAAAACTCTCATCATACAAAAAAAAAACTACTATCTAAGCCTATATCCTCAATCGTCATAATATTCTAATTTGGACAAGACTTTTACTTAGTTATCTTTGTCAAATATCTCAACCTAACTCTTAATTGAATGATTGTTATAAAATATTCTTTGACATTTTGAATAAATGGCTCACTTGTCTCTTTATTTAAAGATTTGTATAAATAAACCATAAAATGATCTAAGGGATTATTCTACCTAGTCAATAAGTCCCTATGGTACTGAGGCTTTGGTCAAAATTCCAAGTCTTTGAAGCTCATGATCTATCCATTTGACCATGGTGGATGATACTTCATTATAATATAAGATAAATGAAGAAGGTTCCTTTTTATAATCAAAGATTTGTTTAGCCATATCCTTTTTATTCTTATTCAAATAATAAATTTATCTTCAAATTCATGCCAAATTAGAGTCTGGCATTTAGTTACCTTTATTATAGTTACCATTTTCATGGTGTTAATGGACTTGTATAATTGAATCCTCATTTGGGTTTCATGTATAATCACCCAATCTTATCTCTCTGCTTGGGTATCTTGAAATTTCCTAATATATTATTTTTCTTTTGAAGGCATACCAACTATATATACATTGGATGAGGGGATAATGGTAGTCAAAGTGGTGGAGATAGTGAAGGGAAGGGTAATGGTGAAATCATGGTCCTTTGAGTTTAATTATGGAAGGGGTGAGGATGGAGTGACAACAAAAAATTCAAGGATAGAAGAGTTAAAATAAATCTACATACATTTTTTATTTTCATCCTAATATTCAATAATATTTTCTTTGAACTTTAATGAGGTGGGTACAATAATCATTTCATTAATATAAACTATAGATGAGATATTTGTTGGTGTTAAATATCCTAATGATAAAGAATCCATGATTTTTTATGACATTGATGGTGAGGTAGACACACCCATAGTAGATATGGAATCAATGTAACTAGTTTAGGATTATGTTAGCCCTTTAGGAGATGAACCTTGTTTAATTAAACCTAGACCAGATGCAAGAATTTTAATTTAAGAGGTATTATGTCTACTATAAATATTGGCAATTATGGGATATTACTTACAAGAACACTAGAAGGTGTAAAATAAATATTCATAGTATAAGTATAATATAAATAGGGGAATCAATAGTAACATTAATTAATGGTGTTTCCATTACATATGTGGTAGGGAAAACTGAAATAGTTACTTCAAATTCAAATCCATCATTAGAAGTCTTGACATGAACTGACTCAATTTATTTTTTATCCTCATTAATAGTGTCCAAATAAATTAAAATAACATTAATAGGAATTTTAAAAACCCTATATGCATGAGTTTTATCATCAATATTAGGAATCATACTATATCTATGAATAATTTAAAGTACATAACAAGATTCTACCTTGAGAGTTGGTTATTATAACCACCCTTGGACTGTAATACTTGACATGCTTGGAAATGGTCATTTTTTCCCAAAACCATCTAAGCACATTCATTGAAAGGGCCTTCATGATGATTAGGTTGGTTCAATAATAGGTATGCTTAAGTCCTTAAGATTACTTATACTTTTGATCCATTGAATGAGTCTTACAATCATTATTGGAGTCATCATTTGTATTAGGCCTATTAGAACATCTATTTATATGGATTTCAATGTATGTATGTGTTCCAAATTATTTTATAGGTATCCATTCTTTTCAATCCTTTATTTATGTCCAAAATACACCAAAAATTCTCCCTTCTAATAAATCTTACAAGAAGGCCTAATATATTAGTCCTAGAGTCATGATGTATAGTGAGACCTACTTGATAATGGGAGACGTGAATTAATTTTTATGGGTAAATGCATCCAATAGAGTCCAAATTAATTTTTAATCACCCTGATAATATTTTAGAGGTTTAATCAAGTTCTTGTCAAGACAAAGTCAATAAAAATGTCTTAATGAAACATTCGTGATCCTATAAAGGTGTTAAAGGAGGTATTGTTCACTCATAAAGTAATTTTAAGAGGGTAAATTTTTATTTGAAGTCTCATAAAGTCATATTAATTTTTAAAACTTATTTACCAACCCTCAAGTCTATAAAAGTGGTTGAGTAATGTATTTTACTTGATGGTTTCCCTCCACTCTTGATTTTGGTGGTATTCAACTATCTCAATGTGAGGAGAGTGCATCAAACAATATCCAAACCATTATCCATCTCAATCATGATCATTTAATAATAATTATTTTATGAGTGATTATGTGTTTTTGATTAATATATCCTCAAGTTCAAGAAACTAAGGTCAAATGTTTCTCATGATTTCAAACCTCCCTCAAGGATAGAGCTTCAAACTATGGAGTTGTTATCCATTTTTTGCAGATTTTCATAGAGTCTCAACCATGAAAGCACCATGATATTGAAGAGGTTATGGTCTCCAAATCATATTCATTTTATTAAATTAAGAGGAGACTCATTCATGGAATAAATAAAAAGTTTCAAGTGAAGATCGCAAAGAAACAAACTTTCATGAAGTTGTAGGTCCAAAAAGTTTCAAATTTTATCTTGTGTACACATGATTGTAAGAGTTTATGAAGATTAATGAATATAAATAGTATTAAAAAAAAATTATTTAGATATATACCAGGTGTACAAGGCTACCTTTATGGCTCTACATGTAGAACAAGGCATAACAAGCCCTTAGATATAAAGGTGTTTAGGAGGTTATAAGTTTTTATATGATATTATTGATAGTTTCAGAGGTATTCAATCATAAAAATGGTCACATGGGGTATCATAATCATATTAAATCCATCAAATGAATCAAAATAATACAAACATATTCCTAGACCACCTAATAAGGTAAAATTATTCTAAAACCTTACTCATAAACACCTACAAGTAGTTTTCAAAGACATGTCATCTTTGATCACTTCTTGAATAGATTAGTACAACCATAAGTTCATCCATAAGTTCATCCATAAGTTTTTAAAGGAATAAATAAGTAAACTGAGCTATGAATAATCAATACCAAGCTTAAAATAATTTTAGACATCTTGAGAGAGACACAGTTAAGAGTTTGAACAAATTCTTCCAAGTGCATGGAAAAGAGTGGATGATGGATGATGTAAAAAGGTTTTAAATGAACCATATCAATTCATAAATCATATCCAATGATCTTCCCATCACATCAAATTGGTCAAGAAGAGAATACATAGTCTTAAACCCTATTAAATCCCAGAGCCCATGAATATACCTTTTGCTATTTTAGATCTTGTTTAAGTGAAATACATTATGGTTTAAGGATATAACTATGACGATAATGTTACTTACGAGAATAAAAAAAGGGTTGTAGGCCCATAGGATTCAAAACCAAGTTTTTAATGAGGTTTTGAAGATGAATGAAGACCTTCATAGGTCTATCGACTAAGAAAGGGTTTTCAAACATGATTAACATATTTTATCCTAAAAATAAGTGAAAAATCAAGTCCAAATACCCTTCCTTACATAAAAATACTATATGAAAATGGTTTCAGATAGATTGATGATGATAAAAATTTTGTAGGGTTGTATGGAAAATTATGGTTTCCAAGAGGGTTATCAATAATTCAAGAAAGAATAAGCCTTTTAAACTCAAAAGGAAACTACAAAAATAATTATAGGTTTGTCAATAGGTTTTTCATAATAATTTAAGAAGTGATTTGTTTCAATTTACATTCTCTCTCTCACATGTCCCATACAAGTTTATTTATTGACCAAAGTGGAAGCATTGGACTTCCAATCAATATTCAAAGGTTTAAAACCTATATCAAGGTTTCAAGGGTCTTCTTCATGGATATAAGAAAAGGAAAGGAAGGTATCAATCATAAAAAACATGTTTTTAGGCCTATAAAACTCTTGATAGGCTTATATAAGGTCAAAAAGGTTAAAATAATGCATCCATAAGATTGAATTAGGTTACTGACCTCAATCCTCTCAAGAAGTTGTAGGGAAATCCCTCATACAAGTTTCAATTATGGTTTCAAGCATGCCCCAATAATTATCTTTTTGGAATATATAAAAATATATTAAGGGTTATGGGGAGAATTAGTCATGTCTTGAGGGTTATTATGAGTTTTTAAATAAATATACAAATCTTCATGAGAATGTCATGGGTTCACATTCCCTTTCAGGTAGCCGACCTATTATAAATATATTTAAGACCTTGATATATCTCCTTCAAGTCTCTAAACCTTACTAGAAGCATAAACACACCATAAAACATCTTCAAAGTCCATTTAAAAGTTATAGGATTAAATTATAAAGATTTTAAACTGATTAAGTTGCAAGACTAAAAATTTAAGGTTTGAGGTTGTAGTATCAAAGTTATAGGTCTATAGACTTCCTACAAGCCTATATGATAGTCAAGTTTTTTTATAAATAAAGATAGGAGAAGATTAATAAGTTTTATACTTTATGGAAGTTTTTTTGAGTTAATCAAGGTGAAACCATGAATCTATAAGTTCCCAAAATCAGCCTACAAGATTGAAATGATCTCTTAAAGGATATTTGTCATGAAAACCTAACTTTTAACCTATCAAGGTAGGTCTTTATATAGTATTTAATTTCAAAAAAATTACTATTGATTCTTAAAATGAAACCTCTCCAAGTTTTAGGTCTATACAATGTCTTAAGAGTTATAATGATGTATTATTAAGGCCACCAACATGGGATTATTTATAAATAGTTATGTTTCACAATTTTCATGGTTGATAAGGAGTAAATTCAAGATGATGATGAAACCTACAAGTGAGATTGTTGAAATTGCTAGGTTGTAAGCTTGATAAGGCCTATCACCAAGGTTATAATGGTCCTAAACATGGGTAAGAAATTCTTAAGCCTATAATGTTGTTCTTAAATCATTTCAAGACTCTTTAAGGATCTGAAAGAAAGAACATAGGTCTACCAATTTGGATAAGACTGAAGATATCTATAAGGCTACCAAGGTGCACATTTTGAGTTTGCAATCCCATCTAATAAGATTGAACAAGTTTCAAGATTTTTTTGGATAATGTTGGAGAACTATATGAAATAAATGTGAATAACAAGCATGTTAAATCCTAAACTTTGAAATAATAAGGATGATCATGAATCCAACAATAAGAGGCTTTCAACAAGTTTCCAAGAGGCTTTTAAGGATAGAAAGTTCTTATAGTTTTAGGTTTATAAATTCTTGTTATTTAGATGCACAATGATATAATTAGAAGTTCTTAGCTTAGTAAACCTCACTTGTATGCCTAGTTGATAGGTTGAGGAAGTCTCAAGCATGGTAATGAATAATGTAGGCCTGTAACCAATTTTTTAGGGTAGATTTAATATATTTCACATAGGTCAAAGGCATTGTAAGATCTTAAGAACAAGATTATACATAGAGGCATTGAAATCACATTGAAGAAGACTATAGGCTAAGGGATACATGAGAATAGAAACTCTAATGATCTTGTTGTAAGTTTGCAAAGAGAATGAGAAGATAAAATGGAATGTCAAGTATAAAAGTACATGTTTATTAATTCTCTCAAGGAATCCTCATAAGAAACTAAGATATTACATAAATTTATATACCCTTCCTAGATACCACCACATGAGTTTTAGGGTGAAGTTTAGTTTATTATGATCCTATAGCCTATCAATTATGATAATAGGTGAAGTAAATGGGCATTAAGTAACTTGAAAGAAGATGGAGGTGTTGAAACTAATCCTATAGAGATGTAAATCCCTCAATGGAGTGGAGTGATGGTTAGCCAAAGTCAACCAGAAATTCAAGTGGTGTAATAGGTCTTATTTCAAGTCAACCATCTAGTAACTAACTAGCATACATGCATGAAAGTGGAGAGGAACACATTAAGGGAGTTAATGCAAGATTTTTTCAAGGATAACATCCTTGAAATAACACATTCATAGTATATAAGGAAAAAAGGGATAAAAATATCAAATAATGTCTCCTCCATCACTAATACACCTATTTTCAATAAGAGGCCATCATGATCAAGAGGCTTAATACATTGGGGAGAGTCAATGCTCCTAATTTCCACTTTTTTATCTCGTGGATAGTCTGAGTTATGATGTAAGAGTTACATTTATGAAGTCTAATAGTGGGTTTCTCCTCTCTCTTGGTTCTTATTTATTATAAAAGGGTTTTAAATACCTTATTTTGCAATCTCTTTATTTGGTATAACAAAACTCTACTTTTGTGGAGACTAGTAATGCTGGATTTAAGCATTTGAATTAAATAAAGACTATTTTATACATTTTATATGCTTGTATTTTATGCGAATTTATGTTTTTTTGTCCACACTTGTGGTAGAAAGTGTTATCCCTTATACATGTCCATTTCCCTTCACCTTGATGTAAGTAGGCAAGTATTTTTTAGGTCATATTATGTGTTACAACTGGTTATGAAAGTGATTAGTTGTGGAAACTCACTTATTGTGTTTTGTAAAAAAAATTTAATGTAATCCATCTAGTTATATAATGGACCACCACCTTCGTATGAAATATTTATGCAAGAGATACCTAGTTTGGAGATTGTGTAGGATAAAATTTAGTCTTTCACAAGTTCTATAGTGTTGTTCTAAGAAAGTAGAGGGGATACTCAATCTTGGTGGATCTCCTCATTTTTAAATTTTAGATTCATTTTCTCTCTTTTAATGAACAATATTTTTAGTGTAGCTTAGTTAGTATTTGTTAGCGTAGGTTTTAGGACTACAACTAATCCTAAATATGGCACACTATGGTTGAAAATATAAGCATAAATATAATAATATTTATTGACCTTATCGATTATGAATTAAAAATATATACTTATAACCCTACATATGATCATGGTATTCCTAAAAAATAGTATTATAAAATAACCTATTATCAATTCGTATTATATTATATTATGAAATAGATCCATAATAGACTTATTCAACCAACTTAGTTTAACAACTAGCAACTAATATAAAAATTACATGAGTTGTTTTATAGATAACAACCTTAATTTTACAAGAATATTACTATCATAAATTTATTCTAACATTCCCCTGATTAATTTATCATAGTTTGTAGGCTAAAAGAGAGAAATTATGAATGCTTCAAACTTATCACGTGCAAATAACTTCGTGAAGACATCTACACACTGATCTTAAGTGGGGAAATATTGGAGTTGTATATTTTGTTACATGTTTGAACATGAAATACAATTTAACTTTAATTTTCTTAGTGCATTCATGAAAAAAATTTATTATGAGTAAGTTTAAGAATACCTTGATTATCATAGTTCAAAATCGTTGTCTAAGTCTGTGTAACTCCCAATCCTACTAATATGTGACATAGCCATATAACCTCATAGACACCTCCTCCTATAATGTGATATTTTTAATTGGTAAAATAATGACAAACAAAGTTCTAATTATTAATCCATAATGAGATCAAAAAATATCCTAAGAAGAATACAAACCTAGAAGTAGATTTGCTATCATAAATTGAACCTACATGATTTGAGTCTATGTATCCTGTCAAGAAGAGCATATCATTCTTATTGTATTCTAGGTTATAATGAATTGTTATTTGAATATGTTTCAATACCTAATTAACTAATTTTTACTAACTTACCTTTGGCTCCTACATGAATTGAGAAGATAGCTAACAAAATAATTGATATCTAACTTAGTATATGTGAGGTAGAGTGGTATCTACTGGTGATGATGGATAAAAGCTAAATATTTAAAGCATTGTCTCTATAGGTGTAGCCATTGATTTCTAATCCATCATCTAAAAACTCTCTATTAATGTCTTGGTACACTAATTTGAGACATAAATATTTGGTTCTCTTTTTTCCATATTTATAATCTAAGATAATAGTGTAGTAACCCAATATTTGTCTTGTCAAATGATTGGTTGAGATATTTCTTTTTTACATCAATCATCTTTATTTAACTACTAGTGATGACTAGATCATCAACATAAAAATAAAAATAACAATATTCACCGTTGATTTTTTGAGGTAGAAATTGGGATCACATGGATTCCTCTAAAATCCATGCTTTATGAGATGCTCATAATTTTTTATATATCATGATCTAGGAGCCTTTTTAAGACCACATAGATATTTTATGAGTCTACACACCTTTTGTTCTTACCCCAATGTGACATAACCTTTTTGTTGATTCATGTAGACCTCTTCCTATAGATATCCATTTAATAAGTCACTTTTAATGTCCATCTAATGAACATTCCATACAAAATATTTAGTCATTATAAAGATCATTATGATTATCATTATCTTAGTTGTAGGAGAAAAATTTTCCTCATAGTCTATGCCTTCTTTCTTTATATATCCCTTTACTATAATTATTGCATTATGCTTATCTATACTACCATCCAATTTATAATTGGTTTTAAAGACCCATTTTCACTTAATAGGTTTCTCCCTTAGTGGAATATAAATAACATGCCATGTGTCATTATTCAAGAGAGACTAATATCCTGCATCCATGACATGTTTCTAAGGTTTGGAATCTAGGGATTCATGAACTGTAGATGACTCAAATGCTTCTAACAATGCTCATAATTCCAAATTTAATTCTATACAATCCATACTATGAGGCCTTAATATTATAGATGAAGTGTTTGGAGGTTTGTCTAGTTTTAAATATCAAATTATATTAATATACCATTTATGCATACATTGAGTAGTAGTTGGTGGTGTTAGAGCATCTAACTGACCATCACCACTATTTTCATCTAAAAAATTTACATTTTTATGCTTGTATCATATGTCTATGTGGAAGATTAACTGATTTCACCTTTCTCATGAAACACTACATCCATGATGATAAGTACATTCATAGTCTTTGTATCAATGATCTGATGTACTTTTGAATCATTATTATATCACACAAAAATGCATTCCTAGGTTTTCTTATCTAATTTCTTCATTTAATTATTTGGGACATGCATGTATACCTTATAACTAAATAATCAAAGATGAGGTACTTTTGGATTCATCCCAACCATGTTTCTTATGGTGTAATTCTATCAAGAGATTTGGTGGGTGACCTATTTAGTAGGTATATGGTTGTGAGACATGATTATTATCAATATAAATTAGGAAATTGTGCATCCTCAACCATGCTTCAAAAAATATCTACATTGACATAGTTATACCTTTTTGAAACACCATTTTTCTATGGTGTATAATGATTAGTGTATGGATTATGTATTCTATGCTCAACAAGGAAAGCAATGAACTTTTTTTGGTGTATTCCCCCCATGATTTGAGTAGAGGGCCTTGATTTTTTTATTAGCTTCATTTTCAATAGAGGCCTTCAATACTTGGAAGGCTTGAAATGCCTAATCTTTTATCTTCAAAAAACAAACCCACATTTTATAGGAATGATCATCAACAAAGACTTGAAAATATTTATATTTTTTTAGGATAGAAGTCATAAGTCTATATATATCAATGTGCACTAGATATAGTGTATAAGGAGACCGATATTAATTTTTTCCAAAAGGATCTCTTCATTATTTACCATTTAAATAAATAGAATAGATATAATAATATTGTTTGATTGTGGCAAGACCTATTACCATGTTATGTTTTATTAATGTAAATAAATTTCCATTACTCAAATGACCATATATTTTATGCCATAGTTGAGATTTTTTTGTACCATTAACAATAAGTGTTTGATGGTCATTGTCTAAAATATCAAGCTAAAACATATCACCTATATTCAAATATTGTACAATAGTTCTAGATCCTCAAGAATTTTTATTGATAAGTCAAAACTTCTCACCATGGCTATGATCAAACTCAACTTTAATATTATGATAGATAATTTGATTTACAAACAACAAGTTCTTAGTGAGTCTTTGAACATAAAAGACATTTGTAATTTTAGTAGTACCTTTACTAAGATGTAAATAAATGTCACTTATACCATAAATAGTGTATGATAAGCCATAACCAAGAGAAACATTACCTTGATATCCTAATCATTGTAAAGTGTAAAAGCATTATTTCTATCCTATCATGTCTTTTATGGCACCATAATCAACATACTAGAAAAAATTTGAAAATCAAAGTTCCTCATGTGTCTATATAGTAAAGACGTGATCATCTTCTAAAGAATGAAAATCTTAATAAAAATTCCCATGTTATTGTTTCTTCTTCCAATGGCTTTTGGAATGGGGTTTTGCCTTTGGTGACTAAGGTGGATTCTATAAAATGGGATTTTTAATGGATGATCCCTGTGTGAATCCATTATACTAACAATATTTGAGGTCACGTCCTATCTTTACATAGATAATATAAACCTTTTATGAATGATATTTGTTCCCCTATGGATGTTGTTAATTATTCTACTTAGGGTTATGCTTAGAATTTTTCATGGGATTCTTCCCTTTCTAAGAAGAGGCTAGTGAATGATGTTCATTAGGATCCTCTGCATTTTTCATGGTTCTTATTGTTACAAAATGTTAACCAATGAGACAAAATTTATTTTATGACCTATAATATTCAACATGGTCACAAAAAAATTATATGTATGGGGAAGATCTCTTAGGATAATATGAACCAAAGATTTGTCTTTCACTAGTTCACCTAATGCTTCAAATAAAGCTTTCAAGGTTGAAACTTTATGAAGAAGATCCTCTAATTTTCCTTGAATTTTAACTTTAGAATAGAGTTGGATTTGAAGATAAAGAATCTATATTTTATTACTTTCCTCAAATATTGTTTTAAGTTTATCCTAAGTATCTTGTGCTCTAGTAGCATTACAGATATAAGTTTTTACCTCTTTCAAAACTCCAAACTAATTATGAGCTTAGAATTTTGATTGGCTTTATCATGTTTTCACTACTAATGAGCATAAGTAGTATGTTGGTTCCATGTGCCATCCAAACTATCTATATGTCTTTAAATTCTAAGTGGGTTTTAACCTTAATTTTCTAGGGTACATAATTATCACCTCAAAGAACATGAGTGTCTAGCAAAACAAAATGTGGTCCATTTATATCCATATGTGAAAATTTGATAAAGCTATAGAAAATATATGTATTAGTGCCTTATAACTCCAAAAGTTACCCCTTTCTATTTACTATTAGACTAATGTACTAGACCTCTCTATATGAACACCTTCTTGTATACCCATTGTTACTAGAAGAACTTGTCCTTTTGATATAACCATCAGTATGTGAAAGAGAATTTAATGAAAATGAGATAAAAATGGTATTATGTACCTAAAAAGTATATGAAATAGATTCATTATGTCAATAACACCTTATTATAAGGAATTTCACATACGTAGATGTAACTTCCCTATATATTTGTAAATTCTAACTATTAGGATTTATGTCTATTGATAATAATGAATGGGTAAAGTATGGATAACTTATGAATATATTTGAACCTTATTACTCCTCAATGATTTAAAGGGTCTATTCCCATACATCATATATATATATATATATATATATATATATATATATATATATATATATATATATATATAATATAGGGATATAAATGTAGTATTTCAAAGAATAATGGCACTACCCATAAATATGGACTAGAGGTGTAATTATCATCAAATAATACAAATGAGTTTTTTGTAATCTCATTATTTTTACACTGATTTAATTTACTAGAAATTAAAAATATTTTCAAATTATAATTTACAATTACATAGATCATAAAATAAAATTCTAAGGAAAAATAATTAAAAAAATCCCTCAAATTTTATCCTTTTCTTATTTTGTCTTGTTCTATTTTTGTATTTTACAGTTGCTTGTGATTTGAACTCTAGACCTCTTCTGGATAGATTTTAGAAAAAAATCTATAAGCTCCTCTATGAAAAAATTCAAAACTAGGAAAGGACAAATTTGTATCTAAATATGAATAAAATGTTAACTTTAAATGAATATCATACATCCATTAAGTGAAATACATGTTGGATATTTTAGTTACCTGGAAGAAATCAGATGAAATACCCATTTTTGATCTAATTGGTAAGGTTGGAGATAATGCCAACTTGTAAGCACCCAAAAAGATATACAATAGTATTAAAATGTGTATGAAATTTATTGGGATGGAAGATCATAAAATAAAGAATGAAATTTAGGAATTAAGTCTATAAATACTTGTCTATATAGCTTGATGTGGATAAAAAATGAATTGCTAGTCAAAATTTTACTCCAAATGATTGTTGTGAGTTGAAGGATCGAAAAATACTATACAACATAGTTCATAGTTAAACAAAAAAAAATTGAGATGATGTACAATTGAACAAGGATATTCATATAAAAATTATATCTTAGAAGTTTGGTCTGTATAGTGCATATAAGAATAAAATTGATTTGTTTCTTTTATTGGACAAAATAGCTTTGGTGCTCCCAAAATATGGTATGGACTAATGGAAGGGTGTAAATATGAATTTTAAAAGATGATATTATTATCATAGAACACCATTAAAAAATCATATTTCCAAAAAATTCTTTGTACGTACAAGAATGATGAAAAAATTATTTGTATTATGAATTTACCAAGAATAGATTGTAGGCATCCAAATAGTTGTAAATCTTGCCAAAAAACTATACGGCCTATTGACATAGGGTGCATGGTGTAATAAAAAAATGTTTGCAAAAAATTTCAAATTCTAAAAATGCATGTATGGTCAGATATGGCCAAGAATTGACTTGGCATAGGCTTAGTGAGAAAAATTAGACCAAATAGATTCCAATGGTAAAAAGGTTATATGGCCTAGTTCAGAATGATGCAAATTAATTAAAAATATTCAAAAACATACTAAATAATATCTTGTAGTTAGAATTCCTTGCATATAGAGTGTGTATAAGTTGTAGTAGAAGAAAAATTGTATGACTACCATGAATTTCTTGGCTTCAAATCTACCAAAACACACCACAATCTCTGTAAGTGCAATCTAACTTGTACAATAGAATTTTTAATAGAGTCTCAATCTGAAATTGCTCTGCTCTAATACCAATTCTAAGAATAAATCTAATAATATTTATTGAGATTAAAAATTATCAATTATAGATGCATAATTATAACCCTAAAATGCTCATAATAGTCCTATAAAATAGAAGAGAAAATAACCTATTATCAGTACATAACCAACTATATTATTGAATGGGTTTATAATAGATTTATTTAAATAACTTAGTTTAAGAATTAATAAACTAAACTAAAAAATACATGAGTTGTTTTATATATAATAACCTCACTTTTACATAAGAATATTACTATAATAAATTAATTTTAACAAAAAATGAGTTGGCCTTATCTAGATATTCACTCCTATCATACGTCACCTACACCTAGGAGTGTTTCCATTGTGTTAGTTAAAATACTTATCCAGAGTTGACATGGTGCATTTCAATGTGACAATATTTTTTTCCATGCCTAGTGGGATAACTTCCATATATTTAAAAGAATTTAGCTGAGGATTTGGTGCTATCCTTAACAGGTTGCATTATAATTAAATATACTTTAAAGGTACCTGTAGACTCTAAAAGTTTATGGTTTCAGATCAGATCCACACTTTCATGCTAGAGGAGACAAGAGCTTCTAAAATTTTTAATAATTTTTAGTTTGTTCAATTTTCATTAACTCCTATAAAATCAAGGTTTTCATAAATAAGAGAAAGAGGTTCTAGGTAGAATTCTCTAAGGTCCCAATGAACACCTCCATTTGGTATATTCCCTAGGCCAAGAGGTAGGTTAAATAATATTCATCATATGGTTTCTCAATAGAAGCATACCATTAGCTCTTTAACAATATGATGACATTCTAAGAAAATTGGTATGATTCTATGAAAAACTAAGAATAAAAAATTCAAACATCAAATATACTTTATTTACTTTTATGACCAATCTAGATTTTCCTATTTCTATGGCTATTGGATAGTAGTGTAGTCCCTTGGATGGTAATGCATTGTGGTAGTGTCCTTTATGCTATACTAATGTATAATTGTACTATTTTTATGAAAAAATAATACTAATCTATGTGTTAATATTTTCTATTGTGTTTTCCTAATTCTAAGCTCTGTAATATGTGTCTATGTGATGAAAACTACATTTTGAGTATACTCAGATGGTAGGATCTTTGTGACAAACCCTATGATTGCCCCTTCTTTTAAGTGGAGTTATTAAACTTTTCCAATAACTATCCTCAAAGTAAAATATCTACATCATGTGTTTTAGTCTAAAAATATATGATATATGTGTGATAAACAAATATAATGTGTATACATGACATTAGAATGTAAAATTTATTGAGCATAAGTTGGCAACATATGATTTATGTTAGCTATAGAATTCAAAATGTTGTCAAGATAGATATAACAATGAAAGCATGTATATGAAAAAAATATTAATATAATATATGTAAATACCTAGGGGATGGGGCATGATGTCCATTAAGGCACCCAAGAAGAAAGTGGAGATGTATGAGGTCCCTCACAACATTGAAAACTAAGAGAGTGAAATAAACAAGTAAGAGACAAGTTTCATGGCCATGAAACATACATAAAAGCATACATACAAACATATGAGGCACCTAAAGTATGCCAAGGAGGTACAATAAAAAGGATATGGACACATGTCACTAAGTCTAAGAAATATCACACATACAAAGACATGTTCAAATTTCCACATATGTAAAGAGCAAACAAGGTTGCCTTAGATCCATATGAATGGATGTGTAAATCTCCACATACATAATTAGGAAATCATAAATAAGGACATGGGCACATGTCTAAAGCATACATAGAATTAAAATAAATGTCTTAGATCCATGTAACAATATCATTAAAAATTTCCTCAAGTTGATGAAGAAGCAAAGAGACAATCAAATATAAACTAGGAAAGCTAGAAATGAAAGTATGTATGAATGTGTGGGACAAATCTGTATAAGATCAAAGATATGCATAAAGTGAGTATATATTAGTATTAGTTGGAAAAAATAGTGTAATATAGAATTATATAACTTGGTAAAGTGGAATCTATGTATAAGATGCCCCCAATAGGCAAATGCATTACTGTTAGATCTATGTATGTGCCCTAAGTGGGTAGATAGTAGAAAATATGGATATATGTGATGGACTTGTGTCCTATAAGAATTTTTGAATACTCAAAGAGAATACATGAAGAATGTATGTTTGATAAAACTAAACTACACTAACATAGATAAAATATGTGATACCTAAAAAATATAAGGAATGTAAACATGAAAATGCATCTAGTCTAAAATTTGTATTTTGTGATAAATATTTGAATGTTTTTATATTATATTATATATATATATATTGAATGTGAGATATGTAAAATAAGAGATATTTTAATAGCTAATTATTCTTACAAGTGACTCATAATCAATGTGTACTTATCAACTAAAGGAATAATGATCACGTCTATTATGCAATGAGGTATCTAAGATCAAAGAATAAAATGTACTAAGTGATCTATATCTAAAACTTGATATGAGTAGGGATATAAATTTTCAAAGTTGACTGAATAGGCCTTGACCTATGGATCACTTGGGAACCCATTTGGTAGAGGAAGATATAATTAGAGTGGATGTTGTATGTTGTAACATTGATCTATATAGTAATGGGGTAGATAAAGGCTATCTAGAATCCACAATGTGTCTTTGATGTAAGGGTATCTCTAATAAAGGTTTTCGTAATAGATTATGCATACATGTCAATGTTTTAGGAGTAGACCTCACCTACATTGGTGGCTCAACTAACATGTGAAGTGTGATAATAGATTCTATGTTTAGATTTTAAATTAGTTACTATTATATAATTTACTATGGAATAGGTAGAGGATACTCATATGGAATACCCTCAACTATAACCACCTAATTATCATGTTTATGCTTGATAAATATATGTACATTATATATAATGGATCAAAGTGAATATATCCAAATCCTACCCAATAACATGTCAAATGTGTTATCACTAGGTAAGACTATGAATTTGGTGATCACATGTGTTATCCCAACATATAATGGAAGTAAAATATCCTTAATATATTTTTTAATCCATCATTTCCCACCCTTGTTTGGTGGATCACAATATTTTAAATAAATTGGATTGGACTGATGGCTTGTCCAACCCTCCTATGTAGGTACCTCAAGAACTTAAGTAAGATATGAATCCATAATTTACTACCCATGTGTAGTAGATGCATATATGAATGAAATTATATAAAGTCATGAAATTTTATAAGATATGTTTGGGCCATTTCTGAACTCTAAAATTTAAAATATCTCAAGGTCCACTTGGGCACTCAAGAATGTAACTTAGGGATAACCTAAAAATTCCAAATTTTATAGATGGAATAAGGCATCAATCTAGTGTGAAACTTAGTGAATATGGTGTCTAGAGTATATAAAGTGTATACTTTTATGGATTTTTCATTCCATTTGATCATTTGGTGTAAAAGTGATCATACGAAAACAATGTGCTATGCAAAAGCCCCCAATTCTGATATATGTGCATATAGATTCTATATTGAGTTATAGTAATTTTTATTTGAGCATATCTACAACTAAAATAGGAGTGATCATGCCATGAATGATTCCTCAAATTTTCATGCTTGGAGTGTGTGATATCAAGTCATATACCTTTATTTCACACTTTTGTCCTTACATTAAATTTCCTTGGAAAAATAAACTTTGGATTTAGTTTATAATTTTTAAATTGTCAAATGGATCTTTGGGTGACATCACAAGTTTTAGATGGAAAATAGGATTATTTTATTTAATTAAAAATATGTAATGTGCATTTATTATCTTACCAATTAAGTAATATTATTAATGCCACTTCATGTTTTTGGGATAGGATAAAGTCAATTGTATATTTGATTCAATGTATTAATTGATTAGGGGTGATATTGAAAAGTGATAACCCGATTCAAGATGTGATTGATAAATTTGTGAGCATGATACAATACAATACCATGATTAAGAATATATCATCAAATTTTTAGATAAAAATGATGTTTAGATTGAATTTTTTGGGTAAGTGGAATAAATTATGGTGAATTTGTGTAGTCATATAAAATGTTACTTGATTGAAATGAGTCACTTGAGACCACCCTATCCCTATATTATCCATAGACCTATCTTATGTCTTCATTCAATATTTATCAAAATTCTTCAAATACTCTATTACTTTAACACCTGGGGTTTTATACACCATAAATACCTTAAAATTTAAATCATTTGGTAAACTTGAATTACTTCAAATAATACCCTAACCCTAGATGATAATAGGGTTTTCATCCTTATTTTTTTATTTCCCTTGGATATATTAGTCTTTTTAGATTTCATATATTGCATTTTAGCAACACTATTTCAATTTATTTTCTATATGTCATATAAAACATTTATATCCCTTATTTTAACAAAAAGTGCTAAGATTAGTGGAAATATAATTGAGTATACTCAGATTCATTGTGTTCAAACATAGACCATGGACAAAGTACCATTTTTAACCCCTCTAGTGGATCCTTAAAACCTTGATTATATGGACTTATATGATAATACATCTAAACATGATAAATACAATCAAAATCATAATGATAAATTAGATAAGAATCAAGATACACTCCCCCCACTTTATCATGATCATATTATAGTAAATAAGGATGAGATATTACAATTATATATATAGATTTATGGAACATCCCTATGATCATGCGACACATTTTTCAAGATATATTTAAATTCAAGAACACATCACCTAGTCAATCTTCTAACACTACAGATGTTAATATTGTTACACCTACTATGTGGGTAACTTAGATTCTAAAACAACTAGTTATAACTTGGAAACCATCACTAGTGGAAACATCTCCTACGGATATCACAAATTCATCATCTCTAGATGCACAATCCCTCATGCATGATATCCATTCTCTTAGGCCAAAGAATTACATCTTGAGAAAGGTTCCACTACACCATATCATGCTTTGGATTCTCATGTTCTCCTTCATACACAATTGGAAAAACATATAGTGGAATATCCTTTTCCATCCATATTTTTTGTACCCAATATTCCTTTGTATGATGGTAAGGGTGACTCATAGCATCATCTATGTGCTTTTAATGAAACATGTTTGGACTACATGTCCAATGATTAACTCCTCACTAATTTTTTACTTACAATTTAAAATAATATGCATTACAAGGTTCTATGATCTTCTAAATCACTTCATCACAAAACTAAATCCATTGGAAGATAAGTTTTTAACACACTTTTTGATCAACATCAATGATAAGGTTTCCTATGTTGAAATTTCTCAACTCAAACAAAAATCTAATTAGCCAATAGTTGAATATATGTTTTGATATAAAACTATACCTATGAAAGATAGATAACTCGAGGAAATATTCAAGTATATTTTATTAATATAATTGCATGAATATATTCTATTCAATAAGTTACCATCATCCATGGATCTATGACATATAATGAAAGGTAGCAAAGTCAAGCTTCTCTCCATGGGAAAATTAAAGTCCAAAACTAGATAAAATTCAACTAATAAGAGTTAAAATAATCATTCGTTAAAGGTGAGGACCACTAAAAACAAGAATTATAAAAAAAAAGCTAAGTCAACCTTATAGCTAGTTCCTCACATGGTTTTATCAACTCATCTAAGGATACCTTTTATGATTCTTATTGAATTTCCAGCATGTGTTCTCCAAAAACTCTTAGAATACAACATCATATCTCTCCCTCACATCAAATACATTGATATGACTAGGACTCTTCCAAATAAATATGATTTTAATGCATTTTATGACTATCTCAACAACCACAGACATACTAAAAATAGGTTCATCAACTTATGACATAAGATACAAGATTTGATAGATGATAATATCATTGATGTGATCCCTCCTAAAAATCACCTAGACCATAACCAATGGAAGAAAAAACATTTAAAATATTTTCAAATCTATTTCTAAATCATAAAACCAATGAGACAATAAGCACTTTAGGTGTTCATTAGACACATAGCCACCACCAACAACTTATCATACTCATACAGTGGACACACACCCTCTACATAATATTATTGTTGTGTCTCATACTATAGTGAAATATATATCTCTCATAAATTTATTAGAGTAGGAGATATTTGGTGATGACATATATTTATAAACACTCTTTTTACAAGACTAAATTGATAATCTTCCTATGTAGAGTGTCATGGTTGACAATGGGTCAAGTGTCAATATGTTCACTATTACACTTATAAATCACTTGGGATATTTATATTAGGATAACTATTAGACATATATACTTATTCATGTATTTAGTGAACATATTCATAGTTTTTCATCCCTAAAGAGCATTCCATCCTTCATTGGTGAAGATACTACAACACCTATTGAGTACATCTAATATGTTGCAAACATCTGTTCAATTCACCATGTCACCCAAGATAACATAGACGTGAGGCTTCTAGATAATCCTTAAATGGGAGAGATATCTAATGGTAAAAATGTCTAAAACTATGTTTTATCCATGGCTATGATGATTTAGGAGAAATATTTTGCTAGTAGTTCAAGGACAAGAGTGACCACCTTTCACTCATGGATCAATAACCACCATCAAGATAGATCCACATGATTATATGGTGGAATTAAATTTATATATTCTACAAGACTTGGGATAGAATCCCATAACTAGTTAAACTTACCCCTGAAACTACTTTCTTGTATTATTTGAGATTCTTAAATAGTGATATAGTAATGATGATTCAATATATGGGGGGTACAACTCTCTCTAATTTTTATGATATTTCCATTAAGGCCAAAAATTATGTCATACAAGTTAGGAAAATTTCCCTAAGACCTCTCTTTCCACTTTTTCTAAAATTTCCCCCGTACACCACTCACTTATCCCACTTTGACACCCATTCTAGTAGCAAAAAACTAACTAGATAGTCAAGGGACAACTCCTCCTAGTGAACTACATGAGGTGAAATCACTATTATAGATATTTTGAAATGAATTATTTGACTTCAAGAGGTAGAAATTAAAATATTTTAGGCCTTATCAATCATAAAACCAACCCTTCTAACCTAATAGATAACCCCATTAGGGAAAAATTCAAGCACGGTGCCAAATTACTACTATTAGGACTTACAACAATCATAATCCAAATGTTGATATTACCTCAAAGGTAATTGTGACCATTCAAAACAACTTGGCATAATATTATTAATGATTAGTTCCGTACAACAAACCATAAAATTAGATAAATTATGAAAATGGAGTACTAAATAAATCTCTAATGGTCTAGAGTATGACATCTTCATAACAAAAATCTAGTGAACTAGCTCGACAAGTTGAAGTGGGGGATGAACTAGCTTAAGCACAAGGTAATTCCAATAATTTTAATTGGAAATAAGGTGAATGTTTTTTTATGAATCAAACTAAAACTCTAAGAAAATTTGGCACCCCAGTAGACAACAATATAAGGTTCAAAATAAGATCAATGGAAAAAGGACTTGCTCCCTCAAGTGATCAAGTTCCTATTTACCATGCTTATTGAGATGCTAATAAGGAGATAATATATTTTGGAGCACCTCAAATGTAACAAAATCAATCTGACCCTAGGTAAAATTAGCCTCAAATCAATCAACATAATAAAGAGGAGGCTGTTATTCCTAAAAACTAATGCATAACATGTGATTTATAGCCTAAGAATCAGCTTCTATCCACTCAAGTTCAAGGTGAAGATAATGTTATTAAGGTATATAAAAAGGTTGGTAGTTTTAATTTTAACATCATGGAGAAAATGAAGAGGAAAATTTCTAGTATCTCCATGTGGGAAACATTGTGAATTCTATGACAAAAGGATATGTTACAAGAAGCCTTATCTAACCTTCATCATTTAACTAGACCAACAAGGGAGCTAAAATCATCCTTACTAATGCACCTCACCCTAATGGAGAAAATTCAAATTTAAGTGATAATCCTCCTCCTTTATACCTTTATTTGATCATAGGTGACTTATTGGTTCATAACTATATGATTGACTCTGGTGTAAGTAGTTATATTATGCCTAAGCAATTTTTTGATAAACTGATCTTAAAGTATGAACCAAACACTAGAGGAATATTTTAATTAGATGGTAAAACCACCAAAATATTTTATGTGATTAAGGGATCGAGTCTTAATTTTCATGCTTGTCTTAATTTATTAATACCTCAATATGTTTTTATTATAGATCTCCCATCCTATTTTATATTATGCCTATGTATATATATATATATATCACAACTATGATTGGGGGATACCTATAATCATATTGGTATCTAATGTTGTTTAGGATAAGATATGATACTGTATTCACTATCAAGTCTAAACCAATTACCAGATATCACATAGAACCTTATATGCCTAGTGTTTTTAATGTTAATTACATAATTCTTTATTGAGAATAACATATCCTAGATCATGAACCAACTACACCTCTTGAAGGCATTCCTAATGCTTTATTTTATGAATTGGGGATTGAACATCATCAATATGATCCATTTAATCTAATTGAATAAATTTATTTAGGCACTTACATCTTGCATGAGATAGATGATACTCATTATGGGGCTGCTAGACTATTATAATAAGTTCCTAAATATTCTTTTGATGACTAGGATAAAGGTTTTTATGAATTTTATCCACATAAATATATAGAAGATGTCATTTTAAACTCTTATTATATACATGAATAAGGTACCTTTATACTATCTCCCATAAATCCAAAAGAAAACCTTAATGAATTTTGGTAGTAGTGATTTGATCTCATTAAATATTTTAAGGCTATCACTAAGGAATTTGAAGACATGAATGAGGTTAAAACAAGTGAAAATTAGTTTTTCATGCCTAAGAACACCATTCTAGATGATTTTATAGAGCTTGAAGAAGATCTTAGTGAACCATGGCAGTAGTGTTTTGATATCCTTAAAGAATTTGAGGCTTTTATCAATCTGATGGAACCTAAGGAGTAGTAAAAGACTTCCAATGTGTTTCCATCAGTCACACCTTATATGGATAGGCCTAAATACATCATTTAAGGTCAAAATTAGCTTATCAAAATAATGGTGAGGTTTGCTATCCCAAACAAGTAAGTAATTTGTCTTGTCTTGATGATTTTTTCCTAGTTGTTCATTCCTTTATGCAAGAGAAGACAAGATTTTTATTCAAAAATATTTTAGAGTTGTAAGCTATATATGATTATTAGCCTATACAATTGAATGATAATGATTTACTAGAGAGCTTTGTCAATATATAGAGAATTCATGACATAGTTGAGCAGTTGGAAAGTAAGCAATGGATATTTGTGATCAAAGAGGGAGAGAATGAGATAATAGTAATTTCTAGGGATCCATTATTAAGATTTGATATGTCAAATAATAAATTTTAAAAACCAACTTTCACTTACCCCTGTCAGCCATATGATGATATACTTGAATAAAGTAGGAAATATTTTGGGGGGGGTTGTTTTGATCTAGGTTGAGGGGTCATTTTTAGTATTTAAACATATTAGGTTAGATGTTTTCCTCTCTCCAAGTGTTGGTTGCACATTATTTGAGTAACTTAGTTTTTTTTAATTTTTCCCTAATTTTTGTTACTTGTGTTATGGTTTTTTTTCTTCTTTGTTTTCTGTTTTGGAGGTATTTTTAGTCTATTTAGGGCTGGTCTAATATGTTTAAATCTTGGTTGTAATTTAAAAATTGAGTTGTGTAGAATCTTATATGAGTCCATTCCCAATGGATGCTTATATAAACTATTATAGGTGTTTAGATAGACAAACACACCTCATAATTCATTAGAATGTTGGTTGTTCTAGCTATCCTTGGACTATAACACTTAACATACTTAGAAAGCATATTTTTTCTAGAACCAAATGAGTACAATCATTAAGAGGTCATTCATTATGATTAGTTTAGTTAAATAGTAGGTATGTATAAGTATTTGAGGTTTGTTATTCTTTTGCTCCATTGAATGAGTCTCAAAATCACTGTTGGAGTCATGGTTTGTATTAGGCCTATTAAAGAGTATATTTATACAGTTTTTAATGTATAGATGTGTGTTAATGTATTTTATAAGGTATAAAATCTGGTCAAGACTATGTTCACATCCAAAAAATCCAAACTTCTCACTAATACTGAATCTTACAAGAAGGCCTAGTATATTAGTCCTAGAGTCATGATTCCTAGTGAGGCCTACTTGATAATGGGAGATGTGAATTGATTTTTAAGGGTAAATACATATAATAAAGAGAAAATTAATTTTTTATCACCTTGATAATCTTATAGTGGCTTAGTCTAGAGCCTCTTAAGATGAATTAAATCAAAATGTCCTAATGAATCATTCATGAACCTATAAAGGTGTTGTTAGTTATCTAGATAACACCCAATAGAGGTTAGATTTATTCAAGTCTGACCCTTACTTGGTCTAACATGGGAAAGATCTAAGGCTATGGGATGCCTATATTTAGAATAGACCTCTAGGGTGTTTAATGAGGCTAGGTCCTCTGATATGAAAATTTGGACCTCTCTTTCTAAGATCTGAAAAAGTTAGGGTGAAAAGAGTTAAGAGATTTTCATAAAGTAAAACCTATTATAACATGTGGTAATGCACCATGAATTTTTCATATCCACTCTTTAGCTCAAACTCTTTAACACACTAATGAACTATGAAAGAATTTAATGTAATGTTTACTATAGTTTTTATGCAATTGTATTTCATATATAGGTTAGTTTGATGCATTAGGACTAGGGAGAAATGAAAATAAGGTCTAGTTGAAGACACTTATTGTCAACAATCCACTATATCCTTAAGAGATTAATGTTAAGACACATTATATGACCTAAAAATAAAGTTGCTAACATTTAGGTTAAAATTAGACCTACAAAAGGGAAGATGATAGCCAATTTTTCATATCAAACAACTACAAAACACTAAGCTCATGTTAGTAAACAACTATAAAATTCTCTACTCATTACTCTAAGAGGTGAGAAATATAATTTATTATAGAGTCTAGTTGTACCCGCCTGATGGATACTTGACAATAGCTCAAAGGCTATATTTATAGAAGAAAAGGCCTATAAAGAGAGAGATATTGGTGCCAAAAGAGGAATCAACAAGTTAAATTCCATTTTAACCATAGTTACAACTACCTCTAAAAATTATGCTCGTTAAGACCTTTTGATTGATCTAGGTCATGTCAACCCATTACATAGTTACATTATTCCCTCATTGATTTTCCATGATGGTTGTAATGGTTGGATCAAGTTATTTTGATCTCGGTCATGGCATCAATGTAGTTACAATAATTGGATGAATCTATTATGATTTTGTCATGGTACAAGCTACCCTTTATTGGTTTATCATGGCATGAAAGAGTGAAGAGTAGGGTCAATTTCATGTAGCTAGATCTGGTGATGAAGCTG
Source organism: Torreya grandis (assembly GCA_037957365.1). Taxonomy (NCBI): domain Eukaryota; kingdom Viridiplantae; phylum Streptophyta; class Pinopsida; order Cupressales; family Taxaceae; genus Torreya; species Torreya grandis. Next base: position 530,098 of record JARHVA010005721.1, read on the forward strand.
TTGAATTCTCAATGTCCACCTTGGTAGTATCCTCTAAAACATTAGCTCTAGTTTAAATTAGACCATGCTCAAACTTGGATTCATGCTTTTTATTTACCTCGCCCCATTGAAAATTATTTTTTCAACCTTTGTCAAAATATCCCAAGATTGATCTTTTACTTATTAGTTGTTAACAACTAACTCAAATCATTAATATTTTGACCAATCTACATTATTGATCATGATTTTCATGATAAAACATGATTCATTGATCTTCTACTAGCTTGAATGTTCTCATGACACTTGTGAACCATGCAGCCATTCTCAGGATCTACTGAATCTTTGAATTTCTTACATGTCATTTATCTTGAATCTATAATTGAAAGTGATCCATTGATTTTCTTAGACCTGTTAATCTATTAGTTTCCACTCATTATTGGATCTTTTGTATGATTGAATTTTAATCATTAATCCTACCTTTTAAACCTGAATGTCTATTCCATAAGACTTAAATTCAACATCTATGCACCCATCAAATGATGTCTACAAGAACTTTAATGACTTTTGTATGATCATCAATCTTAGGATCCCAATCAATGACTACTGATATTTATTTTGATGTTTATGTGAATGTCAATGATATCTGCATACCCATCACTACATATTTGAATTTCAACAATTCCTTGACATGGATTAAATTTGACACTTTCACAAATGTCCCCATATGATGGATCATCTTTGTCAAAATAATTTGGATGATGCAATTATGTATTCAGGGAAATTTTTATGAAACAATTTCCTTGAAAGAATTAAATTGTGCAAAACTTTTGCATTTGATAATTTCCCCAAAATAATTATGCCTTGTACCTTTTTGTTTTAGGAACTTTGTCTTTGGGTTTTTTGAAAGACATTTCCTTTAGGGTTTTTCTTAGTACATTTCATTTGGAATTTTACTCGAGACACTTTATGTGGAAAAAATATCCAAAAGAAATATGTCTTCACAAAAATTATCCTAGATGATTTTATTGATACAAATGCACTTAGCTCCTTTTTTCATGAATAAAATGTCTAAAAGAATTACTCTTTAAGATTTTTTCTCAGCCACTTTCCCTAAAATAAGTAAGTTTATAACTTTTTTTAGACAAAATGTCTGAAACAATTTACACTTAGCCTTTTGACTTTGGGAAAAATTCTCCAAAATAATTCTATCTTCCAAAAAATTGTCTCGACTAATTTTCTCAAAATAATTCTAACACAACTAAAATAAAACTTCAAATATTTCCAAAGTGTAATTTAGGCTTTTAAGCCTTCAGGATATTCTAGACTTGTCCTAATACTACTCAAACATTATGAAAACCTATTTAAACCCCTCCATTTGAAATGTTTATTTTGATTCTAATCCATTTTATCTTTCTTCAATTGAGACCCTTATAGACTTATTTCATGGTTTAGGAGAAGCTTGGTATGTGGGCCAAAATGGCCAACATTTTTGGTGACCTAGTTAGCCTGACCAACTTATTAGTCATGGAGCCTAGTTATTGATTAAGATTGCTCATGATGACTTGAATTAATAAGGTACTACTTGCAAAAGGGACTCTAATTAATTATTGAATAAATTTTTGAGTGATGGGGAACCCATAAACATCAAAAAATCAACAAAATAAACCAAAACCAACTCAACAATAGAAAACTACAATGTGCAAAAGTAATTAGAGGAAAATACATACTTATCTATTTATTTATAAAGAGCATGAGTTTAAACTAATAGTAGAACTTAAGATACCTCCCATTGAGAGGGATGAGAAGGCTCTCTCCATTTAATCTATCAAGCTCAAAGTCATTTCTTTAATTTCAAATTGTGATGACATAAGGTCCACTCCAAAGGTTGTCAAACTTAGAGTGTTTTCCTAGTTTTTCATAATCCTTATTCCATTTTAGAACTATGTCACCTTGCTGTAATGTCCTTGATGAATTTATTTTTTCAAAATATTTCTTTAATTATTTTTTTAGGCCATATTATATGCATGGAATCATCTCTTATCTTCTCCAATTCTCTTAGTTCTTTCATCCTAACCTCCATTACATCGCTTTCTAGAAGCTCTAGTTAGTGTGTAAGTTCCAAATATGGGAGATCTAATGAGATAGGTAACCTTTATTCTATTCCATAAACTAAGACATAAGGTAAATGAATAATGTCCTTGTTGAGGGTGATCATATTAGCCCATAAATTACTCTTCATCTTTATATGTCACTATCTTTGATTATCTTCCAGTGTTGTTTTGATGATTTGAATCAGGGTCTTATTAGTGGACTCAGCTAGTCCATTACCCTATGGATATAAATTTGATTAATATGTTAGAGAAATACCTTTTTAAATATACCACTCACATACCTTTGAATTTTGTAATTCCAAATCATTGTCTGATATTATAGTATAAAGTACTCCAAAATGCGTGACTAGACTCTCATAGAACTTAAGTATAGAGTTATTATTCGCCTCCTTCAAAGGTATTGCTTCCACCCACCTAGTGAAATATTATGTATCTATCAGGACCCATTTATGACCAAAAATAAATGGAGTATGTATCATTCCAATCAATTCTAAACCTTGTTACATGAAAGGTTGCTCAACTTAAATAGGCATCAATGACATAGCAACTAGTCTCTATTTACCTACAAACATCACCCACTTTGAACACTTCCTAACCCATGCATGTGCATCCTTAAATAAATTAGTAAAAAATTAACCATCTCTAATATTTTTTATAGTTGTGGTCTTGGTTGAAAAATGGCCTCTAAAAGGACTATCATGAAATTGTTCAAAAATCTTGTGAAATTGATTAGCTTCAACACACCTTTAAAATATACATCCAATTTCTTTTTTGAAAAACACTTCATCAATAAAAATGTATGGTATTTATTACATCCTGAAATGTATTTTCCTTGATGCATCTAAGCCCATTAGACATTTTCCTATTTGAATGAATCTATCAATGTTTTGTGTCCAACTAGATGGAGGAGTAGTTTTCACTTCTTGTTGGGTGTCTTGAATTGTCAAAACCATATCCTTTTCTTCTTTCTCATATTCCATAATATGTTTGCATAATCCTTTTCCTTTGAATAATTTTTTAACCTTAAATTTAATATCATATTCCATGCACTTAGTGACCTATCTAGCTCTCCTTTCACTTAAGTCCTTGTTGAGGATGGAATCCTTCAAACTAGGATGAACTACCATTAGTATAATATTGTTATTTGAAACCAAATGTATAATTTTTTTCAAACATATTATAATATTAGGCACATGATTATTAAAAAAATAAAACATCTCCTCACAATCTTTCAAATATTGAATAAAAAAATCAATGAGTTGCTCCAAACATTCACTATTCTATTGCATGAGCATGGCTGAAATTATACTACATGTAGAAAAAACATACATAAAGAAATCCTTACTGAAATTTGGATTAAGCAAAGTTTGATCTTGGAGGATTTATTGTTATATATATTCAAAGCTCCTCTTACCCTCCTTAATTGAATAGAATTCTTGATGTTTCTTCAAAATTTGAGTGAGTGGCCTTACCAATTCTTCAAATCCAGGAATAAATATTTTGATGAAATTGATCTTGCTTAGTTATAATCCTTTCTTATGTTTTGGAAATAATAGAGCAAGGATTGATTATATTCTTTGTAGATCAATATAAAGACCATATTTAGACACTAAATAACTATGTAGTCTCCCCTCATACATTGAAAAGATACACCTCTTTGGATTTAATGAAATTCCAAATTATCTGCATCTATAAAAAACAACTCTCAAGTGAATTAGATGATCATTAGGATCCTTTGAAAATATAGCAATTTCCTCAAGATAAACTAAGACCCATTCACTCAAAATACCTTAATAGGAAACATACATTCCCATTTAGAAAATAGCTCCAACATTAGAGATCCCAAAAGGAATATTTTGATAGGCATACCACCCCATTTGGTTGTGAAATTTATTTTATATCAATATTGATCTTTCAAAAATATCTGGTTGTAACCTAAGTACCTATCTAGTAAGGATAACCTTTGTGAACCTGATAGCCTTTTCAATATTTGATCCATGGAGGGAAGAGGATAGTGGTATTTTAGTGACACTTTATTCAAATCTCTAAAATACACACATAGTCTTATTTTTCCATTTTTATTTCTCATTAGTACAAGGTTTTCTACCCATGTTGAGTTCTTGATAGGAAATATTATACTTGACTTAATCAGCTTGGTAAGCTCCTTTCTCATGATAATTTCAACCTTGGTGTTAATATGTCTTTGCTTCTATCTTATTAGTTTTGCATCCTATTCAATATTAATAGTATGTTGTGTTAATCTAGGGTCAAAACCCTTCAAAACATGATATTATCAAGAGAATAAATCCTTTTACTCATCACATAATGAAATGAAATCTATTTTCTCAAAATCAGTGTTCACTTTACCCCACTTGAGTTGCTTACCTTTAGCTATGTGAACTTGATCATAATGTTATTCCTTCAAATAAATACTTGCCTTATCCATTATTAGTTGAGAATATTCATTTAAAATACTTTATAAAGTTACTAAGCCTTTAGGTATAATGTTTGATCTTAATTTCACAATATGTTCCTCATATTGGCATTGCAATTTACTTTGATTCTTTGAACAAAATTATGCCTCATTCTATAATAAATAGGCTATTTGTTTATCACTATCAAAGACTTTCCAACTTACCTCATTGTTGGAACTGAAGGCCTACACATGACCTTGATTTGGTTTTGATATTTATTGTCTTTGAGTGGGTCCACTATATCATATTGTGCTCTTATGGTAACAAGTCTATCTGCACATTGATTGGATCTTCTGGGAATGGAGCAGATATCAAATTCTAGAAAATCTTCCATGATGTCCTAAAATGTATGTTTAAAAGCCTTTAGGAGGGGGTTCCTTGATGCAATTAAACATATAAATTTTTGGACTACCAACTCACTATTACATTTTACCTACAAAATCTTAATACCTCTCTTTCTAGCATAATAAAGGCCATGAATAAGAGCTTTATATTCTATAGTATTTGATGTACAAATAAGTTTAAATATAACTAAAGATTAATACCTTTGATTTTGAGGTGAAACCATCATTTCCTATCCCACTCCCATTCTTTTATTTGGATCCATCATATTATAGATTCTATACTCCCTCTTGATCTTGCTTTGGGTTGGTGAGAATATGTAATGAGTCACCTTCTTCATGCATGCAGTAGACACCAAAACCACCTTCTTGAATAACTTTTTATGGGTCATACCTATGTTTATCAACATCCCACTCATCCAAGAGTATATTTGGTATACCTTCAAATGGATTATAAGGTTATTGATCAATAGTATGCTCATCTTCTTTTGAAATACTATAATTTATATTAAACATATTTGTTATATATGGTTCAAGGTGAAATCTAGAAATAGGATCGTATTTTATAGTGACTTTGGTTCTATATCTAGTTCTAAAAACCATGTATGACCAATATGAATAAAGGTAACCTCTTATTTAAGTAGTAAAATCTTGAGATAGGCATAGTGTAATGTATGGAGGAAAATCAACAACTATATCTTATGAAATGGTGATGTTTAGACAAGAAGTAAGTAAAATCTTAAGATCCTTAAGGATACCCATAGCCTTATTATGAGAATCATCTAATTGTAACACTCCCTTTTCATGAGGCTCATACTTGATCTCTATTTTTTTAGTTATTGATCTAGGCATGATAAAAGTATTAGATCCACTATCAATCATATTATTGTGGACAAGATAATCTCCTATGATAATTGAAAGATATAATGGAGGAGGTTTAGTCACCTTAAGAGCTTGAGGCTTAACAAATGGATTAGATTTAGTTATGAAAATACTAACTCTTTAATTTTGAGGCGGTCCATCAAAGATATTGATCTTTGAAATCTCCTCTTGTAGATACTCCTTTCATCCTACGATTAGTAGTGTATTCCACATTAAAAATGATATGATTTTTTTATTCGTATGATCCAAAATACTAAGTGGAGAAGTGGTTGTATTTTACTACAATTTAGGAGCAATAAGGGCTCCTAGATGTTGTGTGAACTAGGGTATGTATTCCCCTTTCACATTCTACCCCTTTAGATCTTGAACTTACTACGTGGATGTCTTTTGAGGTAGCTCGTAAGTGGTGTTATTTTGTGGTGGTTGAGAGGGAAAAGACGTTGTATTAAAAGACATGGGTTGAAACTTAATTATCAATTTTAGGCATATTTTGACTTTGATTTGCAGCTATGTGATCAACATAATTCTCACCTTCCTAAAAGTTCGCAAATATAGTTTCAATAGGTGCTACAAATCTTTCTTCCTTATTGATTTGAAACTTCTAATTAAGTAAATAAAGGAATGTCTCCATGTAGTAGAGAGTCTTCCTTATTTGATTAGTTTTCATGTGGAGGAGATAAACTCTACTACATATAAGATTGATGTGAGCTCTCACTAGTTGGAACCATCACCATGTCATTTGTTGGATCCCTTTTATTGTTCCCTTACCCTTCCTAAGCATAATTTTTTTGAGTTCACAAAACAACTCTAGAATTTCTTGGAGCATTAGGATTGTATTGCCTTGAATAAGGATTATACTCTTTTCCTTATTTATTAGACTAATAGGTGGCCTATTATACTGATAATTCTGATTATTATTCTAATATGGCCTATATGGTGGAGCTTGTTGTCTCTTCATTATAACAAACTTGTGGTCTTTAGATTTGAGAAGACTCTCCATCTTCCCTAATATGTTAGTTTGATCACCTTCTCTTTGATAAAACTTTGTTGAATCTAGAAATGGAGCAATAGTTAGATCAAGAGGATGGATCTCTAAAAAGAGAGGCATTAGTGGTCTTGGAGACAACTTGCCTAATTATATAAGGCAATTTTCAGCCTTAATTACTACTTCAAAAGATTTAGGTAAAGTGTTCCCTCCCATGGATTGAATCATCATAGCTACATCTGAATTGAGAGCCTTCAAATAGTATATAAAAGCATAGTTGGGTATAGGCTTGACTACTAAATAATTGTGTCCTAAGTCTTTTGGAACTTGTAATGGAAATCCACCATGAATTCATGATTGAATCTCTTGATTATTGTAAGTTTCTCCACAAGTGAAGGGTGTTCACTCATGTCTTAAAATTAGTTGCATAGGACCTCTATAAATTCATCCCAATTATTGATTGATGTACGAGCCAATCCTCTATAACATTAAAGTGATTTCCCTTTGAAAGAAGTTTCTAACTACCACCATTTAATGACACAAAGGCTTATCTTTTGGGAACAACCATATATGGCATAAGATTTATAATAATGTTTGGATGAATAATATTGGCTTGAATAGAGGATTATTTTTCAACAAAATGGGAAAAATGGGTTTAGGTGTATGATTTGATTGAGAGACCTTCTTTTCATTTGATGATTAGAAAGATAAATCAAAGAAATATATCTCTTTCCCTATTGTAGAGGATCTTATGAAAATTATTAGGGGCATGAAAAATATCCAAATATGAAAATGAAACTCTATAATTTTCTATTATACTCAAATATGTGGATAAATTATTCAAACTATGTAAATAGTTTGTCCCATTGGGCATGCCAAAATGAATAGTTAGCTATCCAGATAACATCCAATAGAGGTCATATTTTTTCAAGTCTGACCCATACCTAGACTAGTATGAGAACGATCTAATGTCATGGAATGCTTATATTTACACTAAACTTCTAGTGTTTTTAATGAGGCTAGTTCCTTGGATTTGATAGTTTGGACCTCTCTTTCTAAGATCTAAAAAGGTTGGGGTGAAAAGAGTCAAGATATTTGCATAAAGTATAACCTATTCTAACATGTGGTGATGCACCATGAATTTATCATATCCACTCTTAAGCTAAGGCTCTTTAACACATTAATGGATTATGAAAGAATATAATGAAATGTTTACTATAATTTATATGCAATATTTTTTCATATAAAGGTTAATTTGATGTATTAAGACTAGGGAGAAATTAAAATAAGGTCTAGTTAAAGACACTTACATTTGATGGTGGACTATACCTTGAGAGATCAATGCTAAGACAAATTATATGATGTACAAATAAAGTTTCTAAAATTTAGGTTGAACTTGGACCTATAAAATGGAATATGACAACCACTTTTGTATATCAAACAATTACAAAATGCTAAGCCCAAATTAGTAAAAAACTATAAAATGATATATTCATTACTCCAAGAGGTGTAGAATACAATTTTTGGTAGAGACTAGTCATACCATCCTAAGGGATACTTGACAATAGCTTAAAGGATATATTTATAGAAGAAAGGGCCTATATATATATATATATATATATATAGAGAGAGAGAGAGAGAGAGAGAGAGAGAGAGATCTTGGTGTCAAAATAGGAATCAACAAGCTCAACTCCATTTAAACCATAGTTATAACTACCTCTACAAATTATGTTCATTAATACCTTTTAATTTATCTAGGTCACTTCAACCCATTACACAGTTATATTATTACCTCATTGATACTCCATAATATTTGAAATGGTAGGATCAAGTTATTTTGAGCTAGGTCCTAGCATCAATATGGTTACACCAATCAGATCAAAACATTAGGGTTTTGTCATGGTGCAACATGCTCTTTACTAGTTTGTCATGACATGCAAGAGTGGAAAGAAGGGTCACTTTCATGTAACTATATTTTTTAATGAATCCATTGAAGTCTACATATCCATATTAGTATCATCCTTCAAAATGTTGGCTCTAGTTCAAATTGGACCATGCTCAAACTCATCTCAAAAATTGCAATGTCAACCTTCATCAAAATGTCCCAAGCTTAATACTTTGCTTATTGGTTGTTAACAACTAACTCAAATAATTAATATATAAACTAATCTATATCATTGATCCTAATTTACATGATAAAATTCAATTCATCAATCTTTTTATAGCTTCAATGTGCTTATACCACCTTTCAACCACACATCCATTCTTAAGATCTATTAATTCTTTGACTTGTTCACATGTCATTGATCTTGAATCTATGATTAAACATGAGCCATTGATATACCTAATCCCATTAACCTATCAATCACTACTCACTATTGATGTTTTGTATGATTGAATGTTGATCATTGATCTTGCCTTCTAAACTCAAATGACTATTCCATATGACTTATATTCAATGTCTATGCACCCATAAAATGACATCCATAAGAACATCAATTATGTCTACATGACCATCAATATTTGGACCCTAATCGATGAATTTTGAGCTTTATTTTTAAATTTTAATGAATGTCAATGATGTTCATGTGCTCATTACTACATATTTGAATTTCAACAGTTACTTGATGTGGGCTGAATTTGACACTTGCAGAAACGTCCCCATCTTATAGATCATCTTTGCCAAAACAATTTAGCTTATGTTATTAAGTATTAGGTAAATTATTACAAAATAATTTTCTTGAAATAATTCACTTGTTCAAAACTTTTACATTGGATAATTTTCCCAAAAGAATTATTCCTTTTACCTATTTATTTTTGGAACTTTATATTTGGAATTTTTACAAATACATTTCCTTCAATATTTTGCTCAGGACATTTCCTTTAAGATTTTTATTAGGACACTTTCCATGGACAAAATTTATAAAATAAATAGGTCTTTGAGAATATTATCTCAGATAATTTTCTTGACACAAATGCATTTAGCTCTTTTTCTATGTATAAAATGTCTAAAAGAATTACTCTTCGAGATTTCTACTCAACAACTTTCCCCAAAAGAATTAAATCTTTAGATTTTTTTTGTTTCAAACAAAATGTCTGAAATAATTTGTACTTATCCTTTTTCCTTTGGGACAAATTCTTCAAATTAATTCTATCTTTAGGAAAATTGTCCTGGACAATTTTCATGAAAGATTTATAACTCTTAGCCAAAATAAACCTTGAAATATTTCCCAAGTGTAAATTAGGCTTTTAAGCCTATAGGATATTTTTGACTTATTCCTAAAACTACTCAAACACTATGAAAACTTGTTTAAACCCCACCATTTATAATTTTTATCCTACTTCTAATTCATTTGCTAGGCTTCTTTCATAGTCTAGGAGAAGCTTGGTATGTGGGCCAAAAAGGCCAATAGGTGTTACAAGAGTTATTTTTAACTGATTAAGTAATTTTTAGAGTGTAAAATGTTATTTAAATTTTCATAAACTCATCTAAACTTTTCAAATATCCTTACCAAACCACCAATCATTATAAGTAGTCAAGTAGTGTACTTGACTTGAAGGTTTCTCTCTATTCTTGATTTTGAGGGTATTAAAATCTCTCAAATGTAAGGAGAGGGAATCAAAAAATATACAAAACATTATCCATATAAATCATGATCATGACATATTAATTATATAATAATTTTTATTTATTTTTGATTAAGATATTCTCAAGGTCAAGCCACTAAGGTCAAAGTTTTCTCATGATTTCAAATATCCCTCAAGGATAAAGGTTTAAAATATGGAGTTATAGTCTCTTTTTGTAGGTTTTCATAGAGTATAAACTAATAAATAACCTTGATATTGAATATTTTATGGTATAAAAATGATATATAGGTTATTTAATGAAGAGGAGACTCATTCATGGAAGAAATAACAAGTTTTAGGCAAAGATCACAAATAAACAAGCTTTCGTGAAATTATAAGTCCAATAAATTTTAATTTTTAGCTTGTATACACATGATTTAAAGGTTTTTTTAAATACTAATTCATTTATTTAGGATAAAAAACCTTATTCAAACATATACAAGGTGTAGTAAGCCTCCTTTATGCCCCTACATGCAGAATAAGGCATAAAAAGCCCTCATATATAAAGGTTTTTATGAGGTTATAATTTTTGGTAGGGTATTATTACTATTTTAATAGGTATTTAAGAATAAAATATGCTAAAATGGTGTACCCTCATCATCATAAAATCCTCACATGACTTCAAATAAAATAACCATGCTTCTAGACCTCTTAACATGGCAAAATTGATCCAATACCTTACTCGTAGACACCTATAACCAATTTTTAAAGATGTGACATCTTGGATAAATTATTGAACGTATTGGTACATAAATTTTATGGAATTTATGAGGTATTTAAATTTCATCCATAATTTTTTTTAGTTAACAAGAAGGAAATTGAGTTATGAACAATCATTAACAAGCCTAAAATAACCTTTAGACATCCTAAGAGAGACACGATTAAGATTTTTAATGAATTATTACAAGTGAGTGGAAAATAAAAAATGATGGATGATGTTAATGGGTATACAAGTCACCATAAAAATTCATAAATCCTAACCAAATAGCTTCTCATCATGTCAAATGGTCAATAAAACTGCAAGCAGTCTTAAAACTCTAGATTATGTGAATTTGCCTTTCAATTTTTTAGAGCTTATTTAAGTGAAATAACTAATGGTTTAAGGATATAAATATGATTCAAATGTTCCTTAAGATAATATAAATAGGTTTTTATTCCCATGGGATAAAAAACTAGGGTTGGAATGAGGTTTTAAACTTAAAGAAAGACCTTCACAAGCATGTAGAATAAGAATGGGTTTTCAAACATGATTAAGATGTTTTATCTTTAAAATAGGTAAATAAACAAGTCCAAAGACCCTTATTTACATTAAAATACCCTAAAAATGAGTTTTTATATATATTTATTATGATATTAATGTTTTAGGTTTGTATGCAAAATTATGGTTTCCAAGAGGGTTCTCAATAATTATAGAAAGAATAAGCCTTTTAGACTCAAAATATAGCTACCAACAATCTTATAGGCTTGTCAAGAGGTTTTCAATGAGTATTTAAGATTGGATGGGGTTTCATTTCCATTCTCCCAAATGTCCCATGCAAGTTTCATGATTGATTAGAGTGGAATCAAAAGCCTACCAGTCAAGATTTAAAGGTTTCAAACTTGCATTAAGGTTTCAAGGGACTTCTTGGTGGATACAAGAAAAGGTAAGGAAGGTTTGAAAAAATAAACATGTTTGAATTCATATAAATATCTTTATATGCTCAAACATAAGGTATAAAATGTTATAGGAAAGCATCCATAAGATTTCATTGGGTTTATGACCTCAAGCCTCTCAATAAGTTGTAGGGAAGGTCCTCATACAATATTTAATTATGGTTTCAAGAATACACCAAGCATGTTATTCATGATAGATATGGAAGATATCTTAAGGATTTTTTGGGATAGATAAACATCTCTTGAGGGTTCTTATGATTTTTCAAATACATCTACAACTCTTCATGATAATGTCATTGGTTTTCATGCCCTTTGAGGTAGACATCTAGATAAAGGGACTTATAAGACCTGGATAGATCCCCTATAATGCTCTATAGCTTCCTACAATAAAAAACACACCTTAAAACATCCTCCAATTCTATTTGTAGGTTGTAATATGAAATAATAATTATTTCAAAATCCTCAAGTTGTATGCCTACCAATACATGGTTTGATGTTGTAACATCAAGGGTATAATTTTAAAATCTTCCTACAAGCCTTCATGATAGTCAAGTTTTTTTGAAAATCAGGTTGGGAGAAGATTAATATTTTTTTAATATTCATGAAGGGCTTATTTAGGTATTCAAGGAAAAAACATGAATCTATAATTTCCCCAAAGGATCCCACATGATGAACTAATCTCCAAAAGGTTGTCTGAGACTAAAACCTAATTTGTAGGCCTACCAAGGTATGCCTCCATACATTATTCAACCTCAAAGAAGTTATTTTTGGTTCTTCAAATCTAACCTTTCTAGGATATAGACCTACACAATGTCTTAATAGTTATAATGAAGTCTTCCTGAGGCCATCATGATTGAAATGTATATCAATAGGTATGTTTCATAATTTCATGGGTGATAAGGATTAAATATAATATGATGATGAAATATTTAGGTGATAATGCTAAAATTATAAGGTTTTAATCTTAATAATGCATGTCACCAATTTTCTAATGGTCCTAAACATTGTAATAAAGTATTTAGCCTACAACATAGTTCTTAAATCCTTATATTACTCTTTAAGGATATAATATAAATAACATAGGTTTACCAATTTAGAGAAGTACCAAGGTGAAAATTTTGAGATTTTAGGCCCATATGAGAATATTTAACAAGTGTCAATATGTCTTGGCCAATGTTGGGGAAATGTATGAAAAATAATTTGAATAACAAGAATGTTAAGGCATGAATATTGAATGAATAAGGATGAACATGACTTCAACACAAAGAAGCTTTCAAAAAGTTTCCAAGAGTCTCTTGAGGATAGAAGATTCCTATAGTTGTATGTTTTCAAAGAATTATTCTTTAGATGCACAATAATATAATGAAAGGGTATTAGCTTAATAAACCTCACTTATATTCCTAGTTGATAGGTTGAGGAAGTATTAAGCATATTCATGAAGAATATAGGCATGAAACCAATATTATAAGGTAGATTTAGCATATTTCACATAAGTAAAAGGCATTATGAAATATTGAGAATAAGATTCTACATAGATGCATCACAATCAAATTAATGGAGATTATAGGCTATGGGAGACATGACAAAAATAACTCTAATCATCTTATTATGAGTCTGTAAAGATTTAGAGAGGACAAAATGGACTATAAAACATTAAATGCATGATTCTTAAGTCTCTCATGGAATCCTCATGATTAACTAAGATTCTACATCAACTTATTTATCCCTTTAGATATCACCACATGAGTTTGAAGGCGAATTTAATTTGTATTATAATCCTATAGCCTATCAATCATGATCATAGGTGAAGTAAATGGACATTCAAGAGCATGAAAGAGGAAGTTAAAAATAATCCTAGATAGATATAACTCCCTCCATAGAGTGGATTGATTGTTATCCCAAGTCAACCACAACTCAAAGAGACTCAAGAGGTCTTATTTTAAGTCAATCATCCAACAAATCTCTAGCATGTTGCATGAGTTTGGAGAGGAAAAAGTTAAGGGAGTTAATGTATGAATTTCTCAAGGATAATAACGTTGAAAGAGCACATTCATCATCTATAAGGACACCAAGGATTATTAATAGTATTAGGTCTCTTCCCTCACTACTATGCCCATTTTCTAAAGAATACCATCATGATGGAAAGGCCTAATTCATTAGGGAGAGTCAATGTTCCTACTTTCTACTTGTTATCTCTTGGATAGGCTGATTTATTATGTAATAAATAAATTTATGTAGTCTAGTAGTTGCTTTCTCATCTCTCTTGGCTCACATTTATAATAAAAGAGTTATAAATGCATTAATTTTAAATCCCTCTAATGGGTATAGAAAAATATACTTATATGGAGAGTTATAATGTTGGATTTAAGCCTTTAAATTGAACAAAGACTAATTTTTACATTCTTTAGCCTTGTATTTTGTGTTTTATTGATATAGACTTGTGATAGAACATGTTCTTCCTTGTGTATGTCTATTTACCTTCACCTTGGTGAAAGTAGGCAAGTATTTTGCATGTCATATGCTATGTCATAGATGGTTAATTGTGGAAGCTCACTAATTGTGTCTTGTGTAGAACCTTTTATTTATTCCCTTTAGTTCTAGCATAGGCCACCACCTTCATATGAAACACTTTTATAAGAGATGCCTAATTTGGAGACTACATATGATAAATTTCAATATTTCACAAGTACTATTATGTTTTTATAATTAGTTATAAGGTATCCTCAATATTTGTACATCTCATTTTAAAAATTAACTTCTTTATCTATGTTTTCTTGAATAAGAGTCTTAGTGTAGCTTAGTTAGGGTTTGTTAGTGAAATTTTTAAGACTATAACTTAATACTAAATCAGGTGCATCATGGATAAAAATTATTTTTCCTTCTCCAAAGATTCACTCCTATCATATCTTACCCACACCTATGAGTGTTTACATTGTGTTAGTTGAAATAGGTCTCAGGACCTTACAAGGTACATTTCAACATGACAAAAAGAGTAAGAGGTGATTTTTTTACCCTATGACTTGGAAAATTTTAGTATAATTTTACTTGTAAGGACATGTCAAGTTCATTATATTTAGTCCTCTTGGTTAAAGTTGTTTGGCATATCATATATGGTTTTTTGTTTTCTCTTTAATAGTGCTTTAGTTGGAAATCTATCACTTGATATTTTCATGTTATCTTATAATACCATATTATTTTTGTCATTAATGAATACTTAATCATTTGGATGTGGGTGATAATGATAATAAAAAGGGACCTTTCTTTTAAAACTCTATAAATAATAGCATACTCTCACCTTAGGATCCCATCTTCTCACACCATCATCTCCTAAACTATGAGATTTTTTGTGTGAGAAATCTTGACATATTTTTTTTAATTTCATATATTATTTCTTTCCAATCCTAAGAGGAACATAAGGATCTGACACGTGTTTCTTATCCTTATATTTTCCCATAATACCATGAACTATTAGATAACTGGTTTCTTGGTCAACAAATTGTATATAACATAATAATGGAGCTATAGTGGGGCTTCTAATAGACCTATTGGTGGTCTATGTGGCATAACACACCAACTCTAAGAGGAAAATGGGAGGAAACTCTTAACTAGTGAGGGTTCCCCTTTCTCTTAAACATATCCTAAAAGGAATTAGCATCATTGACAACCTCCCTAACATCTTTATTTACTAGGTCATGGTGGATAGACACCTTAATTGGATCATGCATGTTGTTACATATAAGAGGCCCATTTGGAATATACTTCATGATTTATGGAGTATTGGTATATTGTACCTAGAAGAATAATCTAGTTTATATTTATCAATGAGCAACATTTTGGTTGTCACTTGTATTTTATCTAAATTTAAAAATGCATAAAATAACTCAAGTAAATCATGAATGTGTAGTCTTGATAAAACTTGAACAACTTACTAAAATTCAAACTAATCTAAAACTAATATAATAGAGAAATTAAAATATAAGAAGAGAGAGGGTTTTTAAAAATATAATATGAGTCCAATTTTTATAGAGAACAAGTGTTGTCATGTTGATTAGACTAATATTTTGAGAAAATAGACTATATTTGGCTAGTATGACACAAACATTAGATAGAGGTGGTGTGCAAGTCCTAAGATGAAGTAGCTATGTGAAAGAGGGGAAAACATTCACCATGTATATGTAAAAATAATGAATATCACTCATAAATACTTTAGTTAATAAATATTTCATGAATAATATATATAAAATTAATGAATACTTATGTGAGTTCTAAATATTTACTTAAATAGCATCGAATCATGAAAGAAAGGAAAAAATTAACTAAAAAAGTAGTAAAATGGGTATGGTCCTCTAATTTAAATTCTAGTAATAAATGAGCCAACCCTTAATACATCATAGAAAAAATATTTTATAGGAAATTCAAGCCTATGGATTCATCAATAAAACTACTCTAAGGTGGTTACAATCATTCAATAGGATTGTTTGATTTGAAATTTGGGTCCTTGAATATATTACTCAAGATTTAGAAAATCAGGATCATGACCAAGATAATTAACCTCTAATCCAAAATTGGTCAATCCTAATCAGTATAAAAATCATCAAGGTACTTAGTCAAAATATATGAATTATGGGCCATGATTGATTAAGACAAAATTTTGTATTTTATGCTCATGAATTGAATTTTTGTGGCTAAGAATCATTGAGATTTATTGGAATGTTTGGTTGAATAGGATTTGGACTAAAATGATCATGCTTGACTAAGGCATTCCTTTATCCTTTTTTCGTTTATGTTTTCATGATCCTTATGTACATGAAATATCATGACCATCCTATTATCTAATTTACATGGGAATTTGTGCCACATGGTCCCTCTTACACTAAAAAAAAGATATAGCTTGATCACACATATCTATTGGGATTATAGTATACATTTTTGGAATTTTATGACCTAGATAGGTAAATAAATTTTAAAATTTAGGATTTAATCCTTTTCATGGAGTTCTATGTATCTTCATTAATAAATTAACACTATGAGGTTGTATCTCATTTCTCAGGGAGACAACGTGTCTTCCATATGTCAAGTAGTGTTATTTTGATATTTTGATACCTAGTTAAGGGCACTATGTCCTTTTTAACTAATCCTTGGACCTAGTGTAATGAGATCTCACCATATTACATAATATCATTCACCTATATCTTGATATCCCTAGCTCTATGTTTGATATGTTTTGACTAACTTAGATCCTAGAGATGTTGACACATGGTGTCATCTCAAAGATTCACTTGACATCCTATATTCCTACCTATTTTGATTGATATAGTTTAAGGAAGTGGTATGTTTCCATTTGACATCATTTCATTCACTTGGAGGGACAACTACCTACATATCATGTACTGACCACCCTAGAGGCCTGAGGAAATAATATTATGTCATGTTGTGGCATCTCATT
Organism: Torreya grandis; assembly: GCA_037957365.1. Taxonomy (NCBI): domain Eukaryota; kingdom Viridiplantae; phylum Streptophyta; class Pinopsida; order Cupressales; family Taxaceae; genus Torreya; species Torreya grandis. The sequence continues at coordinate 547,596 of JARHVA010005721.1, forward strand.
CATCTAGAGTATCCTTAGGTGGGTTATTTTATTGATGCACTCTAGATAATCCAAGGAGTGAGGTATAAACACTTCTCATCTCTTCATTCCCTTGGGTTTATAGGAAAAAAATAGCCATTAGAATTCAATTAAAAAATAATTCATTAGGTTTTAAATTTTCTAATTTTAACTAAAAATGAGTAAGTCCAAAATATTTAAAAAGAGGGGAAAATATTATGAATTTAGAAATTATGAAGGGGTTTTTTCAAAAAACACAACAAATCTAGTCCACTTCAAAGATATATGACTAAGTATAAAGATTAAATACCATAAACTTCATCAATTTTGAATTATTTAAGTGAAGAAATTGATCCAAAATCAGTAAATTTAAATAAAATTAAACAAAATAGCCCAAAGGGAATGCATTCATATTATTTGATGGTCTTGAAAAGTAAAATGTTCATCAAATTTAATCTCATGCAGTGTTGATGTGGATGAAAATGCATCCTCTAGTTATTAGGTTCATGTCATGTAGTATCCATCCACTCATTTACTACCTAATTAACTATACACCTATATTTTTTTTCCTCTAAAGTTATGGTGAGGTGATATCTTGACACTTATCAATATATCACCTATTTAGGGCCTCACCAAAGGTTTTAACACATACAAACCATCCCTATGGAGTGGGGTGATAGGATCATGCCACATGGAATTATCTTGCAACTAGGAGGTATACTATTAGTCTAAAGTATATGGACTACCCTAACACCATGGTGAAGTGATATTATGACATTTTCCAAGATCTTATGAACATAAAAGGTATAAATCCTAGGATCATGGATATAGAATTTATGATGAAGTGAGAAGCCTATATCATGACACGGTTAATATCCTAAATATTTAGGAGATCATAAGATTATTTAGAAGATTGGAAGGCCTTGAGGAATTTAGGAAGCATGATTTGGAAACATGGCACCATATTGCATTCTTAGGGGCTAGAAGACTTAGTAAAAAATGACTAAGTATTGAAAAGGCACAAGGAAGCAAGCGACTAAAACTTGGTACCTCTAAGCTTGTGTGGGGACTTGCAAGAGAAGAATTTATAGTTATCCTATAAAAGAGACAATATATTTTATAATTTAAATATGAAATTTATCCAAAAATGGCTAAGTAATAGACTAAAACATAGGCAAAAGGCATAAAATGTAAATGAATAAAGGCAAGTGTTTTGTCAAATTTTAATCCAACAAATCCACATTATAAATTGACTAAATGAAAACCATTTAAATTTTATCCATTTTACTTCAAAATGGGTAGATATGGACTATGTTAATAAAGGAAAGAGTGCAAAAATTCTTAAAAGATTACAATTTTTTTGAGACAGTTAGATAACTTGCATAAATTTGAGGTGAAATGGTCTAAAAAAATGGAAATTTTAATGTAGTTCAAAACATAATTTTAAATAGACCAAGACCTATTGGATGTTATAAAATTCAAATATTTATATCAATGAAGCCTTTATTCAAAATTATTTTTAGACTAAGTGAATGTATGATACCTTTTATGTTTAGACATATTACACTAAATGAATAAAATGTAACAATAAGACATGCAACCTCCTAAAGACACTTTCCAATCATATCAATAAATAAACAAGCCTAAATTTGATAAAACCAAAAGATCAGACTGTAGATCAAAAATAGGTTCCATGATTTTAGTGATGAAATTAGGGCATGTTGTGTAAGAAATAATAAATGGTGACTCTACATTGGAAAAGACTCCTAAGTATTTTGGAATAAATAAATAGGAAAATAACATAGGATTTATGGCTATAACTATGTATAGAACATGACTAAATTTAGGAAGGGATATGGTTGGAGAAACTAAGTGACCAAATTAGTATCACCATTGACATAGTGTATACAAGACTAAATTGATTTACTATTTCATAGGATCGATTGGGATTACTAATTATGGTTCCAACCATCAGGATAGTGAGTCCTACCTTGAATAAGTTTGTTCTATTAATGGATAAACATTTATAGCCTCAATGGAGTTGCCTTTGATATCACTCAAGGACTTTCTCTACAACCAACCAAGTGTCCATATCCTTAGCAGATATTTCTTTAATCACCTAGCATTAATTTTTATAAAATTATTCTCTTCTAATTTTTTGTTTTATCTTCATTTATTGTCTCAGTTTAGGGTTGGGGAACACCATAGAAAATGAAAGGTTGAACTATAGATTTTTCACCCTAGGACTTCACCTTAATAGGTTTACCCATGTAGATTTAGAATTCATTTAGAATGTGAAATTTATGCTTGGTTTTTGGAGGATACATTTAATGGCCAACTAGTTTCACCCAAACTTAGATAGACTAGAACATATTCAAAACATCCAATTGTTAAAGCCTTCAATATTGACCAGATAATAGGATCTAAAGAAAAAAAGATAGCTCAAATAACCTCCTCTCATAGAATTCCTCTTATGATACCTGTATGCAAGCCTTTCAATTCATAATTTTTCATTTACCAAATATGGAACCATATGGAAAAATAGTTAGGATAGAGATAATGATGAAAGCATAAAAATAAAACAAAAAACTAGACCCAAGCTAAAAAAATAAAAGAGAAAAGAAATAAGAGCAAGGAAGAAAATTAAATTATTTATAGGATCATCCCAAACTATCTAAAACTTATAATTATGGGTTAAGGAAATGTCTTTTGACAAACAATAAGACCTCTTCATTAGTTAGACATATCAAATGGAACAAACTCATTATCAAGATTTTGAGAAGGTTGGTATGGATACTACCAAGGGAAAACATGTAATTACGCATGTGTTGAACTTTTCATTGAAAAATAGTATCCTAAAGACCCTTATTAACAATTTTTTCATGAAAATTAAGTATATCTAGATAAATAACATAGTCATGTGATTAATTTTAATTTATACGAAGTATTCAAATAGAGTTTAAGAATACCTCTACCCAAAATTTGAATCATGATGAAGAATAGGGATAGGACTCAATACATACTATGGATCATAATGTACATCTTGATATTTTGGAGTAGTTAGCATTTAGTCATAGACATGTCTCGCAAAGTTTTGTAGTTTTGCTTTGACCTTCTCTTTTCTAAGGGCCTCTTTTACTTTTTTTGCTAAGTCTTAGCTCCCTTCCACTATTACCACATGTAATATTGATTCTAATTTATTATGAAGAATTTCTCAGTTATCCAAACATAAATGTGGACATTTTACATGGTGAGCCAATGCTCATCTAAGGGAAGTTTATTTTATCAAATTTTCTAGCTATGCCATTGGTAAAAAAAAATTAATAAGATGGGCCCACTTTTTGGTTGGAAAGATAAATGTATACATTCCATGTGGCACCCCACTCTCATTTTTTAAATGAATTCTTGATTTCTCTAAGAGGAGTGCCAACTCACCATGTAGTATCATAACACTCCTTGAAATCCAAAGTTCTTTCAATAGTGATTAGGGTTACACAATTTGCAGATGGAGTAATGGGTAAGCCCTATAAAGCATTTTAAATGAGAATGAAGTAGACCCTCCACATGGTGTCATAGTACTTGTTTAAAAAAAACCTTTTCTTATTAGATCTTCAAGTAGTGCAATTAGATGAGAGGAGTGGGAACCCATTTTATTATCAAGTATTCTAGAGGTAGTTTCAAAGGTAGACACATGTCACCACCATGCTTCTTCTAAGCATCATAGGAATTATAAGGTGTTAAATTTACACCATATATATTATTTTGGAAGACCAACTACACTCACGATCTTAAGTTCTTTATTCAATCACAATAGTTCCATTATGAGCGTGAGTGCCTAGTTCTAGGTGTCGCTTCCTCAAGAGGTTGTTGCACCTATATAAGTAGAGATATTTTATTTTTTAAGGGGGTAATTTAGATAATTTTTTACTACTAGAGTATCCATATGATATTTAGTTCTAAAATATAAGTAACAAAATTTAGCATTTTCATTTTACAACCTTATCAAGTACCCGTCATGGGTAGGATCAAATATTGTATATTGTCCCCAATGAATCCTTTTGTATTTTGTTCTCTGTCTAATAGTGAAGAGGATATGGTGTTCTATGTCAAATTGAGTGAAAATTTATTTTTATTTGTCATATCCTTCTCTAATTATATATTATTGGTTCTAATTTATATCATAGACTTTAATTCATGCATATGCTGCTTTAATAGTCTATGATGTTTGAAGATCCCATCTATTTTATGCAATTATAGGTTAATACTTTAAAGATATAAGTGTATCACCTTAATTATTTTCTATTTTAAAGTTTTTATTTAATTCCTTTCTAACCCTTTCTCCCTAAATCAATTCAAAGATTCAGATTATAAAACCCTAAAGGTTGATTTATAGACTGCATTCAAATCCCATATCTATAAATCTTCCCATAGAAGGTTGTTCACCTAGAGAGAGGGTTTTAGGCATCAATAGTTTGTTCTTTTATAGCATGCTTAGTGGGATCCAAACCCATAATATCCTAATTAGAAGCTATATTTTATAATTCATAGGCCTATCACAAGGTCATAAACAATAAAGAATAAAATCTTGTTAACACCACCTTTGGTATCCCCAACTCATCAAAGGATTAGAGATCTAGTGATACACAATAATAATAATAGATGGATATCAAAGGATAATAAAAAAACTTTGTATCATGAAATAGTGGTATCCCACTCATCCCTCTAGTAGACCTAGCTACATGGGATCCCATTCCTACTAATGCATTTAAGTCACTCCCCAAATTCTCAAGGCAAGATTTCAAAATCATGGTGAAACATCCACAATATGTCACCAATGTTTGTAATATACACTATGTCATGAAATAAAACATGATTATAAGACTATTGGTCACCTCAAAGGGTGTGCTCTTGATTGGTATCGATCCCTTCTACCCAAATCCATCACCACCTTGGATGACCTAGGAAATAGATTATTTGAAAGATTCCATGAGAAAGTAGACCAGTCATCGTCTAAAATAACCCAGTGAATGATTCAAATTCATGGTGGTTCCCATGAAATGATATGAATATGCTTTGAAAATACCCAAGAGGTAATCTATAATATAATATTATTAAATAATGAAGGCAAGATAATGTGCATGATTCATCTTCCTATGAATACTTATCCCTGGGGGTTGAAAATGTTGTCTTAATAGCATAGATGCAAGGAATTTTTTTAGAGAAATAAGAGGAGATATCCATATAACATGAAATTTTATCCTAGGTAGAAGATAAATATATAGTTTATGAAAGTGATATCTTAGTGTTGAAATCCCCATGATTTCAATCAGACTATTACACTTGATCTAATAAAAGACTGATCAAGACCCAAAAAACCTTCATGGGGCCTAAAGTGAATTTGAAAAAATTCTCAAGATCCCCACCACCACCTTTGGCATATAAAAAATGGAGTGAAATAATTTATAATAGGCAAAAGAATCTCAAGTTCCAATCACAAGGGTCATATAATGTAGTAGAATAGCTAAAGAAGGCTCATATTGATGTTTCCCTCTAGGATGTCTTATCTATTATTGAGCAAAAATCCTTGCTAAAAGAAGTGTTAGAAGATCAATAAAAACCTATGAAAATGATCCTAGTTGTAGAGCCAACATGAGATAAAGGAAAGCAAGCTAGTAGTAGTGCACAATCTCATGTGCCATTTGTATTCATCAAATCTTGGGTAGGGATAAGTAAGACAAAACCCACCTTATTCTATTTAACTCTCATTATGGGGAAGAAGTTTTTTCATAATTCCATGATCAACTCTAGTTCCAATACCACAATGATACCCAAGTATATCATGGATTCACTAAAACTATAGTATGAACCTTTAAATAAAGGGGTGATGGAATTGAATGGGAAGAAGATTCAGACTATAGGTATTATCAGGGCCCTTCCCCTAATATTTTACTCTTGTTGAAATATCATAATCACCTAAGAAGTTATAATAATTAACATCCTTATAGTCTTTGATTTGTGTCTATCAAGATATTTCACCACCAAAGTAGGTACATACTTATCTTTACATTAGTCCCATTTGATCCTAAGAACCAAATATGGCTTGAAATAGAAGGTGTTAGCTAATCCTCTACTTCCTAAACACATAACTAATGATGCTATGGTAAATTTTAAAGAAACACATAGTTATTTCTCTAAAAAATATATGTATCACATATAAATGCTCGAAGAAGAAAGAGTGGTAGACAACAAGAGCTTGAAGGAAGAAGTCCTCATCAGTAAATTCATTGAGAATGATCCTTTCATGAATTTGAATTCCACTATCCTTTGGACCTATGTAATCCATGACAAGGATTATACCATCCCCAAAGTGATCAAGAAAGTGGAGGATCATAGTAAATAACCCAAAGGTGAATCCATTTATTGGACTCTACATTTCAATGGTACAAAATTAAAAATTGAGTTCAAAGCATCTATCTGGTTAGTCTCTTCATCCAGTAAAAAGACCCTACAAGTCTTCAAATTCCAATTTTCCTACACAAATAATAAAACCAAATATTAAGTGCTAGTCCATAGCCTCAACCTCATCAATAACATGGGCATAATATAGCTAAAAGTGTTTGATGATTCTAAATTAGTGATCAGATAGGTGAGAGGGGTCGCCACTATGAAGAATATCTATATGAGGTCCTATTTCCACCAAATATGGGATTTGATCAAAAAAATTGAAGATTTAAACATTAAAATCATCCATAAGACCTATTATGACATGATATTTCACCCTTTTGAATGTTTATTTAGGATCTCCCACTCCCAATTAAAATATTGGGATAACATGAGGCTCTAGGTAACCTGTGATGAGCTAAACCTCTAGAGAAGGCCAACTTGCTTCTGATGAATCACCTAAACTAATGTTATCAAAGTGAAAAGTGCCAAAAATGTGTAAATGGATCCTAATAAATCTAAAAATTTATGCACCAAATGAAAATGGAATATTCCCATAATATTGAACCCATACTAGATTAGTATAAGATAATGTTAACTCACACAACCTCACCGACTAGTTGATTGTATAAGTGTTTCATAGAATAGGTTCAAGAAGAAGTAAATGGAAATAATGAGGTATTATAATACCAATATCAATCCTACATTAATGATATAAATAACATGAATCCAGACTTACAAACAACCTGAAAACACCTTAGAAGAGGCAAGGAAGGAGAACAATGGATATGGAAGAATCTCCTTCACAAGGACATCATGCATAACTCACTAAACACTAATCCTAGGAAATAAATAAGTAGATAAAGTCCTTTATTTAATAAACAAGTAGTTCTTACAAATTATTGATAGGGTTTAGCCTTATCAAGATGAACATATCTTGCCAAGATATCTCAAAGAGTCCCCTGCTCTTCAAATTCAAAGAGTCCTTGTGAGAATCTAAAAGTAGAGAGAGTTTTAAAATGGGGATGAAAAAAGGAGATATATAAAAAGGGTGAAGAAAGAGTGATAACATGCCATCCCATAAAATTAAATGGGCTACCACCTTTTATGAATTCTCCACCATCTTTTTATTAAATCATCACTAGTTCTCTATTGATAAGATATCTTTCATTTATCCAAATAGCCTCTGAATATTCTCATCAATTGAGAAACACACTAGAGGTCAAGACCTTGAAGAATGATGATGAGTCATGACTTTACTATGTAAAAAGCCCTTAGACACCCTAAAAATCTATTAAATTTTCTATCTACTTTCTCTAACCACCATGACTAGCAATTGTTTCACAATTAGATATACTTGTCTTGGTCAAAAATGAACAAGGAGAGTTACCATAGACTTGTATCTTCTAATTAATTTAAATGTCAACCCAAATATGTAAACTTGATAGGATTACATCACTATATATGCACATTCAATCTTCTAATTTTACTTTCTACTAATTATAATCTAAGATGCTAAAGCCATGCAATAATTGGAATGCTAGAATTGAACATGAACATAATACTATTAAATAAATATTTACACTATTGGAAGCTTCCTTAAACAATTATATGCAAGATTGTAAATCACACAATTTCAAAAATAAAACATACAACACATAAAGAAACTAAATAACATGCTTTGCTATTTAATGAGTTGGATTGTTGTTGCAAGACTTCCAAAGGGGACTCTTCCTCCTTTTCACTTTAGCTTCAATCCTTCCTCTTACAACAATAAAATGGTCTTACAACAATGAAATGGAATTATAAATTATTATTCATATTAATCAAAATGTAGCAATGAATTATTGCAAGGAAATTATAATAAATAGCTACTTTACAAAATGTACTTATGATATTCCTCTAATTGATATCTACTACCCTCTCAACCCTACTATTACATATATATATATATATATATATATATATATATATATATATATATATATATATATATATATATATATATACAATAAGGTAGATTTCTTTATACAAAACAATATATATTATAATCTAAGAAACATTCAACTTAAGATAACAAAAATTGAATCCTTCTGCTAAGGTAACCATTCATGTGAATCTTGTAATATTGCCTTAGGATAAACAAATTTATTTCATTCTTGAACTACATCCTTATTGTGATCCCTAGAGGTTATAGTCATTTCTATGAGTCGGTTGAATTGGGAATCAAATTTTGTTCATCAATGGCTTTGGTCATGCAGTAGCTATAGGATGTGTCTGCATGATGAGATTCCTTTACTATAGGATGTTCTATGCTATATACCTATTATTTAAAAATATCTTAAAACACATTATATAAAAAACATCCTATAGTAGAAGATAACTATTATATACTTGATTCAATACATAGTTCTAAATATTTAAAGAGTATGGGAGCATAATGATTATTCACAAGATTATGTTTATTCAAAGATGGAAAATTTATGGGAAAGTAACTCAAAAACATGGTTAAAAAGAAGGAGGAGTGTGATATATGAGGATAAAAACATGACATTTTTAGGGCTCATCACACCCCCAACTTAAGACCTTACTTATCCATAAGCAACAAACTTGTTTATTTCAATTTTATGAATAGTTATGAAATCCATAGGGTCTATGACAAAACTTGTATGGTGAACATAAAATTTAGGCCACTATTTAGATAGCTAATAATTTTTTTATCTTTTTAGCTTCATCTAATGGAGTTTTATCATGTAATCTGGAACAAGATACCAAAACAAAGGGGGTTGGAATTTGATGTTTTATAATTGAGATCCCATTTCACCTATAAGCAGAATATATCTTGTGACTTTATTAAATTATACCTTTAAGTTAAAAGGGGAATATGGATCTTTCCTTCTTATCTTTCGAGTGATATCATTCCATCTTTCAATGCAATATTATTTTTCTATGGGTCCAGTAGAATTTTTCAATCCCAAGTAGAAATCTTGGGCTTCATCATAATTTTTGGCAAACCAAGTTCTAACTTCCTTTCATATCATGATAATATCCCATTATGTCAACACAATATTAGGTGTAATTGACTATCTTCTAATAATAAATAGACTTTCCCTTTCCTCTTTACTATATTTAGCCATCTATCTTCCTCTTCTTTGCTCATTCAAAAGATATGATGAAAATGCCTTTAAAAGGACATCTTCAACATACAAGTTAGGATTCCATTCCCTATCATAAGGCACATCATAGTTATTAATATAGAACTCACATAATTTTGATTGTTATTATTGTGATCTCTCTTTATATATTTTAAATATAGAGAAGGGATTGATTACTTCATAAGGCATGTCACAATAAATTATCATGAATTTAAACTTATGCCATTTCTCTTCAAGATAAACTAAATATACCCTTGCAGAAGGCCCATAGTCAATGAGATCTTGAGTAAGACAAACCATATATTCAATTTTCTATTTTATTTTTGAGATTATTTATTCTTTTAACCTGACCTCTTCTTCTAAGTTCTTGTTCTCTTTTGTTAATACTTTAAGACTTTCGTACTAACTATCTATCCATTTCATCAATTTAGAAGACACCATAGATGAAGAATTATACTTGATAGCTTGGGTAGTTGTAGGTTTTTATTATTCATTTTATACAATGGAAGGTTGTGAAATAATGACTACAAGATGGTTTTTGGTATAGGGTTACAATTGAGAAGCTATTGCAACAAGCACATCTAGTCCTCTTCCTAACTGATCTTGTAGCTTCTTCCTTAGTCTCTTTATTTCCTGTGGGGCTCTAGTAGAAAATTCCACTTGTGTGGTGGGTTGATTAATTTGTTCCACTTATTCCTATATTGGTTATTCTTTAAATTATTTTGGGATATTTTATACTTTCTCTACCTCCTTATTATCTTCATGAAAACATTCTTCCTTGTTAGTCTCAAAACTAAATGCCTCTAGTGATTCATAATTGTTGATAGTTTGCTTTTCTCTAGATTCCTCATTAATTTATACAATAGAAGAAGGTTTAGTTATTGGTTTAAATTTGATATTTATTATTAATCTATGGGATTTATGAGGAGTAGATGTGACCTTAGCCTTTTTAGGAGAAGGTAGGATTTCTTCTTCATATTCTTTGGAGCTAGGCTAGAGAATGATTTTCTTCTTTCTTCTTCTAGATTCCTTACTTGTGGAAGCCCCTTATTCAAGATTTATCCTTGATGTTGGTTATTATGTGGATATATGGAGATATTATTATACAAGTTCTTGTGTGTATTTAGGAATGTATTCTTATGTAGGTTATTGTGGAGCTACAAGAAGGTCTTCTTTTGTAGGTTATTGTGGAGCTACAAGAAGGTCTTCTTTTACAAGTTCTTGTGGAGCTACAAGAATTTATTCTTCTAAAAGTTATTGAGTTATAGGAAGGTATTATTATATAATATATTCTTATACCTCCATTTCCTATTCTACTTCATTTCCCTCACTATCAATTTCTACATTTCTAGGTATTTGGAGAAAATAATCCCAACTTATATTGGGTCTAGTCCTTTGTAAACAATCTTGAACAATAAAATAGATTAAATAATGATGAGAAAGAGCTTTGGGATTACCTCTTTGAAATGTCTCTACCATTTTTTTGATTATGTTAATCAAGAAGTTGGGGACATTTATCTCAACGCCATGCCGTAAATGATTCATAAATTTGAAATGAACTTTATGTAGCATGGAATATCTCCCTTCATAGGTGAAATATATATAGATAAACTTAGTAAATTTGTCCCATATTCTTGGTAAATATAATCATGGAGTGACCTATTTTTAAGTCTCTAATCTTTTATTTCCTCTAAGGAATTTCTACCTTTTGTAGACACCTAAATCTAGCCACTGATAACCTCCAACCAGGCTTTTGACCAATTTCCACCTAAAATGCACAATTTAGTCTAAAAACACTAACTCACATTAAAAGATTTGAACTTGATATAGCCAAATGTTGATTCTATATAGGGTATCATTAAATGGGGAAATGTAATTTATGGGCCAGCTAACTTTGAGTAGATCATTTTGAGTCAAAATGCCAATTTTACATCTAGGTACTTTGGATTGCTCTTTCCTATAAAATATTCTACATAAGACATGTGCCTTTGTTATTTTATATTGAAAACATCCTAAATGGGATAATGCATACAATGCATTTGATAGTGACTTCCAATTCTAATCTAGTCAAATTTTGAACCAATAACAAGGCATTCTAACCAATTTGAATAATTTATGCATAAAGTGCTTAAACATGCTTAAGAGATAATTAACCCAAATTAAGGCCTAACTAATAATTCCATGGAAACTTGTTGAAATTTTTTTTTTGGAAATAAATATGAAATATCTACATCATTAGGTGACCTCATTTCTTGGGAAGACATTCTTAGGACATAAATGCCATAAATATTAGGATTTTTTCCCTCCATGCCTCATCAATACCCTTGATGCCTCTTAATTACTACTTTTTCCAATGTCATGATGAGGATAATTATAAAATTTATTTCAAAAAATTGAATTAATCCTCAACCACACATTTTCATCTCAAGATGGATATTTTAGGTTGATTCTAGTCAATATCATAAATCTATAAATAGGAGGCCTTACCATATCATTTTTAAGATTAATTTATGAAAATTTATATTACAAGATTGGTTCTAAAAGCTTCATGGAAACTAATGTTACCATGATAAATTAATCCCAAGCCAAGCCAAGCCAAAGCCAAAGGTACCAAGGGGAGATGAAGGTAGCCAAACTTCCAATTCCAAGGACTTCATGAGTACAAAACAAGAAAGCCAATAAAAGAATAATTTTAGAGCATCAAGGAAGGTAATTAATGTGTGTTTTCTTGCATTTTATTTATGCTTCGTTCATTTGTATTTCTTCACCAAGCTCACCCTAGTAAGTATGCATGAAGATGTCAGTTTAGTGTCTTTTTGATTTGATTTCATTCACTAACATAATACTAATCTCATATTCTCAGTAAAATTCCTAGTTCACATAATAACATGCCTAGTGGGACCTTTCTAACTTCACAAAAATGATCAGGAAGTTCTTTTAAGCAATCTACTAATCTTTTCCTTGAAGAATATTGAAGTAAGAAGCCAAAAAAGTGAAAATTAGAGTAAAAACATGTTTTTATAGGAGTCATAAGTTTGTTTTGACACAATCATAGTATTTTTTATTTGAGTAGTGATATTGTCTTACAACTCATAGTACTATGTTGAGCTTCTTTTTTATCGAACTACTTTTATCTTTCTATGTAGGTTTAACAATATCGCTACTATCTTAGTAGTGTGATTGTTTTATAACTCATAGGGTTACCAAACCAAGTCATGGTATTTTGTAACCAATAGTAGGTTAAATGAAAATACCACAAATTTTAAAGTGTTTGGATTATCCTGCAAGTAATGGGATTGTCACTGTGAGTCACGATATTGTAGTGTGCAGAACATGTCATTTTCTAGATCTTCATTTGGGGTCATTTGGATTTCATTTTCAATTATTTTTTCTAAAAACATGTTTTTTTTCATTAATTTTCATAATATTTAATTATTTTATCTTAAAGTTGTGTATTTTTAAAAAAAACCTTAATCTACCCTTAGTAGCAGGATTGTGACATTGGGTGGTGGAATTGTTGTTTGCAATACTACAACTTTGAAAGTTATGCGATTATCCTAAAAGTAATGGTATTTTCATTAAAATTCATATTATTGTGACTAAATGGTTATTGTTTATTTATAATACCACAAATATAAAAATTTTAAGATTGTCCTACAAGCAGTGGGATTGCTCTGTCAAGTAGCGGTATTGCACCATTGTGACAACTCGAGAGCTCCTTTTTCTAATTTCATTGTTTCAAACTAATTTTAGCTTCAAAAATAAACATCTTGATAACATTTTTATTATAGGGACAACTTATAAAATTGCTAAAATGTGTTTAAAACATCTTTTTCATTCTTTAAAATGAACTAGGAACATTATTTTGGTGATTAATGTAACATTTAGGTGCTTAAGTAAGTTTTTAGCATTAGTTTTCAAAGTTCACAATATTAAGACCAAGGGGTAAAATTAACACCACCACATCTTTAATTTGGGCCTAAAATTGAACACACTTATCATTTTTATCTTCAATAGTTGCTTGATCTAATTTTGTTTAGCAAAGATAGGGGTGTTGCATGTATGCTCTTCTATTTATCCCTTTTAGGGAACCTTTGAAATGAAAAAAAACCATTATTATTTCAAATTTCATATTCTAAGGCATAAAAATAATGTCATCTAAAGTAGTCCCCAAAAAAAATTTAAAGTTTGGGTGACCTTGAAAATTACCCTAAAGTCTTTTTCTTTTAGTCTTTTATTTCATGCAAATGTGGCTTACGAGGGGGACTTTATTACCTCCCATGAGTTCTTTAGGGAAGGTTTGACCTGGGGTTTCATCTCCCTACATTTACTTCACTTAATCCTAAGTTACACATGTGACATATCTTCATTTGGACATCGCACTACACTGAGTGAATAGCAAGATGTAGCGGTTGTAAAAAGGATTAGACCTATTTACAACTAGCCATGCCATGGTCACCCAATTTCTATGCTTGTCTTTTGCATCATTTGATGTGAAAGTCATTATGAAATTTATTCCCATATAATTATTTAAAAACTTGATAGTTAGTCAACCCCAAATTTCCATGCCCTTGTTATGATTTGGACAATTATACTTAGTGTATTTTGGTTGCTTATCTTAATTGGTGTTTTTGAGACTAAAAATTGTTTATTTTTTCATAAAGCCATGTCAAAACCAATTTGTCTATACATCACTCTTTTGTATAAAGAGGAATTATGCTATACATTTTACACCACACTTGTGCCTTGAAATTTTTTCTAAACATTTTTGTGTGTGTGTCATTTGAGTTGCAAAGGGTAGTGTTATGCTACCTAAATCATGTCAAAACATTTTGAGCCTTTTGATTCTTTGAAACATAACATAGACCACATAATTAAAGCATGCTTATGAAATTAGGATTATCAATTTTCTTCAAGAATATTTTACCTTGTATCCAAAAAACCATTTTTTTTAAACCATGTCATGTATACCATTTAGACCTTTGTCATGCGTTGTCATGTTGTCTGATCTTGTCTAGATTGTTTGGTCAAAATCCTAGTTTTCAACATTAATTTTTCAATTAACCTTGTCAATTTTGGATTAAAAAATTTATCAATTTCTATTTAGACATTAATTTATGGGGCTAATACATAGATCTTTCTCTTTTGGGTTACATAACTTTGGTTAGTCAATTACCCAAAATTTGAAAACTATTGGTGGTTTGTTTGTTCAAAGCCTATCCTCATCATTGTTTGTTCCTTTATTTGGGAGAACACAACCTTTATTCAAAAATCATTTTTCCTCATGCATTATGCCAACTAATCATGTTTATGTTTGATTCTATGTATCAAATCTATGTCAAATTGATTTTCAAACTTCTTAGATTAAATCAAATCACATCAGCCTTTGTTTCAAGTCTAGATTTTGATACTATTTGGCCAAAAGTCCTAGCATATGCCTATTTGTTTGAGCCTATCTTTTGACTTTGTATTTGGACAAAATACCTAGTAACTCAACTTTTCCCTTTCCTAGTTTAGACCTTATTTTGAAAACATTGACCTAGACCTTTGACATGCTGATTTTTATTTAGACACTTAACCTTTTGTGTGTATAACATTTAAAATTAGACGTTTGATGTTAGGTTTTTTTATGCCAAATATTAGTGTAAATCATTTTGGAGACACAACTCCACTTTTAAACCACATTGTAGATACAAATCCATCTTTTTTCCAAGTTAGACCAAGCTTAAACCATTTGTCCTTTGGACATAGTTTTTTTTAGAGTTTGTAGAGCTCTAAGGATTTTTATTTTGAATCTATCATCATTTACATGAATATGTCTCAATACACTTATTGTGGAGTCACATACAATCCAACTTATGATAGGATGGTCACACAAAATCCCACTATGAACCCTTATATAGAAATATCTTCTAAGGAGTTTTATTATTCTCCCTATAAAACTCTATATGTGGAACATAGTCAAAATCCATAAAATCTAAATTGAAACCTTGATTGATATGAAGAGGCTTGTAAGGAGGACTTTAAAGACCCAAATATAGATAATTTTATTTGGGATATAGATCCATAACTTCTTTACAATAATCAATACATAGAACATAGTCAAGAACTATCTTATGAGCCAAATCATAATTGGGATGATATGGTTTATGAGAAAGACTTCAATGTTTTAGCCTATGTGAGTAATCAAGCTCCACCACATCATACCATTTCTATTCTAGGACCATAATTTCATATCATTCCTATACCAAGACCTCATACTTTCATTTGTGTGAGTAATTAGTCTCCATAATGACAAACCATTTCTATACTAAGACCTCATCCTTTAGCTTGTGTGAGAAATCAAGCTCCATAATTCCCCTTCATCATTCAAGGACCTAGTCTTTTGGCTTGTGTGAGAAATCAAGCCTCACAATTCCCTATCATTACAATTTAAAGACTTCATCCTTTGTCTCATATGAGGAATAATACTCTAAAATTCCCTACCATTATCAAACCACAAGTCATTCTTCATCTAGTACCAATCCCATCAAAACCTCAACCAATCCAATCATTCAAAGACCAAGATGTGTTCAAAATTGGTATCTTCTAACTCACTAGAAACCAAGGCCAAAATAACCAAACAATCTAATATGTTTTTATTGAACCAACCATTTGTGATAATTTAACCTATGATGAATCACCTATTGATCCTATACCAATTACTGAGGAGTCCCACTTTGATGAGCTATTCTTTACCAACTCACTTCTTAATGATTATAACTACCTTTGGGAAAATTATTAGCTTGACCCATATACCTATATTTTTAATAGCCACCTATTAAAAAACTAGTCTTTGAGGAGTTATCTCTTGACCCTTCTCCTATGCTATAGACGTCTCACTTTGATAAACTAGTCTTAGTAGAACCCATCATGCTATTACAGATAGTTACTTATCCAATACTAAACATTCAAAAAGACATAATTGTAATAGAGTACCCAACAGATGAAGAATCAGAGTTAGATTCAAGTTCTATTCTTGAACTAACATTGGATTTACCATTAGAATCTAAATCAACATTAATCTTAACATTAGATTTAGAGTCTCTCAAGTTAGAATCAGATTCAGAATAAGATTATCTTTATAGTTGTTCCAACATTGGTTATGCATGCCTTGAAGATCAATTTTAATACATTTATGATCTTTCTATGGTTTTTGAGAATGAGTACTTTAACTTCAACACAAGTTCTCCTAGTATATTCTACAAGGATTATGATTCCAACACCCATTCCATCACCGTTCCACATTCCATTACCATCAACCAAGATAGCTATATTATTAACATTATATCTCCCATAAGTGTTGATTACGATTGATAAAATCACACTTTTTTGAACTAAATCCATGGTGACATAGTAGTTGAAGAAGAGCAAGGAAGCTAAGACCACATTGATGTAGCAAAAGAGCACTCTCCTATTGAAACCTTTTTAGAGGTACTAGGGGACAATCGAAGTCAAAACTTAACATCTTATAGTGAATTTTTTTTAGAATCACTATAATAAAATCAAATTCAAAATCAAATTTTCATTAGTGAAACTTCTCAGAGGCACTACGAGACAATCAAGACAAGTTCATTGGTGAAAACCTCATTGAGGCACCAGTAGTTGAGCACAAAAGTTATTCAATACTTGATGAAGATAAAATAAAAGATAAAATCAAAATATCTTTCAATCTATAGCCTAATCAGATGGTAGATACTCTCAAGATCAAAAAATAGAAAATTTTCGTGGTCCTATTGAGAGAACAAGTCTTTGAACCCATCACACCCAAAGTTATGTTGAATTTATAATTAGTAACATTACATGTGATTAAACATATTGATATCAATTTATTTCCCTACATTAAAAATTATATTATCATCTACCATTCCATTTCACAAAAGAACCTATCATCTATCTTTTATCCCTATTTACCATACATGGCCACACTTTCCTTTACAGAGGATATAAAGATACCTTGTCTCAATGCTTGACAAAATCATAATCAATGACCAATGAAGATCAAAAAAGCATTCTTGAAAAAAAAATATACAACCAATTATTAATAGAGTAAATATTTAGATGAGGTGTGGGATAAAAATTAACATGATTGAGTATTGTATTTTTATCATTTATTGATTAGGACGTGCATCTCCCCACTAGCAAGAACAATAGAATCAAAAACCACACCTAGGCCATAAACATGTACTATATAATTTCATGTACCATATCATTTCATTTCCATATCATTACCATTATTACATATCCATTTTCCATTGTTCATATGCCTACTATTCTCCCTATCACTTGGGGGCAAACCCCCTTGCCATTTTATCCTTCCTATCATTCCATTCGTATCTAGACCAAAGCTTATATTTACTCATCTTACCCAATCCTATTTTGATCTTGGTTAATTTGGTTCTTCCTACACTTTTTGTGAGAGGATTCTAATAAAGTTTCAATAATCAATCTGATTCATGTTTACAATGATAGTCTATGAAATTAGTGTGACAGTTGATCTAGAAAGATATCTTTCATCCTATCAAGTTTGTTTATGTGAGCCTGATTATAACTACCTATGGGAAAATTAGTATCATTGATATATGCCATTTTATCCTAGTTATAATTTCATATGGTAAAATTAGGGGTAACACTTGTTTACCATGCATTGTTACATCACCTTACCATTACTATTTTCATTTGACTAGCCAATTGCCAGATATGAAAAATTGTTGGGACCTAGTTGGGTTTTCCCTACATTTTATGTGGATGGAATTACTATGAATTAAGGTCATTTTATGACTATGTGGGTCATCCTTAATTCATGTTGAGGTCATCTCATTTCCCCTTTCCATACGCTCTCACCATTTTGTGAGCAACCTAAGCCATATTTTTTTGTCATTATGTGAGCAACCTAAGCCATACACTCTTTCCATTTTATGAGAAACCTAAGCCAAATACTCTTTTCATTTTTTAATTAGGTATCATTTTATTCTCTAATGAGTTAAGATACCTCAAATTTCTAAAATTATTCATAACATTTCAAAAATATAGGAACATTTGTCTTATCTAAGCCTAGTCAGTTATCTTCAATCCACCTTATTAGGGCATGGTCATTATTAGGATGATTTCCATTTATTTATTTTTTAGGATTTTTGTTTGTTTATTTATTTCAAGTTATTCATTTATTTATTTATTTATTTATTTATTTGCTTGCCTATTTGTTTACTTTCAACATTGTTACCTTGACTCAGTATATATGTGCTCATTGGGTGATTCCTTGAAAACATTATTCTTGAGTCCATCCATATTCATATTTTAACATTTTCATCATGGTTTTTATCATTGGTGTTTTGTTTTTTAGTGTTTATTGGATATCGAGAGTCAGTTCCTATGCATTTTTTGACCAAGTCTTCATGGTGTTTTATCATGAAGCTTACCATCACTTGCTATAGCAAAAATTAGCTTCAAGAAGGTCTAAAATCAATAGATATATAAAAGTTTAATTCTTGTCACCTTGGTAAATATTCCCACCCACCTTGATCAATATAACTCATTTGACCATTCTAGTTTTATCATTGTTAATTAGGATGGGCATCTCTTCATTAATAAGTAAAACTGAATCATTTTATTTATCAATCTCATTCCTCTATCCATCTCTTTCGTCACTTTTCACCCACTCATCTTTAATCTATATTCTATGTTATATCCTTGAGTTATGCTTTCTAATCAACCCTAACTAGGGTATAATCATCTTTAGCCAATCTAGGTCCCCATAATGATTATAACCACCTATGGTCAAATCATTATTTTGACTTTTATTCTTTATTATAACCACCTTTGGGTAAATCAAAATCCTTTTTAAATCAATGTATGCAGGCATTTTCTCATTTGGATTAATCTCAACCATAGGTTAATTATACCTTTATTTTTTTTCTTTTTTAAGGACTATCCATCAACATATGTGACAACCACTCCCTCAAGGGGGAATCATCATAGTCTTCCCAAAACCATTTGGAGATTTATTCTTTAATCATCATCTTCTTGTTGGCATACATGGCATTTCTCATTATTTGATAAGATGTTACTATGCTTATAACTTACAATGCCTTCCCAAATAGGGGGAAACTATAGACACCTAAATATGGCCACTAATAACTTCCAACTAGGCTTTTGACCAATTTCCATCTAAAATGCATAATTTGGAATAAAAACACTAAATCACGTTAAAATATTTGAACCTGATATAGTCAAATGTTGGTTTTAGCTAGGGTATCATTAAATGGGGAAATGTAATATATGGGCTAGCTAATTTTGAGTAGACCATTCTGAGTCAAAATGTTAATTTTACACCTAGGTACTCTATATTTATCTTTCCTATCAAATATTCTACACAAGACACATGCCTTTGTTATTTTGTATTGACAACATCCCAAATGGGATAACTCATTTAATGCATCTGATAGTGACTTCTAATTTCAATCTAGTCAAAATTTTGACCAATAACAAGGCATTTTGATCAATTTGTGCACAAAGTGTTTAAACATGATTAATATATAATTAACCCAAACTAAGTCCTAATTAATAATTTCATGGAAACATGTTAAAAACTTTATTTTGGAAATAAATATGAAATATTTACATCACTAGGTGACCTCATTTCTTAGGAAGACATGCATAGGCCATAAATGCCATAAATATCAGGATTCATGCCCTCCATGCCTATTAATTTCCCCTTTTTATAATGTCATGATGAGGATAATTATAAACTTAATTCTAAAAAATTTAATTAATCCTCAACCACACATCTTCATCTTAGGATGGACAGTCAGGTTGATTCTGGTCAATCTCATAAATCTATAAATAAGAGGCCTTACTACATCATTTTTAATATTAATTTGTGAAAATTTATAATGCATTATTGGTTCTAAAAGCTTCATGAAAACTATTTTTACCATTCCAAATTGATCCCAAGCCAAGCCAAGCCAAAGCCCGAGGTGCCAAGGAGAGATGGAGGTAGCCAAGCTTCCATTGCTAAGGACTTCATGAGCACAAACTGAGAAAGCCAATAAAAGAATACTTTTTAAGCATTAAGAAAGGTAAGGAATATGTGTTTTCTTGAATTTTAGTAATGATTTATTCATTTGCATTTCTCCACCAAGCTCACCCTAGTAACTAGGAATGTAGATGTTAGTTTAGTGTGATTTTGATTTGATTTCATTCACTAACACAATACTAATCTCCTCTTAGTCAAATTCCTAGTTCACACCTCTCTACGTTGGCATAAAAATTTAGTTTCCATGTTTCCCCTATTATTATAAATTGACTTACTCTACTTATGATAGTTTTTATTAGATTTAATTTCATTCTTATTACTATTTCTAGGTTGTTATACAATGAGCCAAAATAATATTCTACAATGCCTTGATCTAGATCATGTATCTTTTAAAAAATATTGTGACCATTCCACATTATAAAATAGAACTAGGATGTCTAGGATATTGGTCAGAAGAGAGATATCAAGTGGCTCATGTTTAAGCAAGTCCCCTCCCATATTTTAGGGTAGAATTTAGTTTCAAGGTTTATGCTCTTATAGTAAGGGTTTTATATCTTTAAGCAAAATATTTGTAATTTTTCCTTTGGGAGTGAGATAATCCATTTAAATTATGTGAATTCTCCCAACATAAACTTTTACTTGTCCTCAAGGGGTGAAGCCAACATATGC
The DNA here is from genome assembly GCA_037957365.1 of Torreya grandis. Classification (NCBI taxonomy): domain Eukaryota; kingdom Viridiplantae; phylum Streptophyta; class Pinopsida; order Cupressales; family Taxaceae; genus Torreya; species Torreya grandis. The sequence goes on from JARHVA010005721.1 coordinate 568,932, forward strand.
AAATAGATCATGGAAATAACAAGTAGTGGCAATAACAATGCTTTAATGGTCATTTCAATCGGTGGAGGAGAAGATATCTCAAGGTGGTGTGATAAAAATAAGATATGGTACTATTTTAATAGAATTAAGACCCATAATATTAATAATAATTAAAACTTATGAAATGAAATAAATATAAAATAATTACCTTATTACTTATAGGAATACCTTTCACTAATGCATAAATGATGAGTTGAAGTGGCGAAGTGAGATGTACTGGCATGTGTTGTCATTTTATTGGGAGCAACAATGCTTTGTGATAATTTAATATATGATGGAGTGATAATAATTCATCTGATAGCAAGAAATGTTTCCTCTAGTAACAAAAAATATCCTATATCAATAAGAGTTCCATCTTATATCAAAGAGGAAAGTATATTTCTACTGTAAGGAAATGAATCTACAAGCAAAAATAGATGAAAGCAAAAGTTAATTGTTATAGTGCTCTTTCAAAAAAAAAATTGGTCCCAACACAACTAGAATTGCAAAAATATAGGAGGTAGGATTTTATTTGGCCTAAACCAAGCCATTGTGAATAGTTTATTCTTGGTTGCAGGATGTTTTACTTCTCTTGGAAAATATTAGAAAAGGGTTATCTGAATACCCTTTGATTGTAGGAATAGGTTGATTTACTTCATAAAGAAGAGATATATGTTGTTATTAAAAAATTTAGAGAGTGAGAGTTATTTTCTAAAATGGTTTCTTGTACAATTTGATCCTATGGCCATTAACAAGTAGTTAGAACCAAATAGATTCAATGGTCATGAGCTTTATAGCTCCATTGTCAAAAACTTGCTTGATTTCATAAGGCCTAAGCTATATGGACTACAACTTTCCTTTATGATCCTTGTATTTAGAGTAAAAAAGGAGTGCCTAATCACTAGGTTGGAAATTCTTAGTCTTGATGTTCCTATCATACCAACCCACATGTTGTCTTTTCATTATTTTAGTGTGATGAAGTGTTTCCTTTCTTTTTTCATCAAGTGCATTCAATTGAATGATCTTGTCTTGTTGATTTTGGGAAATATCCAAGCCCAAATCAAGTGTTTTCCTTAATGTTTTATGCTCAAAATCAATAGTAAGAATAGGCTTCTTACCATAGACTAGTTCATATAGAATTAAAATAGTTGTGGTTTTCTAGGTGATTCTATAAGCCCAGACTACTTCCAAAAGATGAGTTGATCAATATTTTTTATGTAGGTTGATAGTCTTAGTGAGGATATTTTCTAATTTTTGGTTTGTAATTTCCACCTAATCATCTAAATGATGATGGTAAGGGGTATAATTTTTGTGTCTAATTTCATATTATTTTACCAAAGTGGTTGTGATGTCTGATGTGAACTGTGGACCTTAGTTTTTTACTATTTATCTTGGTACTACATAGCGGGTGAAGATTTATTCATATAAGAACTCAGATACTTTCTCATCTTAGGCACGGTTTAAGGCCTTGACCTCATCACATTTTGTGACATAATTAGTGCACACTATTATATATTGGTCATTATTAGATTTAGGATCAATGGGACCTATAAAATTCAATCCTCATTTGTCAAAAGGTTCTAGAACCAGTTGTGGTTGTAATGACATTTCATGAGAGTGAGTGGATTTCCCCATACATTGACATTGATCACATCTATAGGTATACATCATGGTATCCTTATCCAAAGAAGTCCAATAATATTTAGTAATAAGTACTTTCATATCAGTCTATTTGGTAGTAAAATAACCCCCATAGGATTCATCATGGTAGGCTCTAAAAATGTCATAAGCTTCATCTTCTCAAATGCATCTTCTCATAACTTAATCTCATCTAGTGATAAAGAGATATCCTATAATATAGGAATAATGTTTTCCCTTTTGTATCAAATATTTTTTTTCCCTAGGTGAGAAATGTTGTAGTAGTGATCCTGCAGCAACATAGTTAGCAACATCTACGAACCAAAGAGATTGAATAGTTACTACAAATAAATACTCATCAAGAAAGGAATCACCAAGAATAATACTATGCTCATCATTTTTTAATCGAGATATAAAATTTGATGCTACATTATCATTACCTAGTCTATCCATAATGGTAATATCAAATTCCTATAACAAAAACAACCATCAAATTATCCCACCTGTTATAGTAGGTTTGTTAATTAAATACCTTATTGTTGCATGATCTATGTGGATGACTATTTGGTAACCTATAATGTAATTTTGAAATTTATTTATGGAATAGACTATGGAAATAAATTCCTTATCTATTATAGTGTAGTTGAGTTCATCCCCTTGAAGATTCTTGTTGATAAAATAAATTACATAAATCAAAAATTCATCTTTTTTTCCAAGGATAACTCCTAAAGTGGTGTCAGATGAATCTGCATTGATGTGAAAAGGATTATTCCAATTATTCCCTCCTATAATAGGATTTTCTATGAGGTCTTTGAGTTTCTAAAAGGTATTTTGATAATCATTAGTCCATGTAAATTTAGCATCTTTAGTAAGCAATCCAAACAATGAGGTGGCAATTTTACTAAAGTCTTTGATGAATCATCCAGAATAACCAACATGTCCTAAAAATCTTCTAACATATTTCTAATTATTTGGTGTGGGTAAATCCTTAATGATATTTATTGTTTTTTAGTTAAATTGAATTCTAGTAGGGGATATGTGATACCCTAACATAATCCCTTCAGTCATAAGCATATAACACTTTTCATTGCTCAAAGACAATTGGTGGTCTTGGTAGTGTTGAAGAAATTTCTCTAGGTTCGTAAGAATTTCTTCAAATATCTATCCATAGATAGTGAATTCATCCATATATATTTTAACATAGTCATGGGAGAGATAAAAATATGCTAAAAATAATGCTTTGTAAAGTAGTTAAGGCATTGAAAAGACCAAATGGCAAGATGACATAGGCATATGCTCCCCACAGATAAGTAAAAGTGGTTTTATCTTTGTCTTGTGGAGTAATTCATATCTGATTATAACCACTATATCCATCTAGGAAGGAAAAATACTTTTTCCTTGATAATGTAACCAACACTTGATCAATAAATGGAAGAGGAAAGTGATCCTTCATGGTAGAAACATTCAACTCTTGATAGTCAAAATGAATACACCATTTTCTCCATTTATTATGGATAATAACCAGGGGAGGGACCCATTGGATGTATAAAATAGGATAAATAAATTATGCATCCAAGAGTTTTTATAGCTTAGTTTTGAAAATTTTATTTAACTTCAAGATTCATTCATCATTGGGGTTGGTGAATAGGTTCACATTATTATTTAATATAAGTGTAGTGTGTGCATAAATCTAGAGGTATTCATCTCATGTCATGGTAATCTTAGGCAAATTCTATTATGTGTTTTCTCAGCATTGTAACTAACCAACTTTCTTGTTAGGGTGTTAAAGAGGTGCTAATGTTGAGAGGTTTATTTAGTAGAAAGTATACATGATTTGTTAAATAAATAATGGTTTATATGTTTGTGATTAAAAGAGAATAACTACATTGATGTCGAAGCAATTAATGGAATGTCTAAATGTCTCTTGTAGTTTTAGCAAGATCATTCTTAAGAAAAGTATTCTAAAGGGTGGTATACATTCTAACATGTTTGTAGCTATAGGATCCTATCAATATATGTTTTAAAGGATACCATTAAGGATAATTTGAGTTTTTAAGCATCTTGATTATAATCATAGCTATGGCATAATATGTTGAACTAAAAAAGAAATGTGTTTATATCCTTAGATGCTTTTCTCCTAAAGGTAGGGAGGGTAGAGTGAGGAATATTATTCATGGGTACATTTCTATCAAGAGTAAGGATAGGAGATTTGAAGGTATCAAACTCATTGGTAGTGTTTTCTTCTTGAGGATCCTCCATGAATATTCTTTGTTTTGGTAAACTGGAAGTTGTTGCCACCCACCATTCAAACTATCTAACAATTCTTCTATTTCTTAAGGTGTAAAATATGGATAATTTATATTTTTATAGGAATATATAGTTTTCTATACAATGGGGATGGCTTAGATTTTTAGAAAATTCAACATGTGTCTCATCAAAGACTCTTTCTAAATTGAAAGATTTTATTGGCCTAGTATTTCTTATAGGAGAAAGAATAACCTTGAATGCTTCCTTAGTTAAAAATTTGGGTGATGGAGGGAAGTAAACTTTGGATTCTTGTGTATGGGGTGATAAGGTGGGAATTATTAAGGGTGGTACCTGTGGATCTCTTACATGGGTATGAACCTCTTCAAGGTCTCCAGTTTGTACTACCAATCCATCCAAAAATTATTCCTTTTCTACCTCTTCTATTGATAACTGTGAGTGAACTTCAAGAGTTTATTTGTGCTCCTCAGCTACTGCAAGATGAATTTATAATCTTGTATTAATGGTTGATGATTTAAGAAAAAATATTCCTATATATTCCCATTCACTTTTTATGTATGTTAGCCACTTTTCTTTCTCTCTTTTTTTTTAAATTTTTCCCACCATGCTTGTACAGGGTTAATAATATGGTGTTTTTTAAAAATTTCCACTATCCTACTTGAAAAAAGGGAAATTTAAACTATAAAATCTATAAATATCTAATATAAATAACATCAATCTCTAGAAATAAAAACAATAAATATCTAAAAATAACCACTATCAAGATTGACGATTATAAGTGTGTGGCACCCTTCCCCGACAATGGCACCAAAAATGACTAGCATTTGATTCACAATAAAATATACTTATATTGGTAAGAAATGAACAAGGAGAGTTACCATACACCTATATATTCTACTTCATTTTAATGTCAAATCAAGGATGTAAACTTGATAGGATGATGTTATTATATGTGCACACTCAATATTCTAATTTAACCTATTACTAATTGTAATCTAAGATGCTAAAGCCATGTAGTAAATGGAATGATGGAATTGAACATGAACATAATACTGGGAATTAAATATTTACACTATTTAAATCTTCCTTAAACAATTCTATGCAAGATTGTAAATCACATAATTTCAAAAATAAAACACACAACACAAAGAAACTAACTAACTTGCTTAGATATTTAACAAGTTGGATTGTTGCTGTAAGACTTTTGAATGGGGCCCTTCCTCATTATAAATCTAGCTTCAATCCTTCCTCTTACAACAATGAAATGGAATAAAAAATGATTGTTCATATTAATTAAAATGCAACAATGAATTTCTATAGGGAAATTGAAATAAACAACTACTTTATAAAATGTATATTTGATATTTCTCTAATTAATATCTACTACCCTCTCAACCCTGTTGTTACCTACACACACACACACACACACACACACAATAGGGGAGATTGTTTTACACAAAACAATATATATTCTAATATGATAAACATTCAAATTAAGATTAAAAAAATTGGCTCCTTCTACTAAGGTCACCATTCATGTGAATCTTGTAATATTATCTTAGGAAAAACTAATTTTTTTTAGTTTTAAACTGCATCTTTATTATGATCCTTGGAGGTTATAGTCATTTCTTTGAGTCAGTTGAATTGGGAATAAAATTTTGTTCATCTGTAGCCTTAGTCATGTAGTGGCTATAGGATGTATCTACATGATGATATTTCTTTATTGTATGATGTTATGTAATATATAAATACTATTTCAAAACATCTTTAAAATATATTATTAAAAAATCATCCTATAATATAATATAACTATTATATACTTGATTTCAATACACAGTTATAACTATTCAAAGAGTATGGGAGCATAATATTTATTTATAGGATTATGGTTATTCAAGGATGGAAAGTTTATGGGAAATTAAGTCAAAATCATGGTAAAAATAATGATTAGTGTGATATATGAGGACAAAAACATGACATTTATGGGGCTCATCACACCATATCACCATCTTGGGACTTTACGCTATCTTTCACTTGACCTATTCATGAGAATAAAATCCTCATATCTATAATTTTGATAGATCCATCACCATGTCTATTTTGGGTGGCCATAGGTATCTATTTTTTGTATCTATGATTGTATCAAAGTATGAGACATTCCACCATATCTCATTTATGTCTATATGTACTCCAACCTAAACATAGATCTTTTATATAGTTTGAAAACCAATCTAATTTATTAGTTTTCATATAGTCATTATATTTATGAAGATATATAGATTGCATAATCTCATTCATAGAATATATTAGGTTTAAACAAACCTCATCATGCCTCTCAACTTTAATAGTAATATAAATTCACTATTAACAACCTTGACTAAATGGTTGAATCTGCTTGTGACATTTGATCAAGCTCTAATGGTGACATAGCTCTTTGAATCATCTATTATTAGTTTTACCTAAACCATATTCCACTTTTGCTTAAAATATCCTATCTTAAACTGTTAGTGTCAATCATTGATCTTGATCTAGGCTCCCAAAATTATGTCATCTATCAATTCCTTATTCATTTTATGGGCCCTACAATCAGTGCTAGTTGGTTCCTACACTTGTGCCATGCCATGGCATCATGTTTATCCTATAGAATATTAACTTCTTAACCTTACATGCACTATTGTATTCTTTATCAAAGTTTAAATGCATGCCATTGATTTACCTAGTAGTTACCATGGTGTTGACACTTGGTAATTATGCATTTGTCTTTGAGATTTGTTGATTTATTGACCTTTTACTTGCTAATGATTTAATTTGGTATAATGGATCACATGTTGCCAATTAGTTTTGACCCACTAGCTTCACCAATCACTATGTGTCATTAAATTTCCATTCAAGTACATGATATATTTACACTTTTCATACCCATGCTTATCCTTAGGATCTTTTGAATTTAAATGGCTATTTCATGAGGCTCAAATTTGATGTTTTCAAACATGCCCCACTTTTAAAGTTCAACTTTGAAGACTTGTATCTTGATATAGAAAACTCATCAAGATATGAATTTGGTAGATAATATTCAAGGCATGGAAAAAATTATGTCCATGTATTCTTTTGGCTTTGGTCGACCTTCAAGTATATTAATTAAATATAAAATTAGACTAACCTATCCATTTATACGTGATGTGTGATGATGGTTTGGCTCTTTTAGGCTTGTTCAAGTCATTTTTTCCATTTAAATCTACAATGAACTAATGAGACTTTGATAAAAACCTACTTCATGCTCTGTAGATGCCATGGATCATCATGGAAATCTACTTAATCCTTTATTTTACAATCTTGGACCTATTTTCAAGTCATGTGATCATTTACTAAATCAATAACTCTTCTCAACTAATCTATCTAGTAAAAATATAGGTATGTGGGCCAAAATTGGACAACATTTATGGTCACATCATAGGGTTACATGCCTACTATGCAAGAGACTAGTAGACTTAAACTGGTCCATTGGCCATATGGAGTCTTAAGTCTTTTCTCTCAACTGATCATGAAAATTTTACAAGGTTGCCCCTTTCCAAAAAACTTCCTCTTGAAGTAAAAATGACCAAAAGGAAACAAAACAATAACTATACCCAAAGCACTTATGAAAGGGAAACACAAAACTAAAATAAATGTGCATAAGGCACTCAGAGGAAAATATAAAATCTACCTACCCTAAACTAACAATCATAATGAAACCTATACAAAAACATTGATTGGTTGTATAAAATAGCTACCATTTATTACTAGTCTAATATGCTTTATAGGTTTGAGGGTAGCCAACCAAATATGGAGAAGGAGAAGATATTTAACTTATTGGCGATACACTTCTCTAAGAATAAGAAAAAAAAACTTACCTACCCAATTTGATTGATTGCACATATAAGTATCTTGGAGTAGATAGTCAAGTTTATCTTGCTCCTTTTGACACTCAATTTTATGCTCTAAATTAAGCATAACATGTTATGGCTCCTCCTTTTCATCTTCCAATAAAGCTAGGTACCTGATAAGACATCCTTTTGTCAATACAAACATTGATAAATCAGATTTTACCTCACTCCTATACTTTTTTTCTCCATCATTATGCTACTCAGGCATAATCAAATCATAGTCTCCTTAGAAAGGAACATAGCCTACTCCCAAGATCTCAAACAAGTCATCTAACTCCCTTTCACTTGCTAGTGTATGTAAGCTAATCTCGAGTTGATTAGGATATTCTTCTTGAATCACATGCTCATATTTAAATATTTATTAACCCTCAAGGTCTTCATCATAAAAAGTGGTATCTCATCAAAATACATCACTTGATCACTTGATATATCTTCTTCATCAACCTTAGTCAAGATTTCATCTCATTATTCAACTACAAATGAAGTTTGATTTGACCATCCAAGGTCTAAAACATCACACTTATCTTTATCAAGGTCTAATATACCTTACTCCATATCTAATATATAAAATCTATCTTCATTTAGAACCTCATCTTGAAGTGGACCAACCACTGGTTCCTAGTTTTGATCCTCTTCTTCATCTATGTAGAATGGACCTTTAGTAGTCCATTCAAGGTATGCTCTATTTTCAACTTGAGGATTATCTTCATTAGGATCTACATAATTAGTTTCAAATCCATGCCAAGAAGGCTGTTCCAAACCTAATTCTTCCCCTTCTAAATGAAGTGGGTTGCCTATCATGATCTCCTCATCATAGACACTTGCATTGTCGTCATCAGGTCCACCTATGACTACAAGATCCTCCCCTATCCTTTATAAGATAGTTTCTTTATCCAAGAGGGAGATTTTGGGATGGTGAATAAATTAACTTTGATTATATATTAGGAGGGTATCCTTATATATAGGGACTTTTAAGGCTCTTCTAGGTGGCTCTTGAAATGGTGCCTCCTTTTTTTATATGCCTTCCTTGACTAATTTTCATGATGGGAATGTGTTAGAAACTACAATCTTTTATTTATTTTTACTTTCTTCCTCTTTCCTCACATTTATCTCTAATTATTTTATTTTTATATCTATATTCTCTTAGTAAATCCCCTTTTTACGGTGGTCAATGGCCTCATGAAGATAAGGAACACAAGAGGGCTAGTATGAGGTATAAGAGGATTCTTGGGGAAGATAAGTGGAATCTTAGATATTAATGATAGGATTCTAAAAAATAGTATTATTATTTATTTTAATGCTCTCTTATATTTAATTCCAAGAAGGTAAGGTCTAAGGAATACATTAATAACTTAGATCACTCAAACAGTCACTTAGAGTGGTCTTTTAGGGGCGAATTGGTTGTATAGATGAGGGTTGAGGTGGTGTATATGAAGACACATAAGGTTTATGGAGTTGGACCTGATATTCTTCAAGGAATTTTAGCTTATCCTATATTCTTTAAATGTAACCACTTAGATCCATCATCTCACTTGAGAGGTTTTTCTATTTTTCTCCCTCAACAAGTGCACATTCTTCCTTTATTAGTCGTAATACATTTCTCATGTCATGAATGATGTGATTAGGTATATCTTGAGCATATATCCTCTATTTATTAAGGTATATAATGTACCTTTAATATCCTAAGATAATTTTCCTCTAAATTTAAATGGATTGGTTTGGTGAATAATTAGGGACATCTTAATCTTGAGAAGGTTGATGCACTGAATCTTAAGAGCCACTTGGGGTGAAGCCATAAACATTACTAATATGATATGAAGGATCCTAAGGTAAATAATAACAATATTTATCAAAAGATTGATTATAAATAGTAAATAATGATGACTAGGCACCTAGGCTACTTAAATTAACTAATGAATACTTGTATTTACCATTGATGTTTGCACACACGCCTCTAAAAAGTTCATTAGATGAATAAAAAACCAAAACTCTTCACCAGTAAAAAACATAGTATGTACCACTAAACATGACAAAAAAAATTGTGTCATGATATTTCACCCTTATGGGGGATTTAATTAGGCTCCTCCACTCCTAGTCACAATATTTGGAAAGCCCCAAGTTACGGGTAACCTGTGATGGGGATGAGCCTCTAGAGAAGGCCAGCTTCCTTTTGATGAATCACCTAAACTAATTTAATCATAAGGAAAAGGGTTATAAAATTAAAATGGGCTACTAAAGAGGATAAAAATTGATTCACCAAATGAAAATGGAAGATTACCATAAGCTTGAACCCATACTATATTAACATAAGACAATGTTAACTCACAAAACCTCACTGACCAATTGATTGCTTAAGTGTTTCATACACTAGGTTTAGGAAGCAATGAATGGAAATAATGAGGGATTTTAATACCCATATCTATCCTACATTAATTATTGAAATAGCATTAATCTAGACTTGAAAATATCTTGAAAACACCTTAGAAGAGACAAGGAAGGAGGACAATGGATATGGAAAAATCTCCTTCATAAGGCCATCATGCACAACTCATTAAACATTGATCCTAGGCAAGAGACAAGTAAATAAATTAATTTATTACATAAAGAGGTATTTATTATAAATTATTGATAGGGTTTAGACTTATAAATATGAGCATATCTTGTTAACATATCTTAGAGAGTCCCCTACTCTTCAAAGTCAAAGAGTCCTTGTGATAATCTAAAATCAGAGAGAGAGAGTTACAATTTACAATGGGGAAGAAACAAAGAGATATAACCTCTTATGAATTCTCCACCAACTTTTTATAAAATCAACACCATTTTTATATTGACATGTTATCTTTCATTTGTCCCAATAGATTCCAAATCTCTTCATTGGTAGAGCAACACACTATAGGACAAGAGCTTGTTGAATGATGATGAGTCATGAATTTGCTATGGAAAAAACCCTTAGACACTATAAAAATATATTAAATTCTCTATCTACTTTATCTAACCACTAGATCACCATCTTGGGACTTTACATTATCTTCCACTTGATCGATTCATGAGAATAAAATCCTCATACCTATAGTCTTGATAGAATCATCACCATGTCTTATTTGGCTAGCCATAGGTACCTATTTTTTAGAGATATTATTTTATCAAAGGATGAGATGTTACACCATATTTCATTCATGTCTATATCTACTCCAACCTAAATATAGATCTTTAATATAGATTGAAAACCAATCTAATTTATTGGTTTTCATATAGTTGTTATATTGATGAAGATCCATAGATTACATAGTCTTGTTCCTATAATATATTAGGTTAAAAAAAACCTCATCATGACTCTAAACTTTAATGGAAATATAACTTGACTATATGGTTTCATCTACTTGTGACATTTGATTGAGCTCTAATGGTGATATAACTCTTTAAAGTATTTTCTCTTAGTTCAACCTAAACTATATGAAACTTCTACTTGAAATATCCTATATTTTACCTTTATTATTAGCTATTAATTTTGATCTAGGATTCAAAAATTATGCCATATATTAGCTTCTCATTCATTTCAAGGGCCCCATAGTCAGTCCTAGATGGTTGATATGCTTTTGCCATGTGGTGACCTCATGTTCATCCTCAATAATATTTACTCCTTAACCTTACATGCACTATTGATATTATTTATCATGGCTCAAACATGTATCATTGATTTACCTAGTACTCACCATGGTTGTGACACTTGGAAATTGTGTATTTTTCTTCAATATTCATTGACTTGTTGACCTTTTGCTCATCATTGATCTACTTTGGTACGATGGATCATGTCATTGATCAAATTGGACCCACTAACTTCATTAATCAACTTGTACTATTATATATCCATTCATGTACCTAATATATTGAAACTTGTTATCCCCATGCTTATCATTAATAAAATTTGAATTTAAATGGCATTTTCATGATGCCCAAATTTGACATTTGCACACACATCCCACTCTACAAGTTCAACTTTGAAGACTTGTATCTTGAGATAGAAAACTCATCAAGATATGAATTTTGTAGATAATGTTTAATTCATGAAAAACATCATGTACATGTATTCCTTTTTATATAGTCAACTCCCCAAGTGAATTTGTTAAACATGCAACCAAACTAGCTTGTCCATTTTTGCATGATATATGATGATGGTCTGACTCTTCTAAGCTTGTGCAAGTCATTTTTTCCCTTTAAATATATGATGAACTAATGATACTTTGAGAAAACCTAATTAATTCTCCTTATATGCCAGGAATCATCATGGAAACCTCTTGAATCCTTTATTTTTCAATCTTACACTTGTTTCAAAGTCATTTGATCATTCACTCAATCAATAAATCTACTCAATTGATCTATTCAAGTAAAATATTCGTATGTGGACCAAAATTGGCTAATAGGACCAGAAAGATAGAGGTAGACATGATGGTGATAATTGGATCCTAGATTGATTTGGTGATAAAATTTTTTACTAATAAAAAAGCAATGTAGGTGATCATCAAACCCACCATTCCTGACAATGACCAAAACTGGCAAGTGTTTGAAAGAGACACCCAGATTAACATGTTTCTCTAATGATCATGAAAATCTATGAAGTAGTTATATATAAATATTTAATAATCATATGGGGATCAAATCATGGAACTAAAATCTAATAATGTACCAAAGGGGTTGATCACTACAGATAATCTATTCAATTTTGATGATGATAATAATGATAAATAGAAGTTTTCTATAGATAAAAGTGACTACTTTGAGATTGATCTTAGAGGAAAAATAATATTGAAAGTAGGAAAAAAAACATATTACAAAATGATAAGGATTGACTGGTGTCTTTCTATAAGAAATATGAAAGAGTGATGGCTTGGACCTATGATGACCTAAAGGGATATGACCAAAAGGTCATCCAACACACCATAGATTTGGTTGAAGGGGAAAATATTGTACACTAGTGTTAAAGGTAGGTCAACCCAAAAAATGAGTCTCTCATGGCTCAATAGCTAAGGAAATTGATCGACTCAAGAAATATTTAACTTGGGTATCCAACCTAGTTCTAATAAAGAAGAAAAAATGATATATCTAGCTATGCATGGACTTTTGGGACTTGAAAAAAGCATCTATAAAGGACCGTTACCCCCTTCCTTCAATAGAATAGATCCTCTAAATATTAGTGCGTGCTAAAATTATTTCTCTACTGGATGGGTTCTTGAGGTACAACCAAGCATGGGTTAATGAAGAGGACCAACATAAGAGCACTTTTACTACAAAGTGGGGTACATTCACATATGTGAAGATGCCTTTTGGCCTCTCTAATTTAGGGGATACCTTCCAAAGAGACATGGACATATAATCTCAAGGCATAATCAATAAAACCATCCTCATTTACTTGGATAATCTCATTATATTCTCTAAGATGAAAGAAGACCATTTTGACCATCTAAAGAAGATTTTCAAAGTGTACTAAGAATTTGGGGTGTATCTCAACCATAAGAAATGTGTTTTTAGAGTATTATAAGGAAATATACCTGGATACATGGTATCTAAAGAGGGGATATATATATATCTAAATAGAGTTAAGGTTATCAGAGATTTGGCCTTACCAGTCAACAAGAAATGAATCCCTTCTTTCCTGAGAAAGATCAATTTTGTAAGTCAATTCATACCCAATTTTGTGAGATTGGTAAAACTAATAACCATGATGATAAATAAGTACCAAGACTTCAAATTGACTTTGCAAGGGATAATATCATCTCACAAGATTAAGAAAGTGATATCCACTACCCCCATGATAATCAATCCTAACTTCTCCAAAGATTTCATCATGTATGTCTATAGGAGTGAATATAGCCTAGTAGCTATGCTAACTTAAAATGAAAAAGAAGGTAAAGGTGAGAACCTAATTTATTTCTATTTGAGGACCTTGTATAGGTATGAGGTTAGGTATAATTTCATTGAAAAACAAGATTTTTCCATCATCAAGGGTCTTAAAATATTTAGACACATAGTGGTGAGAATTAAGAAAATGATATATGTGGTGCATTCTAATGTTACAGAATATATAATAGAAGTAAAAATCATGTAAATAAGGGATAATTGAACCACTAAGATCCTAGAGTATGATGTTGAAGTTAAGCCAACAAAAGTGATCTAGGGAAGAGGAATTTATGAGTATCTAGACTAATTCTTGGGTTACTAAAAGGACCCATTTTATGAAAATAGGATGATAATTATATGTCCTCCCCTTAAAAAAATGAGGTTATATAGGTTGCAAGAGGATAGATACACACTAGTCCAAGGAGTCCTGTTTAAGAGGAATTTTGATGGGAAACTAATCTCATGTGTTATTAATCACCAAAAGAGCAAGATTCTATAAGATACGTATTTCACCCCTCCAAGTGGACATTTCACTTCCAAGATAACCATGACCAAGATCATGCATATAGGATACTACTAGCTAACCATATTCTCTGACTACCATCAAAAAGTCAAAAAGTGTCAACAATGTTAATTTTTCATGGGCAAGTGGAAGAATTTAGCCATTCCACTAAATCCAATCATAAATGATGAATCTTTTACATAATGGGGCTTAGATTTCATTGGGATGATAAATCCTATATATAACATGGATCACAAGTGGATACTTATGGCCACTAGCTACTTCACTAGGTGGACCAAAGTAACCTTGCTAAAAAAGGCAATTGAAATTATGATCCATAATTTCTTGGAGGAACTAGTAGTAAGATTCATCCTCCTAAAGATGAATCTTCACTCCAAAATCGTATTTTCCTAAATAATTCATCTACTTACTACTCACAAGGGAATGGGTTGGTTGAATCAACTAATAAGAACCTCATTATGTTGATAAAAAGGATGGGCACCAACCAAGAATGGAAGTGGCATATACATTTGAAAATAGATATGTAGGCAAATCAAATTACTCCCAAGAAAATTCTAAAGACATCCCCTTATGAACTACTATATAGGAAAGAAGTATCCATGCCCATATCAATAGAGATCTCTGCCTTAAAAAATTTGAAAGCTATTGAGATAGTGGATAATGGGGTGATCGAGGTTAGGATAGTGAAATCTCATAGACTCTAAGAAGTAAGATATCAAACTAGCAATGCTAAGGATGCCCGATAGTAGGTGGTTAAGTGATGGTTTGACAAGAATACATCCAACCTAGTCTTCAAGAAAGGAGACATGGTCCTCAAGTATGATTAAAGGGCCATAAAGAAAATTCCTACAAAAAAGGAGGTTATATAGGTTGTAAGAGAATAGATACAGACTAGTCCAAGGAGTCCTATTCAAGAAGAATTTTGATGGGAAACTAATCTCATGTGTTGTTGATCACCAAACTAGTAATATTATAAAAGATATGTATTTCACCCCTCCAAGTGGACATTTCACTTCCAAGATAACCATGACCAAGATCATGCATGTAGGATACTATTGGATAACCATATTCTCTGACTACCATCAGGTAGTGAAAAAGTGTCAACAATGTTAATTATTCATGGGCAAGTGGAAGAATTTATCCATGCCACTAAATCCAATCATAACTGATGAATCTTTTACATAATGGGGCTTATATTTCATTCAGATGATAAATCCTATATATATCATGGACCACAAGTGGATACTTATGGCCACTAGCTACTCCACTAGGTGGACCAAAGTAACCCTGCTAAAAAAGGCAATTGAAAATATGATACATAATTTCTTGGAGGAACTAGTAGTAAGATTCATCCTCCTGAAGATGAATCTTCACTCCAAAATGGTATTTTCCTAAAGAATTAATCTAATTACTACTCACAAGGGAATGGGTTGGTTGAATCAACCAAAAAGAACCTCATTATGTTGATCAAAAGGATGGGCACCAAAAAATAATGTGATTGGCATATACGTGGGAAAATAGATATGTAGGTAAATAAAATTACTCCCAAGAAAATTGTAAAGACATCCCCTTATGAACTACTATATAGGAAAGAAGTAGTAATGCCCATATCAATAGAGATCTCTACATTACAAATTTTGAAAGCTATTGAGTTAGTGGAGAATGGGGTGATCAAGGTTATGATAGTGAAATTTCTTAGACTCTAATAAGTAAGATAACAAATTATCAATGCTAAGGACACCTGATAGTAGGTGGTCAAGTGTTAGTTTGAC
The DNA here is from genome assembly GCA_037957365.1 of Torreya grandis. Taxonomy (NCBI): domain Eukaryota; kingdom Viridiplantae; phylum Streptophyta; class Pinopsida; order Cupressales; family Taxaceae; genus Torreya; species Torreya grandis. Next base: position 584,966 of record JARHVA010005721.1, read on the forward strand.
AAGAAGGCATCCAACCCAGTCTTCAAGAAAGGAGATGTAGTCCTCAAGTATGATGAAAGGGCCAACATGCAAAGCTTGATTCCCTATGGAATGGGCCTTTTCACATCATAGGAAATTGATAGGGTAATGAATTTGAGTTAGAGGATGAAGAGGGAAATTCATGAGGGATTATGGTTAACAAAATCAAACTAAAACACTTGAACTAATTTAATAGTTATTCCTTATACGTAACTAGTTAGTTTCCCTTCTTTATTATTGTTTCCTATTTTTGTTGTTACTACCCTTTGAGAAAAAGTGTTGTTGGCATAGGTTATTCATTTAGTTACCATGTATCCACACATTGGCTCTTTTAATTTTGAATCATCTAATGATATATGGATATCTACCCCAATCCCCTTACCATTAATGCCAAACACTCCTTATTACATGGCCCTTAATGAGGATCACCATAAAATATCTTGAAAAATACTCCTTTAGCATGTGTGATGCCCTTAAAATTTATAGGGTTCCCAAATTCAAAAATGACATGATGATCACACTCAAAGTGTTGGCCTATGAATATATCTCTCCTAATCAAGCCAAACATTTTAACACCTAAGAGTTTCAAATAGAATTGATTAAAGGATTGAGCAAGCAAGCGAAACATCTTGAGTGAAGATAATTGAGCAAGGAATCATAAGGAATTGTGACTAGGAAACTAATATCCAATGTTTTTATAGAGTTTTTAGACAAAATAAATTCAATTATTGGAAACATTTTTAAATTGGAAACTTTTATGTCCTCATCCCATGGTGGAATGTATCTGAAGAAGCAGAGAACCCATGGGTTGGGTAGTCATGGAGATATTCCCTCATAATATATAATGAGAAAATAATATACTTCTACCTTTGCAAAACCAAGGCCTAAAGTATCGTATGTTAAGATCATCACTAAGGGGAACTATAGGGAACCCTATTGGGTCTCAGATTATGTAGATGGGATATCTGATGCCAAATTGGCAAAGAACCTAAAGAGCCTAAGGAAGGGTGCCCATCCTTGAATGATCGAGAAGGTTTGAAGCAATGACTATGAGTCATTTAGGTATAGTATTTGGAGATCCATGTTGTCCTAATATATGGTGCCTCTTGTACACCTATACTCAAATAGCATGGCCTTATGTGGAAACTAATATGATGCCATCACTAGTTTTATTAAAAGAAACAACCACCTAAAATTAGATGTTAATGTTGATGAAATAAAGGAGATACTTTGACTCTTAATCGACCCCAATGCTAATGTCTACAACATGTTGAGGTTATATAATGTCTAAGGCACCGAAGGTCAAAATATGGAGTTCATCAATTTACTTCTCTAGAATAACTACATTGAAGTGCCTCCTCTATCCATCACTCTCATAAGGTTTCTAACATAGGACATAAAATATGTCCTTTCTATGTTGGTGTTTATGTTTTGGATGGATTCAAATGCTCATGTCATCAATTTATAGTTAGGGTTGGTCATCCTTTTGAATATGGTAGGTAAGGAGAAGGTTAATAGGAAGGACTTTATAGATGCCATCATCACTACCATGCAAAATGAGTTTGCTAAATTCTCAACATAGAATACCTTTGGGTATTCATCCTTCCTCCTCCACATGATATTGTATCATATATCTTAATTTTAATCTTCATACTTCACCTTCAAATCCATTGAGACTATCACATATCCTAAAAAAATGATCCCTATCACTACATTGACCCACATCTTATTGGCTATGTACGACTACTATGAGTTTTTATAATCCTTCCTATCCCCAATCTTGATTGACCTCAGCTAGGAAGCCATTAACTTTAGGATGATAGATAGCTAAATATCATGGCTCACCAATGGTATAATTTTTGTCGAGTGGTCTTTTAGGTCTCATTTCACTTTTATCTAGGCCCACATATTTAAAGAGGAGCCATTCTAACTCCCATGTTTGATCATGAATAACATCTTGGCCTTGGAGATAGATTTCTAGCTCAATATGGTCAACTTAATATACAACATGGGCCTTAGGATGAAATCCATATATGATGTCCCCTTCTCAAGAGGAGACATCATGGTGGTGAAGGAGTTGTAGGAGCACCTACTTATACTCAAGCTTGTAGAGCTCATTCTTGACTAGACTGATGACCAATGGAACTATGACCTAGTTGGCCACATAATTGCCTTGATGATTACCTCCCTACTCAATCATGAGCCCCAACCATACCTTGAATAATGAAATTGTATAGTATAATATGACATCAAGTATTACATGGATTTGTTGAAGATCCCATCGAATACCCATAAGCCATGGGATTCATTTTACAAAGTGGTCTAAGAGTTTGACCCCATGAAGAAGATAACAAAGGGTCTAAGGGTATAACTCATCTAAAATGACTAGAGCCAGGAAAAAATAAATGCCTATTGAAAATATAGGTAAGATATTGGACAATGAGAGAGAAATATTGATGACCTGGACATTGACAATTAGTTTAAAAACCTCTAGGATGAGCACCATGAGGAGGAGGCTCTGAGAGAAGAATGTTTCTCAATCAAAAAAGAAGAAGAGGAGGAGGACCCCCATTCATAAGAAGAAGGGAACACTTATCTAAAAAAGAGGAGGAAGTTTTAGTGGTTTAGAGGCCTTCAACTTGAACACCTCTTTTGTATCCATACCTAACTACCCCACTATAATAATAGGCCACTTTATAGAATCTCATAGCAGGGTCATTTAGTCTAGCTCGAGGTCACAAGCCTCTAGTTTCCCCATAATCTCCTACAAAATAAGCTAAACTTTTCTTAGCCCCTTATTTCCACTTTTGCTTCATTATTTACCCATTATTCACCCTCCATAGTTTCCATTAAGCTTGTACTACTCTCCACTACCCAACCTATCACCTTTCTTATTTCACTTTCATTCATATATTTAATCACCTCCCTTACATCATTTATCATTCCTCTACCCTCATCATCCACATCATCATCTATTCTAGTGTATTCTCCCCACACCCCTATCTATGGCCTTCTACCTTTCTCTCCTTCCACCCTCACCCTTAACCCACTTGTCCCTCAAGGAATAATGCCCATTGCTTCATAGTAGTAAGTAACCATCCCCTTCAGCTTTCCATAAGGATCCCCCTTTATAGAGGAGTTAATCCAGTCATAAGATCAGTTCCATCAGTAGTTAGAGACTTATATAAAATCTAGAGAGGCTTAGGTAGAGAAAAAAAGAAGAAATTAGGCAAAGGCCCTATCAATGCCTCACATGCAATCATTCTTTAGCCTATCACAACAATCAATAATGATTATGCATATAGAACCCCAAGTAGTCAATCCCTAAGAATATATGTAGTTAGGGGACTATGCAATACATGCCATCAACATCAACCTCATCTAGGCTAGATCCATTGATAGGGTCAAACTGATGGAAGAAATTCAAAATTCCATCACTACAGACTATATCAAGGATGGCTGATGGTTGGAGAAGAAAGAGTTATAACTCATGAGAGTGAAATTTATGATTGACCACCTCAACACTAAGGCCAAGGAAATAGATGTGGAGCTCACAAAAATGATGTCTAACCTTTAGATCTAGATCACCAACAGGAGCTTCTAAGTGGAATCTAGTTAAAGATCCCAGATGTATATTTAGGTTATAGAGTTGAAGGCTGAGATTGATTACCTAGAGAAGGAGAAGTAGGATATGAAGAATAAAATACATGACAAGGATGTAGATCTCATATATACTTATAAGAATCTTTTAGATTCTACAAGTGTATAATAATTATTATAATGGCTGATGTAGTAAGATTCCTTAGCTAAGGACCAAGAGATCTCATAATTGAAAAATGACCTCACCACCTACTCCTAAAACATAAGGATTCTCCACATGATCTAGAAATTGTATATATATTCCTAGGAGAGAATATATAATGAAACTACTAACTTTAATCTAGTGCTTAGTTTCATCATAGACTCCTATTATCTAAGCTCCTAGGTGAGCACATCTATAGACTAGGTCCTTTCCTTTATGTTCTCTAAGATTTTGTTATAACTCTAGAGTGCACCCTACTTGAACATGTACAAAGAACACCCTCACTTCAGATGATACAATTAGAAATTCTTAGAGTGTGGGTGAATCTATACTAAGAAAAACCTCTAGAGAGGGTTTGTTCCCTTAAGATTTATCTATTAAAACTAATCACTATTGTTTTTAGATGAAAAGGGGAAGGGGAAACTGAAGGTAAATCCTATCTAATGGGGTGATGCACCTAAATTGTTTAAATCCTCTAAAATCTATTGAAACTAATGCACACATATAAACCAATAAAATTCCTATATTTCTCTTAAGCATATATATTTTAAATGAGGGATTAAAATATTTTTATATTACAAGATTCCTTTTTACCTCTTCGAATGACCTATAAAGGGTGAGATAGAAAGTAATAGGTGAGGAAGGGACATACCATAAGGAGATATAAAATAACTTATATGCTAATACATAATCAATTAAACTTTATTCTCTATCAAAACTCATATTCAAAATAAAAATCTCCTTTATTAATGTATGGTCTATATACAATTTCTATTTTATCTCTAGGAATAATGAAAAATGGCTTTAAAAAGCCAATATATGTGTATAAATTATAACATAAGCTAGTGTTTCATTGAAAAGGGGGAAGGATTAGTATTGGTTGACTAACTCAAGACTAAATCCTTTTACAATATTAAAATCAGTCTTCAAAAATCTTCAAACTCTAATAAATTTGCATGGTCTTCAAAGTTAGCATAGGAATAAGATGTTGGGTCCATTTTAAAATTAAATATTATTTCATGAATGATTATATGCCAAAAATTGGATGCATAACTCCACTTGAATCTGATTTGGAAGTGTTTGAAAGTCTTGGATGACATGTTAACCAAGAATAGATGCATGATTTATCAAATAGTCAACCAAAATGCAAGACTAGTCAACTCCAATATAGCCTTCACTTGAATTAATAAGGACCTTGAGGAGTGAGAAGTGCATGAATATATTCATGTAAAATTAGATATGAAGTGTGTAAATCCATTTTGAACTCTTTGATGACCAATTCTGATGCCAAACTCAAACTTGACAAGTTGATCAAATAAGCCATTTAGACCAAAAAGGCCTAAAGGGTAATATATACTCTTGGTTACCATTAAAACTATAATAATAAGCCATCAAACCTTAAAAATACATGAATTATACCTCAAAAAACTTTCTTCTACATCAAAAATGTGATTTTGATGAGAAAACCTTTTCCATTCAGTCAACAGTGTTGACTAGGCTTATTTTGCTCTATTTTCCAGTAGACTAATCATTTTGATCAAGCTTATAGGGACACTTATGAGATTATTTCTGATCAAATAAATATTTTAGGATGAATAAAAGGTCTTAGGATTCTAGCTTCATTGATTAGATTTCATTGAAGTACCTTGTACTTCATTTTACATGTTTTTATCCACTAAAAAACATTATTTTTTTCCTCATCTATATAGATATATGAATAAAATTTATATTTATGGAATCATCTCTAATTTTAATTGATATTTTAGAAGTTTTTATATTGATATATTATTATTTTATGGCAATAAAATCCATTTTTATCAAAACTAGTTTTTTAGGGGTTTAGGAGGGTTTTAAAGTTGAATCTTCAAAATGATGATTCATGAAGTACACACCTCCAAATCCCAACCTATTTATATTTATTCATATCACATTAATCACCCTTATATTCTTGAAAATATTGGGTTACCATGAAAATATATGAAAATTTACCATGTGAATGAAATTTGCATGTGTGATTTAGCTTGCATTCTAGGTTGTGTGTGCTCTTAACAAATTTTCATAAATCATATCTCCTAAACTGATATACATTGTTAATTAATTATAATTACATAGGGTTCCTTAAAACATACTAATATATTTTGGGAAAACCTCACACATGATGAACAATAAGAGCATCTAAAAAGGGGGTTTGGAAGGGTGCCTAGAACTACAAAAAGTGAAAATCTTGATCAAAATCAAAATAATTAAATTATATCTTCAAAAATACTTAAAAAATAATTTTTGGGTCTATACCATGATATTAAAGCACTCTAAAATCACATTTTTCTTGAAAAGTCAAAAAATATCTTTTTAGCCTATGTGCCTATTTGCTTGCAAAAGCCTGTATGAACATGGTTTGCATAAAATTTGGAGTTTTTACACTCTTTAAGTGTCTAATTACAATGTAAAACCATCATCCCATGATTTTAAATTTTTAAATTGGGCTTAGAAGCTTCTATAGCACTCCAAAATGATGCCTACTCTAATGGTGACCTCAAACAGATAGGCTAAGGTCTGAGACAAAATATTAAGTATCTCCACTCATTCAATGGCTATGATACTTGGTCAGATGGTTATCCAACTAATTATTACCCTATGTACAAAATTCCACCTATAGCTCCTACAAAGCTTAATTTCCCCTAAAAAATGACCTCTATGCATGGACTGTCTACAAAATTGAATGAGTTTTCATGTTTCGAGAGTGATTTCTTGGTGTTTAGAGGATATAAAGGTCAAAATAATATTTTTTTATCTCATTAAATCCTTCAAGAGTTTGTAAAAATCCTCTACCCCTATTTTTAAGCACATCAAGACCCTCAACCAATACATTTAGGCTTCAAAATGATTGTGTTTTGGTGTTCTACCATGGTGTTTGGGTCCTAAAAAAGCTTAATAAGCTCTAATTATGTCATAATAACCTTATTTATTTTCCTTCTTACTCGTCATGGTTGCCTTCTATGCTCCATATCACATTATGTCACCTTCTACCTCCTTAATATACATTTTATGATTGTATGTCAATGGTACTATATGTGGAAATATGAGAAAAGGGGGGTATTTGATCTAATTAATAATGATTTATCTCCATCATGACTATTACACTAATTATAATCACCATTCATCTTTATTTTAGCATGCTTTGACCTTTTAGCAAGTAATTTAGGCCTCATACAGTCAACTTTTGTATAATAGGCCTATATTATCATGTTTGAGTTTGGCAATGCTTCTTAGTATATCTAATTAGGGTCTTGATAATGTCCATTTGTCACTACCTTGACTTCTTCCTTTCATTAGATATCTCTAAAGAGACCACTAACCCTTAAGTTACATGGACTAGTCTTGGAAGATGCCTATATTCTAATGACTATAAGGTTTTTTTATAGATTATGATTTAGGGTTTGAGATGCTTAGATAGACTTGACCATACACAAGGGGTTTAATATCCCTCTTATGATCTCTTTATGATCATAATCATCCTTTTCCACTTGATTCACTATCTTAAATCATGAAACCTTTCCCTAGGTTATTGTGTCCTTCATTTATCCTTCATGCCTAGAATATGAATGTATTATTTATGGTTATAGGTACAATATTTTTTGAGTTGTATGACTCTATTTTTCTCTTTAAACCCTCACTTTTCCCTTTAATGAATCCTCATGTCATTTAAAATATTTCAAAATGAACCATTGTGTTGACAAAGTGAATACTAGTTTGAAGAAATGGACTGTACTCTATGATGGTTGTAGGATTTGGTAGGAATTCAATGATTATATGTCTCCTAAGTAACCCTTACTTATGATCTTATAGACTTATACTTCTTTTTTAAACCCTATGAAGTATTATCTTAAGCATATGATTCCCTTAGAGACCTATAGCACTATGTTTTAGCTCTTCCTTGCCAACTTGGAAGTATGGCTGTAAGTGCAAGTAGCTATAGGTCACTTTTAGATGGATGTATGTTATGATTTATATATCCCTCCAAAAACCTTCCTATAATTTTTCCCTTTGCATTCCTTATCAGACAATGCCTAGGTTCTTAAAATTTTGATAGGTCTCTTGAAAATAAAAAAATTCCTTCAACCATATGCCCTATATGACTTCATTGCCCCTGCATAGATAGAACATGTTTTTTATTAGATTTTTACCTCTTTGTAAGATTTTTTTGTCTTTAATTCCCACTTCATGACCTTTTTGTCATATTGCCTTATAGATAACCATTACAACCTTTTACAACTTCATGAAACCTTTGGTGTATCATTAGCCCCGTGAAATTCTTCAAGACTATGGTGACTAAATTTTTAGGCTCTTTATGACCCATGTATGGATTTAGGGACTAATTTATGATTTGAGATGGTGTATAACCTCCTCTCCACTAACGGAATTTATAACACATCAAATTGTTTAGTGATCTTGAAAGTAATATCATATTATTAATCCCTAATTCTTAGGTTTCCATCTATAATATCACCTATTTAGTTATGGGTTTCATCCAATTATGGCCTATAGATGAATGTTCTTGAAGTTTATAGATTGAGTTTGATGTTAAATTAAACTTAAAACTCCTTTGTCATACTTTGATGGTGCTTGAAAATCCTTGATATAATTTTCTTTATGCTCAAGACTTTGAAATGAAAAGCTTCCATTCATGAGCCAAGATGGCCCTAAGAATCATAATTTGATTCCATACCTCTATTGTAGGATCAAACCCATGATTGTAACATGATTTTTTGATTCCCTAAATACCCTTGTTCATGATCATGGTGCTTTCTTCTCTTTAACCATGGTATTATTGATGGTAAAGGTAATAGAGATTGGATGAAGGGTGGTAGGCATGAAAAGATGATGAGAAGACATGGAAGGAGGTGTAAAAAGGGATGAAAACATAATGATATGGTTGTGTATGACTGTGGGATGGGAGTGAATAAACTGGAGGTGGGAAGGAACATGGTGGAGCATGATAAGACAAGGATGAGGATAGTATGCAAAGATGAACACATGAAAATTATTCCACCTAAATTTATAGGCCATTAGGGGAGGGGAAGAGAGCCAAAATTAAAACTTGGTTTTCTCAAAAAACCTTAAAATTAGTCAAGAAACCTTTATTTATGTTAAATTAGCCTCCTAAGACATTTTAAAGACATGGAGATAGGATTATTTAGCCATGAAAATTTAATAATATCTATGAATTTTACATTGAAACCATGAAAACTTGGTGAAAACCTTACAAATATGAATTCTAGATAATTTGAGGCTATCTTCTTCTCCTTGGAATGTATAATTCACCCTTGTAAGCTTGTTAATACTAGAAATTTATTGGCTCAGTTTGAGACCTATATTTGACATTTAATTTGATAAATAAAAATTTTATAATACCATCAAAAGGTAGAGGAAGTCCTCAAGATTCTATAACATTTTGAATCTCCTTTAAACTCTACCTAGGAGAGGAGAAATTGGGGAAAACCAGTTGCTTTCTTAGATGTTAGGTGGGAAAATTTGACATAAATTAAATTGAATGGTTCATGATCCTAAAAATAATAATTGAGATACCACTTAGACCATTAGGAATCTCTCTGAGTCAAGTTTCTTCACCCCCAAATTTTAGAGTTGTACCCTTCTCCAATAGACCATACCATAAAACAACCTATAGGCAGGTTTATTTGTGCCAACTAAGAAAGTAATAGAAGAAGGTTGGTTTAGGGCCTATATGGCCATAAATTTCCATGGAATTCCTATTTAAGCATGGTAATGACCTGTAGATGACTTCCTCTACCTTGGTTGTATGGAATCAATATCAATTTCATACCATTGCTTGAAAATGAAGGGAAATAGAGTCTTTTTGCCCTTTTAAAATCCAACCTTCATTTTAAATTCTTGAAATATAAGTATTTAGAAGTATTATGTTATATTCATATAAAATTAAACAATTTCAACCCTTTTCATGTTTTAAAACTACCAAATTGGCACATGGGAGGGGTTTAGGGGCCTTTTTTGGGTTAGAAAACATATGAGATCACCTTTTCATAACTTGAAACTTTGGATATAGGATATTTTTATATTTTTGAACATATTTAAAGATATTTGGTAATGAATTAAATAATTTTTTGATGTTTTTCCTTATTTTTAACATTTTTGACCAAAATTTATGTATTTAGACCATAATTGACTAATTAGACCAACTGCAAAGGGGAAATGACTAGCTTTTTTAGAGTTTTGAATGATAGGGATAGTAATTTGACCTTGGTAGACCAAATTAATAATAATTTTGATGAATTTTGGGGGTTGACCAACCTACTGGTCAAAAGAACTCAAAAAATATAGCAAGGGTAGACCATGACAAACACTAAAACTAAGAAAGCTTGCAGACCAAGACATAATAAGATAAAATGACACAAAAAACAAAAATAGTGTGCAAATGTGTAATTAGAATAATGGATAAAAATAAAAATAAAATTAAAAAAAACAAGTACAAAAAGCATGTGCAAAAAAATACATAGAGGAATGAAACTATGATTATGTACAATGGAGTGACTCTCCTAATAACACTATTTAAGAAACATCCCATTCACAAGAATGGGGAGATATTCTCCACTCAATTTGGGTAAATAAAAATAATTTTTCTTTCTTAAATCAGTGATAATATATGGTCCAGTCTAAAGGCTATCAAATTTGGAGTGCTTACCTAGCTTTGAACACTCTTCATACCATTTGAGTACTATGTCTCCTTGTTGAAATGTTTTTGATGAATCTCTCTTGTCAAATGTCTTCTTGAATTTCTGCTGATTTGACCACATGGTGTTCATATCATCATCTCTTATTTCCTCCAATTCTCTTAGTTCATTCATTTTGAATTCCATTACATCACTTTCTAGAAGCTTTAGCTGGTGTGCAAGTTCCAAAGTTGGAAGCTCTAATGAGATAGGTAGCCTTGCTTCTCTTCCATAAACAAAGAGATAAGTTGAATTACAAATGGAATTATTAGTGGTGATCCTATCATCCCATAAATTAGTCATTAATTTTATATAACAATATATTTGATATCTTCCATTGTTCTTTTGATGATCTGAATCAGGGTCTTGTTAGTAGACTCAGCTAGTCCATTACCCTATGGATAGTAATTTGATGAAGATGTCAAATAAATACCATGTTAAAGATAACATTAATATACCTTTACACTTATTAATTCTAAATCACTATCCAATATTATAGAATAAGGTGCTCCAAAATGAGTGACTAGACTCTCATAGAATTCAAGCATAGAGTTCTCATTTGCTTCCTTCAAAGGCACTACTTCTACCCTCCTAGTGAAATAGTTTTTAGATATCAAGACCCATTTATGCCTAGCACTAAATCGAGGATGAATCATTCTAATTAATTCTAAACTCCATTTCATGAAAGGCTACTCAACCTGAATTGACTTTAATGGCATAACATCTAGTCTCTATTTCCCTAAAAACATTGCACACTTTGTACATTTCCTAACCAATACATGTACATATCTGAATAAATTGGGCCAAAAATAACTAGATCTAATGATGTTTTCATCTTTAATATTTTATTAAAAATGACCTCCATAAGGACTATCATGAAATTGCTCAAAAACCTTATCAAATTACCTAGTTTTGACACACCTTAAAAGCATACCTCTGATGTCCTATTTGAAAAGCACTCCATCAATAAAAATTTATGGTATTAATTTTAGCCTAAATTTTCCTCTTTTTTATTCATTCAAACCCCTTGGACACTCTCTAGTTTGAAGAAATATAACAATGTTCTGTGTCTAGCTTTTAGGAGGTGTATTTTCAATTTCATGTTGATTATCCTAAATTATCAAAATTATCTCTTTTTCTTCTTTCATATCTTCTGAAATATGATCAAATAATCCTTTACCTCAAACCATATTTATCGCCTTGACTTCAATTTCATATTCCATGCACTTATTGACCCATCCAATTCTCTTTTCACTCAAGTCTCTGTTGAGAATGAAGTCTTTCACACTTGGATGAACTACCATTAGTATAATCTTATTGTTTAAAACCAAAAGTCTAATTTTTTTTATAAATCTTATAAAAAAAAGAACATGTTTTTATATAAATTAATAAATCTCTTCATAAACCTATACATCTTTACTAAATAAATCAATGAACTATTATAAGCCTTCATCATTCTGTTACATAAGCATGGCTAAAATAGTACCAAAAGTAGAGAAAGAATACAAGAAGAAATCCTTACTGAAATCTAGATTGAGAAATGTAAGAGCTTGGTTGATTACATATTTGATATCTTAAAAACTTCTTTTAACTTCTTTACTCCAAGTTAACTCTTGATGTTTATTTAACATTTGAGTAAGTGGCTCTATTAGTTCAACAAAACTAGGAATGAATCTTATAATAAAGTTTATCTTACCCAAGAAGATCTACACTCCTTACTTGTGTTTAGGCAATGATAGATCAAGGATTGCCTCTATTATTTTAGGATCAATGGAAAGACTATATAATTACACCACATGTCCAATAATTCTCTCCTCATGCACTAAAAAAATGCATTTCTTTATATTCAATGAAACTAAAAATTGTCTACATCTATAAAAAAAAAATTCAAAAGTGTTAGATGATCATTAGGATCCTTTGAAAATATTGTAATATCATCAAGATAGACTAAAACCATTTCACTCAAAGGTCCATGAAAAGTGACATCAATTTCCCTTTGGAAGGTAGATATAACATTAGAGAGTCCAAAAGGCATCTTATCATAAGCAAAAGTACCCCATTTGCTGGTGAAAGTTGTTTTATATTGATCTTGCTCTTTCACCAATATCTAGTTATAGCTTGAGTATCCATCCAGTAAAGAGAACCTTTGTAAACTTGATACTATCTACAAGATTTGATCCATGGAAGGAAGTGGATAGTGGTCTTTTAATGATACTCTATTCAAATCTCTAAAATCTACACAAAGTCTTATCTCTCCATTTTTATTTCTTACTGGTACAAGATTTTCTACCCATGTTGAATGCTTTATAGGAAAAAAATACCTGATTTAATTAGCTTTATTATCTCTTTCCTCATGAGAATCTCAACCTTGGGGTTGATAGGCCTTTAATTTTGTCTTATAGGTTTTGCATCCTATTCCATTTCAATGGTATTCTATGCCAATATAAATATAAAAACTTTCAAATAATGGTATTCCTAAGAAAATACATCCATGAACTCCTTACATAATGAAATGAAAGCTACACTCTCAAAATCAATGTTCACTTTACCCAGCTTGAGTTGCTTACCTTTAGCTATACTAATTGGCTCATAATTCTCTTTCTTAGAAAAACTGCCCACCTTGTCTTTCCTTACCTAATCATATTTATTAAAAATACATTCTAAAGTCACTAAATCTTTTGTCATCTTGTTTTATTTCAATTGCACAGTCTATTTTTCATATTGATCCTGCAATTTATCATGATTTCTCTAGCAAAACTTTACCTCATTCTATAAGAAATATGCTATATGTTTATTAGAGTCAAAAAATTACCAACTTACATCATTATTTTTGGCTAAAGGCATACATAAAATAGTGATTTGGATCTAATTTTTAATATCCTTAATCTGATCTAGAATGTCACGTTGTGCTCCTATGGCAACAAGTCTATCAACATACTAATTTAATCCTCGAGGAATGGAGTGAATGTCAAATGCAAAGAAATATTTCATGAGATCCCAAACTCTATTTTTTTTGCCTTTACAATAGGATTATTTTATTCACTTAAACCTATAACTTTTTAGACTACTAACTCACTATCACCTTTCACTTGCAAGAGCTTAATGTCCCTCTTTCTAGCCCACTAGAGACCATAAATAAGAGCTTCATACTTTATAGTATTAGAAGTAAAATTGAACTAACATATAAAATAATAATAATACCTTTTATTTTGTAGTGAAACCAACATTACACCAGCCCCACTTCTATTCTTTATTCTAGATCCATCAAAGAATAGAGTCCAAACTCTTTCTTGATCCTGCATTGAGCTAGTGAGACTAGGCAATTTATCATTCTCTTCATACATACAATAGACTCCAAAAATAGAATCTTCAATACTTTTATATGGTTCATGTCCATGATTTTAAATATCCCACTCATCAAAGAGAAGATCTAGTATACCCTTAAGAGGCTTAGAAGGCTCTTGCTCAATGATGTTATCATCTTCTTTTGAAATACTACAATTCACATTTGACATATTTGTCATATATGGTTCAAGTTTAAATATGGAAATAGGCTAAGATATTATAGTTTTTTTGGTTCCATATCTAGTTATAAAAACCATGTACGACCAATCGTAGAAAAGATACCCTCTTATTTTGGTAGTGAAATCTTTGGATAGGCATAGTGAAAAATATGGAGGTAGATCAATAACAACAACATCCTATAAAATGATGAAATTTAGACAAGAAACAAGTATGAATTCTAGGTCTTTCAACACACCTAAATTCTTGGTCAAATACCCATCTAATTTAAATACACCTTTATCATGGGGTTCACAATAAAATTCTAATTTATTATCTATTGATTAGGGCATGACAGAGGGATTAACCCCATTATCAATCATACAGTTATGAACAAGATAATCTCCAATGATAACATAAAGATAAAATGGAGGAGGATTAGTTACCTTAAGAGGTTGAGAATAAACAACTAGATTATAATTATTTAGAACATCACTTATTATTTCCTTTTTATGTGGTCTATTAGGGATACTGAGCTTCAAAATTTCCTCTTACAAATACTCATTTTGTTTTAAGACTAGCAGAGTATCCCACATTGAAATTAATACTGAAGTCTTCTTCATAGGATCCACAATATTGAGTGGAAAAGTGGCTTCCCTTGAATACAATTTGGGAGTAGAATGAACTCCTAAATGTTGTGTAAATTGAGGTTTGTAAGGCCTTTTACAATCTTATCTTTTGGATCTTGAGCTTATTGATTTGAAATTTTCTGAGGCAACTCATGTGTAGTCATCTTTTGTTATGGTTGAAAAGAAGAAGGGGCTTCCCTATTAGGACCTAAACCTTCACCAATTGCTCTTTTATTGGATATAGTATGGGCTGTAACTAAAATATCAATATTAGGTAAATCTTGAATTTAATTTACAACCATATGTTCAAAATAATTCTGACATTCCTTGAAGTTCACAAATGTAGTTTTACTAGGTGAGTTACCACTACCTTCTCCTTGTTGATTTGGCACTTATGCTTTAGTGAATGAAGAAATGTCTCCATAGGGTAGAGAGGCTTCCTTATTCTAAGAAGGTGGATAGTTCTTAAATGAAGGAAGAACTAAACTTTGTTCATAAAATATTGATGAGAACTCTCACTAGTTGGATCCATTGCCATGTTATTTTATTTTTCCCATTGATTGGTCCATTGTTCATATGGAGCATAGTTGCTTTGAGTTAGCACAATAACTTTAGAATTTATTGGAACATTAGGATTATATCTTGATTTATAATAATACCCTTGTCCTTACTGATTGGATTGATAAGATGGCCAATTAGACTAATAATTTTTATTAGTATTATGATATGGCCTAAATGGTGGAGCTTGTTGCCTCTCCATTGCAATGAAATTGTTAGTTTGAGCCTTAATAAGACTCTCTATCTTCCCTAATTTATGAGTTTGATCACCTTTTATTTGATGAAACTTTGATGACTCTAGAATTGGAGTAATATTTGGAGTAGGAGGATGGATCTCTAGAAAAAGAGGCATTGGTGGCCTTGGAGATAACTTGCCTACTTGTATAAGGAAATTTTTAGCCTTGATTTATTCTTCAAAATATTTAGGTGAAGTGGTTCCTCCTATAGATTACATCATGACACCCACATCTAAATTAAGAGCTTTTAGATAGTATAGAAAATCATAATTAGGTGTAAGTTTAATCACTATAGGAATTTTATCCCAAGTCTTCTAGAATCTGTAATTAAAATCCATTATGAATTTATGTTTGAATATATTAATTATTTTAAGCTACTCCATAAGTGAAAGATGATCACTTTTGTCTTCGAAGTGGTTACACATGACCTCTCAAAATTCATCCTAGTTGTTGATTGATGTAGGAGCCAAACCTTTGTACCACTGAAGTGCCTTCCCTCTGAAATAATTTTCCAAAAACCTCATTGATACATTTTCCTATGTCACATGATGCACTAAACAAAGATTAGAAATATGTTCAATAGGAGTTATTGAATTTTCTCTTTTAAAATAAGGAAGATCCTTCAAATCATAAATTAGAATATCATCCCATAGATTGAGATTTAGAGGACTACCACCATTGAATGCAACAAAATACTATCTTTTTGGAATAAATATTTGAGGTATAGGTTTTATAACAATATTTGGATAAACAATATTGGCTTGAACAAGAGGATTTTGTGTAATAGCAGTGGTAATAAAAGGTGTAGGATTTGGTTTTAACTGAGAGGATTTTTTTGTCTTTGTTAATTGAAAAGATAACTTAGAGAAATCTATTTATTTCCATTTTTTTATAGTAGATTATGAAAAATATTGGTGGAATGAAAAGTATACAAATATCAAAATGAAAATCTAGAAATGAATAATATACTCAGATACACAAATCATTATTCAAAAGTGTGAATAAGTTATTCCACTAGGAATGCTAGAAACTATTATCACTTTGGAGTGTACCTTACTTGAAGATGTGCAAAGCACACCCTCACTTAGCTAATAAAATTGGAACTTCTTAGAGTATGGGTGACTCTATACTAAGATAACCTCCACATAGGGCTGGTTTCATTAAGATTTATCTATTAAAATTGAGCACTATTATTTTTAGATGAAAAGGGGAAGGGGAAACTGAAGGGAAATCTTATCTAATGGGGTGGTGCACCTAAATTTTTTAAATCCTCTAAAATATATTGAAACTAACACACACATATACATGAATAAATTTCTTATATTTCCCTTAAGCATAAATATTTTAGATGAAGGATGGAAAGATTTTTGGATTACAAGATTCCTTTTTACCTCTTTAAATGACCTATAGAAGGTGAGATATAAAGTAACAGGTGAGGAAGGGACCTACCAAAATGAGATATAATCCCACTTATATGTTGATACACAATAAATTATACTCTATTCTCTTTCAAAACTCATATGTAAAATAAAAATATCCTTTATTGATGTATGGTCCAGATAGAATTTTACTTTAGCTCCAAGAATAATGAAAAATGGATTTAAAATGTTAATATACATGTATAAATTATAACCTAAGATAGTGTGGAAATGAAAATGGAGAAGGATTAGTCTTGTTTAACTAAATCAAGACTAACTCCTTTTACAATATTAAAATTAGTCTTCAGAAATATTCAAACTCCACAAAATTTGCATGGTCTTCAATTTGGCATAGGAATAAGATGGTGGGTCCATTTGAAAAGTCAATATTCTTTCATGAATGATGATACACCAAAAATTGGATGTATAAATCCACTTTAAGATGAGTTGGAAGTGTTTGAAAGTCTTATATGACATGTTAACCAAGAATAGATGCATGACTTGTCAACTAGTCAACTAAAGTGCAAGACCAATCAACTCCAATTTATCCTTCACTTGCATGATAAAGGACCTTGAAGAGTGATAAGAATCTTGTAAATCCATTTGAAACTCTTTGATTACCAATTCTAATGCCAAACTCAAACTTGACAAGTTGATCAAATAAGCCATTTATACTAAATTGGCCTAAAGTCTAATTTATGTTATTGGTCACCATTAAAATTACAATAAGAAGCCATGAAACCTTAAAAAACATGAATTATACTTGTAAAAACTTTATTCATCATCAAATATGTGATTTTTATTAGAAAACCTTCACCATTTAGTCAACAGGGTTGACTAGGCCTATTTTTCTCTATTTTCCAACAGACTAGCCATTTTCATCAAGCTATTAGGGACACTTTTGGGATTATTTATGATAAAATAAATATTTTAGGATGAATAAAAATTCTTAGGATTTAATCTTAATTGTTTATATTCCATTCAACTACCCTATACTTCATTTCACATGCTTTTTACCCAAAAGAACATGATTTATGCCATCATCTGTATAACTCTATGAATAAAATTAACATTTATGGAATAATCTGAGTTTAATTGAAATTTTAAATTTTTAAAAATTATGTCAATAAAATCCATTTTCTCAAAACTAGTTTTTTAGGGGTTTAGGAGGGTTTTAAAATTAAATATCCAAAATGATGATTCATAAAGTAAAAATATCAAAATCCCTAAATATTTCTAATTATTATTATCAAATTTATCCCCATTACATACCTAAAAATCTTGGGTCCCAAGCAAAATATATGAAAGTTACCATGTGAATGAAATTTGCCTATGGAGTTTAGCTTGCATTCTAGGTTGCCTATGCTCTTAGTGATTATTCATAAATAAAATCCTATAAAATGATATAAATTTTCCATGAATTATAATTATATAGTGGTACTCAAAACATAATAGTATTGTTAAGATAAACTCCACACATGGTAAACAATATGAGCATTTGAACATGGGGTTTGGAAGGGTGCCTATATCTGTAAAAAGAAAAAATCTTCACCAAAATGAAAATAGTTATTTCATATATTTATAAAGACTTAAAAAATCATTATGGGATCTATACCATTCTATCAAAACACTTTGAAAGCACATTTTTCTTAAAAAGTCAAAAAATGCCTTTTTGGCCTATGTGCCTATTTGCTTGCAAAAGCCTATACGAGCATGGTTTACATAAAATTTAGAGTTTTTAAACTCTTTAAATGTATTATTATGATTCATAAAAATCATACCATGATTTTAAAACTTTTACTTTGGCTTAGAAGCTTCTGTAGCCCTCCAGAATAATGTTTGCTCCAATAGTGACCTCAAACAGATAAGCTAAGGTCTGAGACAAAATATCAAGTATATCCACTCATTAAATGTCTAGTAAAAATTTTAAAAAAAATTTCTAGATAATTATGAATTTGTTTACCAAATTTCAAGGCAAAATTCCACATGTAGATCCCAAAAAGCCCAATTTTCTCTAAAAAATGAACTTTGTGCATGGAATGTCTTCAAAATTAACTAAGTTTTCATGTTTTTAAAGCTATTTCAAGGTTTTTATATGATAAAAGTTTTAAAATCATATTATTTTATCTCAATATATCCTTTAATATTTTTTAAAACTCCTCTACCCCTATTTTCAAGCACATCAAGACCCTCAACCAATACATTTAGGCTTCAAAATGACTATGTTTTGGTGTTCTACCATGGTGTTTGGGTCATAATAAATATTAATAAACTATAATTACGTCATAAAAACCTTATTTATTTTCCTTCTTACTCCTCATGGTTACCTCGTATCCTCTATGTCACCTTATATCAACTTCTACCTCCTTAATAAACCTCTTATGACTGTATGTCAATGGTACTATAAGTGGAAATATGAGAAAAGGGGGATATTTTATCTAATTCATACTAATTTAGATCCATAATTACTATTACCTTACTGATAATCACCATTCACCTTTATTTTAGCATGTTTTGACTCTTTAATAAGGAATTTAGGCCTCATACAGTTAACTTTTATACAATAGGCCTATACTATCCTTCTTGAGCTTGGTGATGCTTCTTAGTAACTCTGATCAAGGTCTTGATAATGTCGATTTGTCACTACCTTTACTTCTTCCTTACATTATATATCTCTATAGAGACCACTAACCATCATCTTACATGGACTAGTCTTGGAAGATGCCTATATTCTCATGACTGTAGGGTTTTGTATAGATCATGATTTAGGGTATGAGATGCTTGGTTAGACTTGACCATACACAAGGGGTTTAATATCCATATTACAATCTCTTGATGATCATAATCATCCCTATCCACTTGGTTCACTATCTTGAATCATGGAACCTTTCCCTAGGCTACTTTTTCCTTCATTTCTCCTTCATGCCTAGAATATGACTGTAGGTACAAGCTTTCTAAGGTGTATGATTATATTTGTGTCTTAAAACCCTCACTAGTCCCTTTTATGAATCCTTGTGTCATTTTAAATGTTTCAAAATGAACCATTTCATTGAAAAAGTGCATACTAGTTTGAATAAATGGACTATGCTCTATGATGGCTATAGGATTTGGTAAGAATTCAATGATTTTAGGTCTCTTGAGTAACCCACACTTATGATATTCTAGAATTATACTTCTTCTTGAAACCCTATGAAGTATTGTCTTAAGCATGAGTCCTTTAGAGACCTAAACCATTGTTTTTCATCTCTTCCTTGCCAACTTGGAAGTATGGTTATAAGTGTAAGTGGTTGTAGGTCATTTTTAGATGGTTGTAGGTTATGATTTCAATAACCCTCAAAAAACCATACTATACTTTTTCCCTTTGTATTCCTTATCAGACAATGCATGGGTTCTTAAAATTTTGATATGTCTCTTGAAAATTTAAAACAAAAACTCTTTCAACCATCTGTCCTATATGAATTCATTGCCCTTGCATGAATAGAGCATGATTTTGATTGTATTTGTACCTCTTTGTAAGATTTTTTGGTCTTGAATGCCGACCGCATGACCTTTTAGTCATATTACTTTATAGATAACCATTACAACCTTTTAAAACTTTATGATACATTTGGTGCACCATTAGCCCCAAGAAACTCTTCAAGAATGTGGTGACTGAATTATTAGGCTCTTTATGACCCCTATATGGATTTAGGGAATGATTTAGGGTTTGAGATGGCTTATAACCTCCTCTCCACTAATGGAACTCATAAAAAATCAAAGTGTTTAGTGAGATTGAAAATAATATCACATTATTAATCCTTAATTCTTAGGTTTCCATCTATAATATCACCTAATTGGCTATGGGTTTCCTCCAATAATGGCATATAGATAGATGTTCTTGAAGTGTACAAACTAAGTTTGATGTTTAATTAAACTTCAAACTCCTTATTCATGATTTAATGGTGCTTTATAATCCTTTATATAATTTTTTTTATTCTCAAGACCTTTAAATGAAAAGTTTCCATTCTTGATCCAAGATGGCCTTGAGAATCATAATTTGATTGCATATGTTGTAGGTTCAAACCCGTGACTGTAACATGATGTTTTGCTTGCCTACATACCCATGTTCATGCTTATGGTTCATTCCTCTCTTTAACCATGGTTATAGTGATGGGAAAGGTGATGGATATGGGATGAAGGGTGGTAGTCATGAAAATATTATTAGAAAACATGGAGGGAGGTGGAAAAAAGGGTGAAAACATAGTGGTATGGTTATGTATGATTGTGGGATTGGAGTGAATAAAGTGGAGGTGGGAAGGAACATGGTAGAGCATGATAAGATAAGTATGAGGATAATATGAAAATATGAAAAGAATACCATTATTCCACATAAATTTTGAGGCCATTAGGGGAGGGGAAGAGATCCAAAATTGAAACTTGGTTTTCTCAAAAAAAAAAAACCTTAAAATTATCCAAGAAACCTTAATTCATGCTAAATTAGCCTCATGAGACATTTTGATGACATGGAGATGGGATTCATTAGCCATGAAATTTGAATAATATCTATTGATTATGCATTTAAACCACGAAAATTTTATTAAAACCCTTAAAATATGAATTCTTGACAATTTGAGGCTATCTTCTTCTCCTTGGATGGTATAGTTTGCCCTTGCAAGCTTCACAATACTGCAAATTGACTGGCTAAGTTTGAGACCTATGTTTGACCTTGAATTAGATGAAGAAAAATTTTATAATTCCATGGAAATGTAGATCAAGTCCTCAAGATTATGGAACAAGTTAAATTTCCTTGAAACTCTACCTAAGAGAGGAGAAATTGGAGAAAATTGGTTGCCTTCTTGGATGTTAGGCAATAAAATTTGGCCTAAATTCAACTAAATGGTTCATGAGCCTAGATAATATAATTAGGATTCCACTTGTACCATCAGGAATCCATTTTATTTTAGTTTATTCACCCCAAATTGTAGATTTGTACCCTTCACCAGGAGACTGTACCTTAAGAAAACCTATAGGTAGGTTTGTTTGTGCCAACTAAGCAAGTAACATAACAGGGCTAGTTTAGGGCCTATATGACCATGAATTTAAATTTAATTCTTGTTAAATCCTTGTAATTACTTGTATATTAATTCCTCTACCTTGGAAATATGGAATCCATACGAATTCCATACCATTACTTGAAAATGAAGGGAAAAAGAGTCTTTTTTGCCCTTTTAAAATCCAAATTTCACTTTAAATATTTTAAATATAATTATTAAGAAGGATTACATGATATTCATTCAAAATTAGACAATTTTAATCCTTTTCATGTTTTAAAAACTACCAAATTGGTACATGGGAGGGGTTTAGGGGCCTTTTTTGGCTTAGAAAACATATGAGATCACCTTTTCATAAATTGAGACTTTGGATATAGGATATTTTTTTATTTTTTAATAGGTTTAAAGATATTTTGGCATGAATTAAATAATATTAAAACCTTATTTTTAGGTTTTTCCTCATTTTTTGACATTTTTGACCAAAAATTATGTTTTTAAACCATAATTGATTGGTTTGACCAACTACAAAGGCGGAAGGACTAGATTTTTTAAAGTTTCAAATGATAGGGGTAGTAATTTGACCTTGAAAAGACAAATTAATAATAAGTTTAGGAATAAAAATTCTTCATCTAAAATATTTTTAGTGTGATGGACAAGATGATCCAAGTAGTAGGGGTGGCTAACTAAAGGCATGTAGTGATAAAGGTGAATGGATTCTTGAGCTATAACAAAGCAATGACAAAATACAAGGCATTTATCAATTCCTTAGAGAAGTTATTCTAGGATATGAATGGGTGCATAAAATATTTGGTCTATTTTGGAATCCATTCTCCATTCCTTATAGACAACACCATCCTCTCAAATGATAAAATAAAAGAGCTACTAGAGAAAAAGCATAATGACCAAACCATTTTTATGGATTTTGGTCTAGCGCTAAGTGTCTCTGATGTGGAGACCATTTTGAAACCTCTTTCCTAGATAGAATCTTAGATGTTACCAGTAGTTCAAGGATTGAGTAGCATCTCCTTAATTCCACTAAAGGATGCTCTTCAAAAAAATTAAGTTCTCAAAGCCACATCCCTTTTTGTCATTTTGCTTCGACTAGTATAGGAGCCAAAATTTTTGGGTTCTTCCATTCACAGATAGATTCCCCTCTAAGTCACCAAGAATTATAATCCACATTTTTATATTTTAGAGAAATTAACATTTAATTATAGATGTGTCTATCAAAGTTTAGTAGTTATGCTTTAACCTTCTCTTTCTTAGGGTTGCTTTTGTATATTTGGCTATCTCATCTCCCTTCCACTACTTACTCATCATGAAAAAGTTCTTGGTTTGCCTAAGAGAAATTCATACATTCAACATGGAAAATTGATGCTAATCCAAGGGAGGTTTATTTTGTCAGACTTTATAGCAATGCTATTAGTGGAATAAGTAATAGGTAGGGCCCTCTATATAATTTCAAAGATAAATACAGGCATTCCATGCGGCACCCCTCATACTTATTTTTATAAAGGAATGCTTGGCTTCTCTAGGAGGAGCATCAGGTCACCCTGTGATGTCATGATGCTCCTCAGAAGCCTAAGTTCTTTTGTAATGGCTTAGGGTTGTGAGATTGGTTGATGGAGTAGTGGGTGGGTCCCAAAAACTAGTTATAATGACAAGGAAGTATAACTTCCACATGGTTCCATAGTGCTTGTCTAAACAAAACATTTTCCTATCAGATTTTCAAAGAACACCATTGGATGAGAAGAGTGGGTCCCCCTTTTCTTATCAAACATTTCAAAGGTAGTTTTAAGGATATAAACACATCACCACCATACTTCTTATAAGGTTTATGGGCATCATAAGGCATTAAAATTGTGCCATATATGGGATATTGGAAGACTAACTACACTTATGAGCTAGATTTCTCTATCTAGTCATAATGGCCCCATCATGAGCATGAGTGCTTGATCCCAATGTCACTTCATCAAGAGGACATTTCACCTATATAAGTTAAGGTCTTTTATTTTGTAAGGGGGGATTTTATATAATTATTTTAATACTAAAATATCAATTGTGATAGTTATTAAATAGAAGTAATAAAATTTAGCATTTTCATTTTCTGACCTTAGTAGGTGCCCCTCACAAGTAGGATCAAATATTATATGTTATACCCATTGAGTCCTTTTCTATTTTGTTATCTATCTAACAATGAAGAGGATGTGGTGTTATGTGTCAAACTGATTGGAAATTTATTTATGATTTTCATTTCCTTATATGCTTCTTTAGTATTGGTTCTCATTTATGTCATAGATATTAATTCATTAATATGCTCCTTTAATAGTCTGAGATGTTTGAAGATCCCAACTATTTTATGCAATTATAGGTCAATACTTTAAACATCTTAGCACATCACCTTAGTTAGTTTCTATTTTAAATTTTTACTTGAATTCATTTCTTACCCTTTCTACATAAATCAATTTGAAGATCTAACTTCTAAAACCTTGGAGGTTGCTTTATAGATCACATTTGAGTCCCATATCTATAAATCTTCCTATTGGCCAATTTTGACCTACATATAAAGGTTCTACCTAAATGAATGAACTAAATAGAGTTCTAGATGGAATGAGTGGTCCAAAGATCAGATGTAGTTTGTAAAGATTTTGAAACACTTTAAGTAAATTTAAAGTGTTGTTTTTCAAATTTTAAGGAAATAGGTTCTCAGGGTGATCAATGCATTCAGGATCATGGAACTAGTTTGCATAGGCCTTAGAGACTCATCATAGCTTTGAAAGATCAAGAAATAGTTCCTAACATAAGTCTAAATGAATTAGACCATTTTACATGTCATGTAAAAGTGAACAAGTTAGTTTTAATTATGTATTTTATAAGTATGCTCAAGAATCCTCTTAGATCTAAAGGATCACACAAGATCAATGTATTTAGTGACAAGATCAGCCTCTACAATTTTCATGTCTTGATGAGTTATCTATCTCAAGATATAATGATTCAAATTTGAACAAGTAGAGTGAATACATGTGTGGGGGATGTCAAGTTAAATCCTTGAGAAATAACCATAGGTTTCAAATATTTCAAAGGATATCTAATGTGAACACATAAGTGATAAGTGGCATAATATTAGGAGCAAAATCTAGATCCAATAGTCATAGAAGAAGATCAAGTCAATGGGTCCATGTAGATCAATGAAGTGTGTTTACTTGTACAAAGAAAATTTGATGGTGAGTAGTGGGTCAAAAGTTTAGTGGATACTAAGATCAAATACATTGGTGATAAGTGTCTTAAGTGCATTAAAATGGTAGAAGATCTATGGCTTATGTTTATTCTTACAAATAAATATCAATGGTGTGATTAAGGTAAAAAACTTAATAGAGATTAGATCAAGCATGAGGCTACTAAGTATCTAAATTTAATAGTCTTGAATCAATAATCTGATATAAAATGATTAAAGGTTAGCCCAAGAGACTTTTGGTGGAGGTTAATGAAGCTATTTTAGACCCAAGCAATAAAATGCATAAGAGTCAAGTTCAAAGATGATCTAGGTTGAACCAAAATGGATATTTTAGAGATCAATCATCACCATTATATCTCTATGAAAAAAAGGTATTTTAGACCTAATAAGACAAAAGGGTGGTGATTGTTGTTGAAGTGAGATAAAACACATGGTGAGCTTCATTTCATCGACATTAAGACTATAGGAAAACAAATAATTTGGATTGGTTTTCATCTATAATATAATTGGGTTTAGATTTAAAAATAATGTCAAATATTTTGGATTATATAAAGGCATCTCATCCTTTGACATAGCCACATCCTCAACAAATAGGTACTTACATCCACTTAAAGTAGACTTAGGCATGGCTCCATCAAGACTCAAGATATGAGGATTTTATTCCCATAATGAAACCAAGTGGAAGATGGTGTATAAGTTTAAATCGAATGGATCTAGTGGTTGGAGAAAACAATTAGAGAATTCATTTTTATTTTAGAGGCTTTAAAGCTTTTTTCCAATAGCAAGATCATGAATCATAATCCTCAATAGATTCTTATCTTTTAGTATATTTCAATTAATGAGAAGATTTTGAATACTATTAGAGAAAATGAAGGCTAATTTATCAATAAAGGATTAGTCATGATTGGATTAAAATGTGGTAGAGATTTTAGGAAAAGTGGTGACAACTCATTGATTGATTTATTGATGGATGTTATTCCTCTTTATTTCCCTTTCTCTATATTACCCTTTTCTTTCCCATTTTCAAAGGGGTCTCTCTCTCTCTCAATAAATTAACAAATAAATGCTAATTCATCAATAAAATATTAGTCATGATTGGATTAAAATGTGGTAGAGATTTTATAAAAAGTGGTGACAACTCATTGATTAATTTCTTGATGCATGTTATTCCTCTCTTTATTTCCCTTTCTCTATATTACCCTTTTCTTTCCCATTTGTAAAGGGTCTCTCTCTCTCTGTAGAGAAAGGGAAATAAAGAGAGGAAGAACATGCATCAAGAAATTAATCAATGAGTTGTCACCACTTTTCATAAAATCTATACCACATTTTAATCCAATCATGACTAATATTTTATTGATAAATTAGCCTTTATTTGTTATTTTATTGAGAGAGAGAGAGAGAGACCCTTTTAAAATGGGAAAGAAAAGGGTAATATAGAGAAAGGGAAATAAAGAGGAATAACATCCATCAATAAATTAATCAATGAGTTGTCACCACTTTTCCTAAAATCTCTACCACATTTTAATCCAATCATGACTAATCCTTTATTGATAAATTAGCCTTCATTTTCTCTAATAGTATTCAAACTCTTATCATTAATTTAAATATACTAAAAGATAAGAATCTATTGAGGATGATGATTCATGATCTTGCTATTGGAAAAAATCTTTAAAGACTCTAAAATAAAAATGAATTCTCTAATTGTTTTCTCCAACCACTAGATCCCTTCAATTTGAACTTTTACACCATCTTCCACTTGGTTTCATTATGGGGATAAAATACTCATATCTTGAGTCTTGATGGAGCCATGACTAAGTCTACTTTAAGTGGATGTAAGTACCTATTTGTTGAGGATGTGGCTATGTCAAAGGATGAGATGCCTTTCTATAATCCAAAATATTTGACCTTATTTTTAAATCTAAACCCAATTATATTATAGATGAAAACCAATCCAAATTATTTGTTTTCCTATAGTCTTAATGTCGATGAAATGAAGCTCACCAGGTGTTTTATCTCACTTCAACAAAAATCACCACCCTTTTGTCTTATTAGGTCTAAAATATCTTTTTTTCATAGAGATATAATGGTGATGATTGATCTCTAAAATATCCATTTTGGTTCAACCTAGATCATCTTTGAACTTGACTCTTATGCATTTTCTTGCTTGGGTCTAAAATAGCTTCATTAACCTCCACCAAAAGTCTCTTGGGCTAACCTTTAATCATTTTATATCAGATTATTGATTCAATACTATTAAATTTAGATACTTAGTAGCCTCATGCTTGATCTAATCTCTATTAAGTTTTTTACCTTACTCATTAATTGATTTATAGATGGATGTTATTCCTCTTTATTTCCCTTTCTCTATATTACCCTTTTCTTTCCCATTTTCAAAGGGTCTCTCTCTCTCTCTCAATAAATTAACAAATAAAGGCTAATTTATCAATAAAATATTAGTCATGATTGGATTAAAATGTGGTAGAGATTTTATGAAAAGTGGTGACAACTCATTGATTAATTTATTGATGCATGTTCTCTCTCTCTCTCTCTCTCTCTCTCTCTCTCTCTCTCTCTCTCTCTCTCTCTCTCTCTCTCTCTCTCTCTCTCTCTCTCTCTCTCTCTCTCTCTCTCTCTCTCTCTCTCTCTCTCTCTCTCTCTCTCTCTCGGATTCTAGAATTTCATAAGGACTCTTTGATCTTTAAGAGTAGGTGACTCTCTAATATATTTAAAAATATGCTCATATTGATAAGTCTAAACCCTATCAATAATTTTTAAGAACTATCTCTTGATGTAATAAAATACTTTTTTTACCTATCTCTTAACTTAGATCAATGTTTAGTGAGTTGTACCTGATGGCCTTGTGAAGGATATTCTTCCATATCCATTGTCCTCCTGTCTTTCCTCTTATGAGGTTTTTCAAATATATTTATATGTTTGGGTTAGTGTTTTCCTTGAACCTATTCCATTAAACACTTCTACACTAAGATAGATTATGAGGTTGTGTGACCTAGCATTATCTTTTATAGATCTAGTATGGGTTCAAGCTTATGGGAGTTTCTAGTTTTTATTTGGTGCATCACCTTTAAGCCTTCTTACCATACCTTTTCCCATTTCTAACCCTTTTCCCTATAGTAACATTATTTTAGGTGATTCATAAGAAGGAATTCAGCCTTCTCTAGAGGTTTAGCCCCATCATAGGTTACCCACAACTTTGTGTTATCCCAATATTATGATTGGTAGTGGAGGATCCTGAATAAATCCTCCAAAAAGGTGAAATCTCATACCATAATAGTTTTTGGCACACTTGGTGGGACTTTAATACATTCTACATCTCACTAAAAGGTTTTTGGTATTATCTTTCAATGTAATAAACCTTTAGAGGCACATTTGCAAACACCAATGGTGACTCCACTATAAACATCAACTAGTATAAGTAGCCCATGTGCCTAATCACCGTTATTTCATATGTATCACCACTAATTTGATAAAAAAAGCATGTTCTTTCATTATTTATCCTTCATGTCAGCTTTTCAATGTTCATGGATTCACCCCAAGCGTACTTTAAGATTTAATGTATCATCCTTGTTAGAATTTGCCTCTCTCTAATCAGCCAAAAAAAATCCTTAGGTAGATATGAATTGATCTTAAAAAATAATTAAGAGAGGTTGATAGGTAAGAAGAGAATTATACGTAATAAAATAATCTTAAACATCAAGCTTATGTTTTAGAGTAAGAGTTAAGGTTTTAAGAAGAATACTTGGTTAGGTAAGACCAAGCCAATAGGGAAAATGGCTATCAATTATTCTTGAGATAAAGAGTAGCCAACCCTAAAACTTAATTTCCCTCTCTTATTACTATTTATGTTCAATCCCAATGTCCTATTCAACCTTATCAAGTATAATCCTCACTAAGAGACAAATAAGTCACTAGATACCATTCATATGAGGAACATGAAGCCATCCCATATTGGATGTTATCATATGCCAATGACCCTAACTATGTCATACCCTCTCTTTTGAAACCACCCTATCCCATATCCATTTAGGAAATGGAGAAGGTGGACAAAGTCTTATGCTTTCCCCTCATGGAAATAAATCAAAAAGAGCACAAAGAAGAAAAAGGAAGGGATAGCTGAGTAGTATAGAAACCAGTTCAAGAAAAAGGGGTGTTAGATCAACTTAATAAGCTTTCCCTATAGAAGATCAATGAGTCTCTATCTTTTCCCCAAGAACCACATAAGAAATCCTTCAAAGTCCCTGGCTAGAAGGATACTCTCCTAAGCTAAAAGCAAGGTGAAATTATTCACCCTCCCACCATCTCCCTCTTGGATAAAGAGAATGTTCTATAAATAATAGAGGAGAATATTGTAAACATAGGTGAACCTAAAGAATACAAGTGTCTATGATGAGGATATCATGATAGGTAACCCACTCTATTTAGAAGATGAGAAATTATGTTTAGAATAGTTTTTGTGGCATGGATTTACCACTGATGAATTAGAGCATAAAGGCAATACTGATGCCTTCATATTTCAAGGGAAGTGTATTCAATATGTAGTTGAGAGCAAGGGGGATTTTTATTTGTTCTAGGAACATACATTTGTTATGGGTAAGGATGAAGATGAGGAAGAAATAGAGGAAAAGGAATATTAGGATGATGTATGGAAATAATTGTACCATGACTTCATAAACTAGGTAGAGGTTCTGAACCACCCTATGCATCCTCTATAGCATGAAAATGAGCATGAAAATCAGGTTGAATAAGTTGGCTAGTCTCAAGATGAATTATCTATTGAAGGCAATACTGATGTCTTCAAGAATGAAGGAGAATGCTCTTATATAGAGCCATAAGAACATGACATTTAAAACCTTATAGGGTTGATGAGATACAATATGGCTCCTTTCAAAGTAAGTAAAGCAAGGGTGGTTTTGAATTTTTCATTATCCTATATGACCAAGAGGAAGCTACTTTTTTGGGATGACTTAGTGCTTTTTTGCCCAAGATTAGACAATCAACCTTCATGTTCAAAGGAGCCATCAGATGAGGAGGTTGCAAGTGTTCCTATAGTCCATTTTGGATTAATACTTGAATAAATGGACTAATATGTATACATTATAGATGAATTCATCCCATTTTATCCACTTGAGAGCATGCTAAAAGAGTCAGCAATCAGGTATCTTAGCCCACCTATCATGAACTCTCAAAAACAAGGTATCTTTCATCCTAGTTTATTAGGAGTGAATGATGGTATAAGTTTCCCATTTAAACTAGGGGGAAAGTACTTATGATTTTAAACCTTCTACATATTACAGTAGATTTCATGTTTTTATCTAAGTGCATGTGTGCACATTTATTTAGTAGTTTAGTTGTTTTTTCTTTCCTCTGAGTGCCTACATGCACTTACCTTTATTTGTTTTGTTTCTTATTGTTCCTATTTATTCAAGAAGAATTTATATATAGGGGAAACATTTCATCATTTCATGTTAGATAATACTAAATACTTGTGACTCCATGCCCAATGGATCAAAAAAGGCAATTAGTTTGGGTTTGCAAGCATATCAGACATGCTTCCCTATGAATCATCAAAGATGTTGGCCAATTTTAGACTACATACAATTTTTTTGCTTGAATACATGAATTGAATAGAGGTTTAGATGGAATGAGTATTCCCAAGATCACATGTAGCTTGAAAATCTTTTGAAACACTTTAAGTAAACTTAAAGTGTAGTTCATCAAATTTTGAGGAAGTAAGTTCTCATGGTAATCAATGCATTTAGGATCATGGAACAAGTTCACATAGTACTTAGAGATTCATCAGATATTTTAAAAATCAATCAATAGTTCTTAGTGTAAGTCTAAATGAACCAGACCATCTTACATGTAATACATAAATAAATAGGTTGTTTTATGTAGTCATATAAAATGCAAAAATTGGTAATTTAAGCATGGCTAATGACACCCAACCCATAGTTCCCTCTTTCTTTTTCTCATGACCCTCATATGCTTATTTTCACTGATTCCTAGTCATATGTAGCCTTCCAAACCTGATCTTAGCTGAGTTAGGACCCTCTTTTCATGACTAACCCATCCCCCTAGGTCCCATCTACCCAGGGCAATAACACCACACTAGGACAATAGTGTCAATGTCATTCATATCCACTTATGGCACTATTGTCCAAGATCATTTTTGGCCCCAATAGTTAATTTATTCTAGTTCCCCATCCTTCTCCTTGTTGGCCTAACATGAGAAAATTCAATCCATGACCAATAGATGCCTATAAAATCTCATTCAAATATCATTTAGAAGGGGTTGGAAAATATTATCAAGTAAGTAATAATACAAGTGAAACCACTTAGGTAATCTTCCCTATTATTTTCATACTACCATCTAATATAGTCTTAAGCATATCCAAATCTATGCATCAATCCCTAGACATCCTCAAGCACATCTAGTCTAGAATTTTTTGCATCCTCATATCATAATTAAACCAAGCACTTTCAAATGGATAACTTCATATGGCTTGATCCCTCTTTGAAGTATTGGTATGTAGGCAATGTGTCCACACATGAGGTGTGAATCATGTTCAATGCATCTTAAACACACTAAACCCTTTTTCCATATTTTCCAAAGTTGGATTCAAGTACATTGAAGGCATAAAAATGAATAAAATCATATCTACAAGGATCACTACGAATAGTGAGGCTTCACAAATTCAAAGACAATGTCATACAGACCTACCGAACAAAACCCAAAAAGTTTAGATCCTCAAGACAATAGTAGTAGATAAAGACTATAGTGTCAGTGCCACTTTTGTTCACTTTTGGTGGTCTTGTCTGATTAGAAATGAAAGATAAATCTTTTTTGTGATAGTGTCTTAGGCTACATAGTGAATATCAGACCTTGTTTTAGTTGAATCAACATAGATTAAGTTAAGTCTTATTTTATCCCTCTTATTACTATTTTTTGAAAAGCTCTAATTAAAAATAAATTTAACAAATTAGTAGCTTATTTAATACATATTATTCATTTATTTATCAATACATACCCTTTAACTAAATTAAGAATAACAATATTCCCAAAATTACTAAATCATTTAATGAACTCGACTTACTTTGTGCACAAAAACCCTAGAAACCCTAGGGTAAAATTCCTATTTATTTTCCAATAAATTTATTGAATATTTAAATCATAAATTCATTTCAAATTTTAAAATTTAGTAATAAATTTTAAAATAATTTTATTTCAAAACCTCATTTCCCATACTACATCCCAATATTTTTTCAGTAATTTTCCAATAATTTTATAAATTTTTACTGGCATAATAAAATCAAAAAATCCATTCAAATTTAAAAATTTAATAGTAATTTCAAAAAAATCATTTTTCTCAAAACCTTGGTTACACATACTAGGTCCTATTCAATCAAGCATTTCCAATAATTTTCTATAATTTTACTTCCATATTTAAATTAGAAATCCAATTTTATTTTCAAAATTCCATAGTATTTTGAAAAAATGTCATTATCCAAACCCTAGTTTCATGTACTAGCTCCTATTCACTTCTTGAGGTATCACCTTACATGTTTGTGAGTTTCATATCATTTTTGTGCAATCTCTAACTCATTATTTTTATAACTCTACATTATCTATATTCAATACTTGATTTTTTTATCACCTCACATATTACAATTTTTTACAAAAAAATTAATCAAATTTCAACTTGTTTTCCTACCTTAAAAATGGCCCAATATACCACTTTTGATGAATTTAATAAAAGGGAACTCCAAGAACTATTAACTAAACACCCTAACATGCAAGATGACATGATTAAAATACTACAAGAAGAAAAAAAAAGAGTGAACAATGGTCAATATTCTTAAACCATAGAGCAACCAGTTGTAAATGACATTATGAGGGCAACTATGTCTCAACAACCCCCTATAACAACCCAACCTGCCTCTATGCCACTGGCTAAAGCTATTACATCCCTATCTCCTGATGTAATAACCCTTGTGAAATATATTAGATATTTTTAATCCAAGGTGCTAAATCTTAAGCAAGGTGCCACTAGACCCACATAGGATTTGTAATATTTTACTCTAGTGTATACACCATTGGCATGTCACATTTCTTCTACACCCTTGCCATGAGGTTTTATTCAACCCAAGATTACTCTTTATGATGACAAGGATGATACAGAGACACATTTGAGAAATTTTCATACAGCATGCTTAGACTTGTACCAAATGACTAGATACTTACCAAGTTCTTTCCATACAGCCTAAAAGATTATGATTTACAATGGTTCTATAGTTTACCAAATCATTCAATCAATGCATTCAATCATTTAGCTGACATGTTCCTATCTCATTCAAAATTAACATTGGTGATAAGGTTTCATATGCTCAAGTTGCACAACATAAACAAAGGTCAAATGAACATCTCATAGATTATGTTCTTTGATATAAGACTATCTTGGCTAAGATCACTATCCCCATCGCTAATAAAGAGTTATAAGATCTCTTCAAATAGAGGTTTCTACCAGCTTTGCATGAATCAATTATGTTCAAAACATTCTCTTCCTTCACTAAATTGTGTCACACACTAAATGAAAGATAAGTCAAGCTAATTTCAATGGTCAAACTCAAGTACACAATAATATCACACACAACAAACAATATTAACATCAAAGTCTCATACAAAGTAAAGGTTACTAATAATAATAATAATAATAATAATAATAATAATAATAATAATAATAATAATAATAATAATAATAATAATAAGAGTCAGAATCAACTTATAGTTAATGCAGTTTTAGAGCTCCTCAACAAGTGGTTTTATTAGCACCTTCTCATTCTACATTTACCAATCTACCAATTTCTCTAACCAAAGTTCTATAGTAGCTATTGGATTTTAAAATAATATCTCTCCCTCTTATTTTATATGGTGACCCAATAAAGCCTCTTTCATAGGGATATGATTAGCATGCATTTTATGAGTTTCACAAGGCACTAGGCCATACAACAAACATTTGCATTAGTTTGAGACACAAGATACAAGATTCAATAGATAGAAATCATATTGATCTTGGCACTTCAATTGACCCTCCTTAGGCAAATAAAATATAGGATAAATCATTGAAAATATTTTTAGATCCTTTTCCACAACATTCTAAATAGGAGACAGGGGACACATCAAGGGTTAACCATGCATATCATGCACATTAACCACTAGATACATATAGGGCACATTTAGTTGAGACACATCCTTTGAGAAACACCATTGGTGTATTCAATTCTAGAGTTTTAGCTAGACCTTCCTTCTCCTTCTTAGATTAGGAGATCATCAAGGATGATTTAGATTATCATACACTCTTTATCAAAGCTCACATTTAGAATCATCCTATTAATAGTGTTCACATAGATAATGGATTTAGTGTAAACATATCCATTATGACATTAATTAAGCATTTGGGATATTTAGAGTAGGATGTTATACCAATAAACATAGTTATCAATGGACTTAGTGTGCATATATATAGTTCATTAGGTGAGATTGTACTTCCTTTATAGGTTGGCCCAACACACGTGGCCACATCACTCACTATAGTACCCATTTCAAGAGTTTTTGATATGTTACTTGATTGACCTTGGATTCAAAAACTTTTAGTAGTACCTTATAAATTTTAAATATGCATGAAATTCATTCATGATAATTAGGTTATTATATTTTGTGGAGTTCCATATGAGTTAGCACTCTCCACTTCAGATCCATGTTTTATAGTACAGTCACTAGTTTTAATTCAAGTTCCAGTTCTAGTTTATCCACCAATTATAGTTCCTCCTCAAATTTTTATTTATCCAAAGTTGAGGCATACATCAACAACATATATATTTCATACACCTCCATAGTTTTAGGATTCTAGATATTTTTTAGGTATAGTGGTCACACCCAAGTTAGTATCATTGAGATCTCATGCACCTACTCATATAACACATGTTTAGAGACTTTCTCCTACTACCAAATGGGTCCTTGAGAGCTCTATAGTTGCATCCAATTCTTAGAGTCACATGGGGACCCCACACTAAATTTTTATTTAAGAGATTTTAGAGCATTTACAATATATATAGCTCTCAAAGCCATAGTCTCAACATTTCCATCATGTTTCATGATCATGCATGATTCCTCTCCTTGGTACAAGAAACTATGATAGAGATTCTCCCATAAAACTCATCAATTAGTATCATCCTTTCCCAACTTACCTATACATAGTTTCTTATGATTGATTTTACATAGCTCAAATATTTCAAAAATTTAAAAACAATTTAACATTTTAAAACACAAAAACATTCAAATATGCTAAAAATAACAAAAACACTTCAATTGTATGCATCATCCATGCTTTACATTTATACTATTATTATTGAATTACACTTTATATTCTATGTTTTTTATTTTTTGATTTATTTGCATTATCATGCTTCACTTGATCTTATTTGAGTGTGTATAGTAACATCTAGCTCTGTGACTGCTTCACTCTACCCATTGAGGGGGCATCTTACTTCCAAATTCAAGACATACATTGATATACATACCAATTTGGGGCATTCTCTACATGACTATACCATCTAGGTTAGGTAATTACTACACCACACACTCTATTTATCATGTTGATGTACATTATTTACTCAATTACATAAATTACTCTATCGACACTCACTTGTATATAACACTTATGTATTTCTTAGCATATACCTAGTCTTGTACTAACATGTCTTACATACATTCACTTATTGCTTTGATTAGTTAGATGCATTTGTATTTATAGTTTCATACATGATTTCTTTACTTTCTTAACATTAACTTGATGTGATTACATTTTCTTAGTTCCTTTTTATCTCCTATATGTGCCTTAAGACATTTTCCAATGTTCTTTGATTATATTCATGTGTGTTCCTTAGGACATTTACCAATGTCTTTGTCTTTTACTCCTCTATGTGATTATGGATTCCATGAAAACTTTCTTATTTTGATTATATGTGTATGTGGCATTTGAACATGCCTTTTATGTTTGCTTTCTAGTTTAAGTGGCATGTGCCCTTGTCCCTTGTTTGCTTGGTCTTGGCCACTTTTGTATGTTTCTTGCTTCTTGCCTTGTG
The DNA here is from genome assembly GCA_037957365.1 of Torreya grandis. NCBI lineage: Eukaryota > Viridiplantae > Streptophyta > Pinopsida > Cupressales > Taxaceae > Torreya > Torreya grandis. The sequence goes on from JARHVA010005721.1 coordinate 621,299, forward strand.
TGCTTTTTTCTTGTTTGATTCTCAATTATTTTGAATGCCATGATCCATATCATGCATTATTCATGTTTTCTTAGGTGCCATGATGGATATCATGTTCTGTCCCTCTAATTAATAATTGATAATTAACAATTAATAACTAGCACTTCTAGTTATATTTCAGTACATTACACATGCTTTTACATTGTTATATATATATCAATGCATACCCCTACTGATCTAACAATCTCTTAATAGAAACCATGTTATAGCTTGAGATATATTGTTAATTATCATTTATATATCATATATTTTGCATCATAACACACTTGTAGGGCTCTTTCTTCTAAGGGTGGTCATTACAAGGTCTCTATTCCTACCTTCAAAAGAGGGGGAAACAAAAAAATGTTATTTCATAAAGATCATAGCTCCTAACAATTGAAATAACATCATTTATAACACCCAAAATAACAACTAGACATCAAACAAATTAGGATAGACTAGGCAGTAGTCAAGAATCTATAATAATCATCAAATTTGGCATAGGATAATAGAACTAATCCCAGAATACATTGTCGATGTTGCTACTATCCATTTCTATCACTCTTATCCAAATATTAAAAAAATAAAATTTTCCAAAAATAAGAAGAAAAGTAGGTTTAGCTATAGATTTGCACAGCTAAACTAGTTTAGAAACAATAGTTTTAGTACACATTTTTCTTAGAGAATAGAAATATAGGGGGCATCATGCACAACATGATGGGTCTCACTTCTAGTTTTAGATACCATATTTGGTATAACTTCTATATTAGAATCCATGTTCTAGACATCAGTGATTAGGGGCAATGTACACAATACATTTGTTTCTTTTCCTTCCTAGTTTAGCATTATCTAGACATTCTTAGTAGTTGCATCCCTTATCTAATATATAGGTGGTTGGCATCATTTTAGAGTGGCTTTCAGATAATCCTACCCTCCTCATTCTTGATTTCTTGAGTGGCTTACACATAAGCTAGATTCCTATTTTTGGAGTGGCTATCATATAAGCCTAATCTCCATATTTTTGAGTGGCCAAGAATGGCCTAGTTTCTATCTACATTGAACTATCCATACCAACATTGACAGATCATAGTAAATTCATGGGCTTTAAGAGCCATCTCATATGACATACATTTCATATTGATATCAATTTATAGCTTCACTTCATGGGATAATGATGAAGCCAAAGGACTAGTTATCCTTTGTATTCTTGAGCCACCTATTCAAATGGATTAGACACACAGTCGAAACATTGATCAACACACGTATTACCACCTAGCTTCACTTAGTGGGTGATGATGGAACCAAAGGTATAGCCTTTTCATTCTTGATCCATTTCTAAGGAAGTGATCACTCATTGCCATTCATGATATTACTCTTGGTTTAACACACATTCAACATCATTTAGTAACACACTAGGTTTTGTATTAGTTCATGTACCTAATGTAGTGTATTCATTCTTTTTCCTTCCTCTCTCTTACCTAGATTTGCAAATTCTTATTTTAGATATATCATATCTAGTAAGAACTAATCTACTCTTTGTTTTCACTTGTAGATTTACACTTCATAGTGTGCTCTCTCTATGTACACCCAACATCACATAGCTTCATGGACTTCACCCTTATAGGTAAGTCTAGGTACACTTTCTATTTTTATTTTATCTTAGAATTTCACTTTGATACATCAATAGAATAAAGGGGGAGTAAATGTAGTCATATAAAATGCAAAAACTGGGAATTTTAGCATGGATAATTTTACCCAACCCATAGGTCCCTCTTTCTTGCTCTCATGACCCTCATAGGCTTATTTTCATTGATTCCTAGTCATTCATAGCCTTCCAAACCTAATATTTGTTGAGCCAAGATCCTCTTTTCATAACCAATCCATCCCCTAGGTCTCATCTACCCAAGATAGTAATGCCACACTAGGACAATAACACGAATGCCACTCCTATTCACTTTCAATGCTAGTATTTAATCTCATTTCTATCCCCAATGGTCAATTTATTCCAGTTCCACATCCTTCTCCTTATCAACCTAACATGAAAAAATTCAATCTATGACCAATATATCCCTATAAAAGCCCATTCAAAGATAATTTTTAAGGGGTTGGTAAATATTATCAAGGAATCAAGAATACAAGTGAAACCACTCATACAATCTTCCTTATTCTTTGCATGCAGCCATCTAAGATAGTCTTAAGCACTTCTAAATCTTTGCATCAATCCCTAGCCATCCTCAAGCACATCCATTCTAGCATTTCTTACATTCTCATATCATAATTGCATTAAGCACTTTCAAAGGGAAAACTACATATGACTTGATCCCTCTTTAGATTATTGGTATGTAGGTAGCATGCCCACACATAGGGTGTGAAACACATCCAATGCATCTTACAAACACTAGCCCCTTTTTCCATATTTTCCAAGGTTTTATTGAAGTACATTAAAGGAATAAAAATAAAGAAAATCAGTTCTATAATGAGCACTACTAATAGTGAGGCTTCATAAATTTAGAGATAGTGTCACATAGACCTACCAAATAAAACCTAAAAATATCAGATCCTCAAGATAACAATTATAGACAAGGACTATAGTATTTTTGCTACTCCTATATACTTTTGATGCTCCTTTACAATTAGAAAATTAAATCCATAATCCTATTTATGATAGTGTTCCAACCTACATAGTGAATATCAGACCTTGTCTCAATTGGATCAACATAGTTTAAGTTTAGTCTTATTTTCTCCATCTTATTAATAATTTTAGAAAATATCCAATTACAAATAAATTTCACAAATTAGTATCTTATTTACTGCATATTATCTATTGATTTATCAATGCAAACCCTTTAAATAAATTATTAATATACACCAATATTCCTAAAATTATTAAATTAGTTTACTTTTGCACTTTATAAGTATTAGTAGGAAGCATCCTAAAGCCAAATGATCACATGAGTTTAATGTATTTAGTTCCAAGATCATCCTCTAAAAATGTCATGTTTTGATGATTTGTTTATCTCAAGATATAAGCATTCAAAGTTGAACAAGCAAATTGGATATGTGTGTAGGGACATCAAGTTAAATCCTTGATAAACAATCATTGGGTTTTAAATATATCAAAGGATCTTTAGGGTGAACATTCAAGTGATAAGTGGCATAATCTTGGGAGTAGAATCTATATCCAACAACACATGAACAAAGCTCAAATCAATGGGTCTAAGAAGATTAGTGAAGTACATTCACTCATATAAAATAGATTTGATGGCTAGTGGTAGGTCAAAATGTCATTGGATCCTAAGAGCAAATGCATGGGTCATAAATTTTTTAAGTGCATTAAACTTATATAAGATTTATGGAATACATTCATTTATATAAATAAATATCAATGGTGTGAATAAGTTTAATAAGTTAATAGAGCTTAGATCAAATACGAGGCAACCAAGTTTCTAAATTTTATAGTCTTAAATCAATAATTTTATGACCATTGAACAAAGGCAAACCTAGGAGACTTCTGATGGAGGTTGATGAAGTTCTTTTTGACCCAATCAATGAAATACATAAGATCCATGTTTAAAAACAATCTAGGTTGAACCAAAATGGATATTTCAGGGATAAAGTATCACCATTAGATCTCTACAAAGGCATACTCAATATTTTAGACCTAATATAGACAAAAGGGTTGAGACTATTGTCAAAGTTAGATCAAACACCTAACAAGATTTATTTCATCAACATTAAGAATATAGGAAAACCAATAATTGGGATTGGGTTTCAACTATAGTAGACCTAGGTTTAGATTTCAAAATAAGGGTAGATATTTGTGATTATGGGAAGGCATTTCATCTATTGACATAGAAATATCCTTGACAAATAGGTAATTATATCCAATTAAAGCAAACTCAGTCACAGCTCTGTAAAGATTCAAGATATGAGGATTATGTCCTCATAATGAAACCAAGTGGAAGATGGTGTGGAAGTTGAAAGCAAAGGGATCTGGTGGTTAAAAAAAGTAGTTAGAGCATTCATTTCTATTTTAAAGACTTTAAATATTTCCTAAAATAATAAGGTCATTACTCATCATCCTTAATATATTATTGTTTTCTAGTGCATTTCTTAGTCAATGAGAAGAGTTTGAAGACTATTAAAGCAAATACAAGCTAATTTATCAATGAAAAATTAGTCATAATTGGATTAAAATGTGGTAAATATTTCAATAAAGGTGGTAACATCTCATTGATTGATTTTTTAATGCATGCTCTTCCTCTCTTTCTTTCTCTTTATATATATTACCCTTTTCTTTCCCATTTATAAATGGTCTCTATCTCTCTTAGATTCTATACTCTCATAATGACTCTTTGATCTTGAAGATTAGGGGACTCTCTGAGATAATTCATGATATGCTCATCTTGATAAGGCTAAACCCTATCAAGAATTTATAAGAAATACCTCTTGATGTAATAAAATACTTTCTTCACCTATCTCTTGCCTTGGATAAGTGTTTACTAAGTTGTGCATGATGGTCTTGTGAAGGATACTCTTCCATATCCATTTTCCTCATTCCTTACCTCTTCTAAAGTGTTTTCAAGTATTTATAGGTCTAGATTAGTGTTCTGCCTAATCCTAGTCCATGAAACACTTATGCACTACGCTAGATTTTGAGGTTATGTGAGCTATCATTATCTTTTATAAATCTATTATGGGTTCAAGCTTATGGGAGTTTCCCATTTTTATTTGGTGAAACATATTTTATCCTTAAAAGGATACCTTTGCCCCTTTATAACCCTTTTCCTTATAGTATCATTAGTTTAGGTGATTCATCAAAAGGAAGTTGACCTTCTCTAAAGGTTCAATGCCATCATAGGTTACCCATAGAGTGGGGTTGTCCCAATATTATGTCTAGGAGTGGGGGAGCCTAAATAACGCCTCTATAAGGGTGTGATCGCATGCCAAAAAAAATTCCCATAGAAGGCTATTCACCTAGAGTGAGGGTTTTAGGCATCAACACATACCATGTTAACTTGTATACCCAACATGGTAAAGATATTTTCCTTATGACAGCTAAGTGGTGAATCCACTATTGGTTATTCTTTAGTTAACATGGACACTTTGTGTTATCACTTAATTTTACACCATTGGATAGGTAATTCAAGACTTTTCCAAATTGAGTGGAACATTGTATTACCCATAGGACTATGGGTTTCCTATAGTAGGGGTAAATTTCTAGATTAAAAGGCTATCTCCGTAGATTTGTCCTGATTATTCATCACCTATACTACTATATCATTTAAATGAAAAGGAAGAGATAAAACATAAAGTAAACCTATCCTAATGAAATTATTTACCAATTTTAACTTGACCACTACCAACCAATTATAATTACACTTCAAACAAAAGCATAATCTATACATAACACTAATCCAAATCTACCTACTGCATTAGTATTTCTCATGAATATTTGTGAATCAAACATGAGCTAGGACGACTAAAAATAAGGTCATAAAATAACACTAATGAAGATATATCTCACTAAACTTGTGAAAACTTCATTGGAAAACTTCAATAGACTTCCGAAATATTTTCAAAATTGAACATGAATATAAACAAGGACAACATTCTAAGAAAGAGAATCTATCACTTAAAAAAATTAACTAGTCTAACATATAAATTGAAATGGTTTATGCAGAAGGTAAACCATATTGATATTTATTTATCAAACATTTAAAATTATCAATGTTTTTACATACATAGGTGGAGGATCCAAAACATAGTTAAAAGTGTATCAATAAATAGGACAAGGGAGAAGAGAAGAATGGCATAAGAAAGAGAGAGTAGACAAGTGTCCATGAGTTAAAAAAATAATATGAGATATGTAATTACTTCAATAGGTCCAATATTTCATGTGTAGCTCCTTTAAATAATATCTAACTCTCTAAGTGGTGTAAGAGTTGAAATGCTTGCTTGACACCTTGAATAGATTCTTGAAACTACCTTTTATCTTTGCATGAAGGATAAGTGGCCTTTTTATGGTAATATAAAGTTCTCTTACATCTATGCTCTACTCTTGATACCTCTCAAATAACCCAATCAAGTTCTCTTTGACACATCACTTCTATTTATTTTTAGGTGTCTAGAGGACACTTCATCTCCTTAGGCCAACTTTATACACAAGTGTCAAAAATTGGATTTTTTATTAATCTCATCCAAACTTCATGGATAGACTATTAAACTCATATTAGGACTAAAAAAATAATTTTCAAGGTCTAAAACTAGCCCCAACAATTCATTTTCTATGAAAATCCTCAAATATTCTTCATTCCTTGTAACCTTAAAATCATACAAACCTCCTTTTCTAGAGAGTTTTAAGTATGATTGTGAGACTTTGAGGGCATATTACAATAACTAGTATGTCATTACAGGTCCATGTTTAATTTTATACTCTACGAGTAAGTAGAGATATCCCTTTTTATATTTTCTCTCTCCTAACTAGGCCTCAATTAGGCCACCTTGCCAAGAGACTAAAAAATGGCTCTATTGGCTCCCCAAACATACCAAACACAAAATAATAATTTTATTTACTTATAAAACCTCCTCATTCTCCATTCTAAATTTGGATATCTAACAATTAGTATGGACTATCTTATAGCAAAAATAAGTCTTTTTAGGCCTAATCTATATAATCATGTACCTATAAGTATATTGCAATGATTCCTAGGGGAGTCTTGAACATTTTTTAGGTCATTTGTAATTTTTTTGGTTCCATATAGAGGTATATAAGTTCACTTCCTTCTCATCGGGTCCTTATAGCTCTCCTAAGTGGGTTGAAAGTGCCTTGCATTTTTAAGGATGATTCATAAATCATGGAACATGAAACCACTAACTAATTACTCAAAATTTAATTATAAAAATATGTATAAATTCCCATAGTACATATATGTCTCATTAAAATCTTTTTTTCTATACTGAACAAAATAAATACCCTCTCAAGTTGTAACTAGGTATTCTATGAGGTCAGATAGGAAAAAGGGTGAGTGAGAGCCATTAAAAAGTTGTTTTGATCTACAATTACATTCATGAGTTATATGATGTTATTATTGACACTTTATATATTTTTTCTTATCACTTTCCTCCATCAATCCTCTACTACATCTCATTGGTTTAGGCATAGGGCTTGTGAGCCAAACTACCTTACCCTAGCTACCTGTGTTCAACTATTTCTCTCTTTAAATATTTTAACACCTCATAAAATGTTTTTGTATACCATTTTTCACCTTCCTATTGTGTTCACATTTAATTATAACTCTAACTAACTTCATCTCTTTAGGTTTGCCCTATGGGCCAATATATGCACTTAGCCTACTTGAGACTTAATAGTGTTTTCCAAGTTTATTGTTTGAGTCTAAACTCTGATATATCCATGTAATTTTATATTATAAATATTAAAATATCCTAATATACCTTATATGTTTTAAATATCCATTACCATTTCAAATAAATATATACCTTTTATGAGCAAGCAGTCCTATTTCATGCATTGGTTGAGTACGTAGGGGTTTATCATGTTTGAAATTATGTATGAGAGTTTTAATGTAATTTTCATTTAATTAATGAAAAATATTTAATTATTTACCCTCTCCTTATCTTATACCTTTGATAACTCAATTGAGAAAAAATATTCATGAAGCAATTAGGCCTGACTGTGTGTGTAACTAGCCTTGTGACTATTATTTGGTCCGTTCCTCTACTCCTTACTTAGGTATTTTGTGATCCCAAATGTTATGGTAACGTTAATTTTATTCCTATATTTTAAAACACACATAAACCATTTTCCTATGTTTTTTATGTATTTTGAGTTACTTACATAGACCTACAAGTGGTCAATTACCTGTGTGTGTTCATTTAGAGTCGTATACAACTTGGTGCTTTAAGAGAGCCCTTATTAAAATATTAAAAGTCATAAAACATTAATGTGTCATTAAATTAATAATATATTCATTCAAATCCTTTAATTTTTTTTACTTCCATTGGGTACTAATGTGTAAGATAGTCTTAAGACTATTGGATATAGGTGGTTGTTTGAGAGGACTTGATTGTGTTTTAGAGCTTGAAGTTAGTCATGATATATATTATTAAAATATATAAATTTATATGATATATTATAATATTTATGGTGTCTTGAGATCCTTTCCATGCCTTGAAGACTCCAAACTTCCATCAACCTTACTTTTTAAGGTAACTTCTAACAAGTTGTAGATGATTGTCTATAAGGTCTGAGTATGGAATGGTCTTGAGTTAAATTCCTTAAAATACATTAAGACATATTAAAATTGGTGATTCATTCATCAAGATATTTATTTATAACTACATTAAATATTTCCATATAACACTCTAAAGACATCCTATCACCTTCTACCTTTACTATTCACATACAATCTTGTAGGTGATTGTTTATTATGATTGATTATATATGTAGTTTTGGAATTGACCTTTCATAATTGTATGTAATTTTAAAGTATTTATTCATATTTTATACACTTTATAATTATCATTAAAATTCTATTATCCTCTTCAAGGCATCTTCAAAACCTATGTATCCTCTTTCTTCATTGTCCACTCAGTCATGTAAGTGTCAATGAGCCATTAGCTTGTCAATTCAATCTTCAACTCTTTTTGACTCTAAATGGTTGTGTATATCCATTGGTCCACTAAAATATTCAAATTAAATCTATATAATTTTCTCATGGATAGACAACCTTCATTGAACACTGATAATCATTGAACTTTTCTTGAGTTTATAGACTTATGGGTCTGTAAACCTATAGGCTTGTAATCTTGTGTTTAGGAAGATGGAAAGTGAAAAATAATTAATAAGACTACAATAAAATTTTCACCATTGTATAAACATATTATACTAATCAAATAAAACTTCAAGTTTTTGGAAACACATATTAAAACACTCAAAACACCTTGTTATTTAAGCACATAGACACAACCATCAAGGTTAATGAAGGAAGTGATTAATTTTATACTTATAAAAAATGTTTCGTTGATCATAGGAAATTAATTTATTGATAAGGATGATAGGATACCATGAATAACCATTAATATGTATTAGACCACTTGTATAACCTTTGCAACACATAAAAGTTATTATCTACTTCAAACTATGCACTTAATCACTTTCCTTATCAAAAGACAATTCAAACATGCCATAATGATGAGTATGGGAAATATATAGGCCTATTAGAACTCACTCTAAATAGTTTCATGCATCCATGAGCTCATAATTTGTACTAAAATTACATCAAATTTAGCTTGTGGAGATTTAAACCTTCAAAAACCAATCTGGATTCTTAGAGATTATTCATAGAACTAAGGACACAAATCCAATGACCAATGTCAAATATTAGAATACCATATAGGTCCAAAACTTTAGATAAAATATTGTCCCCAAAATCTACATCTACGGCCTATATTATATGATTTAATTTGGCCTTCACTAGTTTTTGAATGGAGTGATGAAAGAGAGAGATGATTTTATGTAACTATAGAGATTGAAACTTATTATAATGCTTCTTTCTAACCTGTATAATCCCAAAGGACACTTTGAAACACTTTTCACTTATAAGTTAATTCTAAAATTTCATACAACTTCCTTAACTCCTCAAGATGACATTGAATTTCTAGAATATGAGCTTTCTTTGACATGTTGAAAGGTGTTTTAGTTGTGTAACTGATCTAAGATCTTTATAAGGTGTGTAGTATGGATTTTTCATTTAAACAATTTTCTCATACACAAATTTTATCCAAAAATCACCTTTTCATATATTTTCAACACCTTCAAGTCTACAAGTGAACCTTAAACACTTCAAAACACCATGAAATGTTATGATAAGATGTTTAAGACATGAAATGACCTTAATAAAATCCTAATCACTTATGACACAACTTGACCAAGACTTATTTCTCCATGATGTGCTTAGACCATGATACGACCAAAAAATGACATTACCTTAACTTCTCTAAACTAACCTTAAATAATGGTAACCAAGGTTATATGAATACTCTAAGGACCATATAAAGCATTAAATGACCATTAAAAGAACACATGAAAGTTATAATATATATGGGGTGACCAATTTTGACTTGGGGTCAAAATTTGGTCAACATTATTGGTGACGCATAAAGGTAGCATGCATGTAATGCTAATAAGACAAATAAACTTGCATGACCATTGAGTAACGAAATCTTTTGCATTTAGTTCCAAACCTAAAAAAACTTTAACCATGACTCAATAAACCTATTAACCTTCAAAACACACCAAAATAAAGACAAAAAGACACAAAGCAAGAATAAGACACACACATGTGCTATTAATCACTTATAGAACACAACAACATAAGCAAACTAAACTATATACAACTAACCTTAAAATAAACACCTCCTCCTAGATCAAAGGAAAAGCTTCCACAATTTTTTGCTCCATGATATGAATAAAGGCATGAAGAAAATTGTATTTTAAATATTTTTCTTAGTTTCTTCAACTCCTTCATGCTTTTTAATCTTCTTGGCATGCTCTCCAATGCAACAATTACAACTAAAAATATTCCATCTATGAAGGTGAACTCATCTTGTGACTTTAAAATCTTCTCATGATGTTATTCAACTACAAATTTTTCTAATGGTGCTTCATCTAGGCATGTTTTTTTTCCTTCATGGCATCTTAAATGACATGAAATTTATCACCAACCACTTTAATTTCATTAAACTCTTAAATGAGCTTAGCATACTCAATCCAATATTCATTACTATCTTCAATGAAAACACCTTGTTTAACCTCATTATGCACATAACCTTCAATGGGCAACACAACCTTGAAAATTAATTCAATATCTTCAAATATCTTAACATGTTATTGCAAATCACTTTTGTCTTCTTTCTCTTCAATAAATGTAACTTATAAAATTTCACCTTATTGTCTATTAAACACCTGGTCAACTTCAACTTGATTACTTGAAGAGTCTTAAAATTCAAGGTTGGATAAAACTTGCACAAGTTTGGAGGGTATAGGATCTTATTTTTGGAACACAGCATCAAGAGGTAAGGAATCTTCAAGAGTCTATTTAAACTGATGAGAAGGAGGTGGAGGCTTTTAAATGGTCTCAAACTCAACAAAAATCTGATTAAAATTTTTCCAAGAAACATCTTAATCTATGGATTAAAAAACATCTTTATTTCCTATTGGTTTTTTAAAACTAACCTCTAGATCATGCTCATGAGATTCAACTAACTCAACTAATGTGATGTTATTCAAAGCCTCCTCTTTCATGTCTTTATCAACCTATTTATTGAGAGTTAAAACATCATTAAAATCATCTCTTTCTTCACTTAAGAATATTGATTTGTGTTTGTCTTCACTAAGGGGAGTACCTATATTTAACTCTTTATCATAGACACTTGAGTCATCTCCTTTATCAGTTGCAAATTTTATTTGATCTTATTCACTATCTCCCATAGGATGGGTTCCTATTCAAGAAGGGATGTATTGGGAGGGTGATAGAAAATTTCATGGTTTAGAGAGGGAATATTAGGTGTGGTGGATGGTTAATGAATGGGCTTGGTAATAGAAGTTTATCAAAAATATTATTGGGGAAATAACAAGTTAGATTGGGAAATGGAAGAGACATATTTCTCATCAAGAACATTATTTTCCTCATATCCTTATTGAGGATCTTAAATAAATACAAATTGATTTTCAACCTCTTAAATTTCCCACCTATCTAATTTATTTATCCACCATTGGATATAACATCACATTTTATGTAAATCATCATTGATGACATAGTTGGATTCCTCTTTAACTAACCTCCACATACTCATCAAATTTTGAAACATCTTCCTCAACTTATATATGAGATGAATAGGGATCACATCAAGTTATTTGCTCCATTTTCTCATCACTTTTTTTAATTTTACTAGATTTATCATGAGTTCCAAAAAGGATTTGGATTGAGTTTGAATTGAAGTAGGAGGAGGTGGAATGGAATAGTATGGGATTTGGTGAACTTCAACATGTTAATTATATTTGAAAATTAAATATTCTAAAGCCTTATACCTTGATTCCCAATCAATGTCATCATGACAAGGCTGATAGGAACTATGTTGAGGTTGATATGGATCATGGGGATTATAGGATTCATGTTGAGGTTGATAAAAAGGCAATTATTGATACGTTTATTGATATCCTTCCTAATAAGATTATTTATATGGATATTCAACAACATCATGATAATTTATAGGGGAAATATACTAACCATAAGACTACCATGACTCATAAGAGGGTAAAAAGCTAGATATGGATATTGAGGCACATAATTTGGGTCATGAAAAGGTTGATAAGGAGGTGTATAGTATAATTTATCATCATACCCAACCATTCCTACTTCATGAGTCAAATTAAAACATAAGATAATATAAAATTATTTTAATAATAAGTACCTGGGCTTCTAGAACTATTTGATTTCATTTGGAGTCACCATTGGTATTTATTGAATACCAACAAAGGCTGATAGGTAGAAGAATACACCAATAATTCTTCCACTCTTTTAGACCTTAGTCCCATTGGGCATGATAATACTATTGTCACATAATTTTTCACCCTTGGAGAGGTAGTTCAATCCTTCTCTAGATTGAGTGGAACATGGGATTACCCCTAGGTGGGTTGCCTATAGTAGGGGTAAACCTCTAGATTAAAGAGACATCTCCCAAGATTTGTCTTGATTTATAATCACCTATACTACTATCTCATTTAGATGAAAAATGAGAGAGAAAAACTAAATTAAACCTATCCTAATGAGGTGATGTAGCAATTATAACCTAACCACTACCAACCAATTTTAATCACATTTCAAATAAAATCCTAATCTACACATAACACTAATCCAAATTTTCCTATTACATTAGTGTTTCTTATGAAAGTCTATGAAGAAATTTTGAGCTAGGAGGACTAAACACAAGTTCGTAACATGACACTAGTGGAGAGACAACTCACTAAAATAACAAACACTTAAACAAGAACAACATGCCAAAAAAGATAATCTATCACTTATAAAAATCAACTAGTCTAACATAAAAATTGAAATAGCTCATGAAGAAGGTAAAATAAATTTTTGTGTATTAATAAAATTATGAAAATGAGTAGGTCTTCACCATGATTATGTGAAGGATCCAAAACTTATCAAAAAGTGGCTTAATATATAACACAAGAGAAAAGAGAAGAAGGGTCTATGAGAGTGAGAGAGAGAGTAGACAAGTTTTCATAAGTTATAACAAGAGGATGAGTCATGTAATTTCCTCAATAGGTCAAAGATGGCATTTTTATCTCCTCTTAAGATTCTCTAACTCTCCAAGTGGCATAGGAGTTGAAATGCTTATTTGAAACCTTGACTAGCTTCTTGAAATTTCCCTTTGTCATAGAATGTTGAAGGATAAGTATCTTTATTAATGGTAATAAAAGTTTATATTACATCCTTTATCTACTATTAACACCTATAAACTAGCCTAATATGGTTCTCTTAGACACATCACTTCCATTTCTTTCTAGGTGTTTAAAGGACTCTTCATCTCCTTCAGACAGCTTTGCACACAAGTGCCAAAACATGGATTTTTCTTCTTTAGCTCGTCTAAAATTCATGTATTTCCTATTAAAATCATATTATAACTTAAAATACCCATTTTGAGGTCTCAAAATATCCCCAATTTTTTTTATATATCAAAAGCCTCAAATAGGCCTAATTCCTTATGACCCTAAAGTCATACAAACCTCCTTGTGTATATATTTGTACATAGGATGGTGAGAATATTAAGGAATATTATAGTACCCAGTATGTCCTTACAAATCCATGTTTAATTTCATACTCTGAGAGTGAGTGGAGATATCTCCTTTTGTTGTTTCTCTCTCCTAAGTCTTAATTAGGCCTCCCTACTAAGAGACTAAAAAAATATCTACATGCTCCCTACACATTCCAAACCATAAATAATTGTGTGATTCAATTTAAAAATATATCTACCTCCTCCTTATTCTCCATTCCAAATTTGGAGATATAATATCTTGTATGGACCTATCTTCTAGAAAAAATCAATCTTTTTAGGCCTAATTTTTATGTCTTATACTTGAAAGTATGGTCCAATGGAATGGGGTGATTTATAGTGGAGTATTTAATATGTTTTGGTTCATTTGGAAGTTTTTATTTTCCATATGGAGGCATATAATTTACCTTCTCTCTCATCAGGTCCTTATAACTCTTTTAGGTAGCCTAAACATACCTTGAGTTCTTAGGGATGATTCATAAATAATGGGACATGAAACCACCAACCAATTAAAAAAATATAGGTACAATAGGGTGGATAAATTCCCATAAGAGATAAATATCCCATGAAAGTCCTCTATTCCATAATTAGTAAAAGAACTAGCCTTTTGGGTTACAACTAGGCATTTTATGAGGTCTGAGAGGAAAAAGGGTGAGTGAAAAGCATTATGAAGATGGTTTGAGTTCCAATGACATTTTTAAGGTCTGTGATGTTCTCCTTGAAAATTTAAAATTATTTTCTTATTACTTTCCACCATTAGGCCTTTATTGTATATGATTGGTTTAGGCTTAGGGCTTGTAAGCCAAGTTTCTTAACTTACCCTAATTACCTATATTCAATTATTTCTCTCTATATCAAGATTATAATACCTAATGAAATGTTTGTGTAGACCCTTTCTCATCTTCCTATGGTATCAAAATTTCATTCCAACTCCAACTAACTTCATCTCTCTAGGTCTACCCTCTAGGCATGTATCTGCACTTAAATTGCTTGAAACTGAATAGTGTTTGTCAAGTTTTTAGCTTGAGTTTAAAATATGATAGAGATGTCATTATCTAATATAAATATTAAAAAATATTACACTCCCTCATATGTTTTTAATATCCATTACCCTTTCAATAAAATATAAACCTTTTATGAGTAAGAAGTCCTATTTAATGCATTGGTTGAGTATGTAGGGGTTTCTAATGTTTGTAATTATGTGTGAGAGTTATCATGGAATTTTCATTGAATCAATGAAACATATTAATTATTTACCTTCTCCTTCTATTAGACTTCTGATAACTCAATTGAGAAAATTTTCTTAGGAGGTAATTAGCCCTTACTGTGTGTGTGACTAGCCTTGTCACCATTGATTTATCCCTTCCTTTACTCCTTGCTTAGGACTTATATGATCTAAAATTTTATAGGAAACTTTAGTTTCTTTTTGTCTTTAAAAACACACATAAACCATTTTACTAGGTTTTTTATTGATCTTGAGTTACTTACATAGACCTATAGGTGGTCAATTCCCTATGTGTGTTCATATGGAGTGGTTAGCAACTTAGTGCTTTAAGAGAGAAATTATTAAAAAATTGAAACTCCTCAAACCTTTTTATGGCATTGAATAACTAAGACACTCATTCAAAGCCTTAAAATATTTGTACTTTCATCAATTACTACTGTGTAAGATAGTCTTAAGACTATTGGTTGTATGTGGTTATTTAAGAGGACTTGACTATGTTTTAGAGCTTGAAGTTAGTCATGATCTCCATTGTTTAAAACTATAAATGGATATGATCTATTGTAATATTGATTGTGTTTTAAGATAATTTCCACTCCCTATAGAATCCAAAGTTTCATCAAACTCATTATTTAAGGCAACTTCTTGTAACAAGTTATAGGTGAATGTTTAGAAGGTTTGAGTATGGAATGGTCTTGAGTAAACTTCATTTAAAACCTATTATACCAAACACCACCCTTTTCTATAGGGAAATGGGGACACTTTTTTTTTCATATTATTATATTCACTTTGAGTCCCTCTTATATATGTTTATACAAAATCTAGGAGAAGATTGATTATTGGCCTTTTCGTACTTTAGCAAAATGGCATTGATATTGTGTTAATAGACTAATTATGTATATTGGGCTTATTCTATTGGGCTTATGTTTTCAGCTTTATCTTTATCAAACTTGTGAAATTTTTATTTTTTGGGTTTTATTTTTTTATCTATCTTTTCTAGGATTTTATATTTGAAACCTTTATTCCACAAGAATTATTCCTCAGGTTTATTGCATTAGATATTTTGTCCAATATAATTTCCCCACAACATTCCCCAAAGTGAATTGAATTTCGTCAAACATTTTGTCCGAGACATTTTTCCCTTCACCCTTAACCCACCTAGCTTTTAGCCTTTTGAAATTGCCCTTTAGTCTTTTGAATGTATCATTTGGGACTTTTGTCCCCAACCCTTTGCCCAATGAAAATTACCCTTCATAATATTTATCATCAAACATTTTATTCGATGAAAAAACACCAAAATAATTCCATAGAACAATATTTCCAATACATTTTTTCTAAAAATGACCCCAAGGGTGCATACCCTTCAAGATTTATGCAGCCTACCTTTTGGGACTTTTGTCTTAAACCCTTTCCCTACCAAAATTTTACCTTACAAAGTAGACCCTTTGGACATTTTTTCCATGAAGTAAATCCTTTGGACCCTTTTCACCTACCCTTTAGATTTATTGAAATGACACTTCAAACATTTTGAGTGACCCTTTTTAATGACCACCTACACTTTAGGACTCTATCTTGGCTCCTTTGTCATATTGTACCTACCCTTCAATACTTTGTCTCGATCCCTTTACCCTTTATAATTTACCCTTCAAGATAATTAACATGTTCATTTTTCCCTATAGACTTACCCTTTAGCCTTTTTGAATAGCCCTTTGGCCTTTATGAAGTAGATCCTTTAGGACTTTTTTCATGGATGAAATACCCTATGAAGTAGACCTTTTATATTTTTTTATGAAAATAACTTTTTAGAATTTGTGTCTTGTACATTTTATCTAACAAAAATGAACCTTTTGGATAATTGCTTTAGAAATTTTATCCAATAAAATTGGGCTTTCAAGAGAATTGTTGTGGATATTATGTTCAAAATAACTCCCATGATAGGATTAATCTATGCACAAAAAATACCACAATAATTACCCTGAGACAAATACCATACTACTAAGTCTCACCCTTTCTTAGAGAGTATTTTCTTATGTTTTGAGCTTAATTTAAGATTTTAGCCAAGGGTCTCAATCATATTTTCCTATTCTAAGTCACTAAGATTAAATGTAAAATCTCTTTTATATATTCTAATCCTAGGTCCCAATCATATTTCATTCATGAAAATAAGACCTTAGGGAAGAATATTCATGCAGGGTCATTTATATATATTTCCCAAAATATTATCTTAAGTCTTTTTTTGTTTATACTTACAAGAGTAGAGCAAACCAAGAAATGACAAGTGTCCAGATCATAGGGAGATAAATCAATGTGGCAGTCATGTGGACATCTTTTATAGTCATATGAACATTAAAATTAAGCTTAGAAACAAAAGGACATGGTTCAAATTGTGATGGTCCTGAGGACATCTTTGATGGTCATGTAAACATCAAATTTTATCTTATAAATTAGCTATTTTGAATGAAAGGTTAGTGGGCCTAGGTAGACTGATGGCTATCATTGATTTATATAGTTGATATGATGGTGTAAGGTTGATAAACACATTTGAAATGAAAAAATATGTGATAAGTGTCAATATCACAAGAGTCAATGAGTCAAATCATTAAGATCTATGAACTATGTTAGCTTGATAAAAAATGATCAATGATATGAGGTCAATATATATAATTCAAAGTTCCCAAAACTAGTGAAATACTACCACTTGGCACAAAAAGACTTGATCTATGACTATACAGAGCATAGAGGCCCTATAGAGCTACCAAATTCCATGCTCACATTCCATCATGTAAAATATCAAACAATGCAAGTCCTAGGTGGACTTTTCAAAGATCCAAACTTAGTGAGAGGCTTGAGAAACATGTAATACATAATCATATTAATAATAGTCACAGTTAAATAATGTCACTAGTTCTAAAGGATTGATACAAAGTAGAACTTATCTTAGACATATGTTTGAGACCCATTTAAAGGTGGCTAATCTGAAAGATCAACAAGTCATTATCATAACCTATAAAATGAGGCATGTACAATTTTAGTAAATGGTGCATACTTTGAAGTTGTGCATGCATTTCAAGCTATAATTGTAAAAAATTCCTTCATCTTCATACAGATGCATATGTTGCATAGCTTTTACAAAGGCTATTTTAAATTGATAACTATAAGTAGACTCTTATACAATTTTGAACCATAGTTAGAACTCATTTTATGAATACCACATGTAATGATCTTTCATGAACTTGGAGGATGAGGTGACCCCTTCCCCAGGTATATATAAACAATTGTAATCTAGCTTAAATTTTTGTCAAAGAATTTTCAAATATAGGAGCAACATCAATTTTGATTTTCAATGAATGCATTTGTGTATTTTCTTTCCAATTTATATGTAATTACTTGTTACTTTATTTGGTTGTATGTTTCAATAATCTTTAGTGTACAAAATATATGAATGGATTATTGATTATTTTGATTGATGTATTAGTCTGTAGATGTGCAATAGTTGTTGAAAGTTTGGTAAAATATATTGGTTAAAATAGTTAATTTTATTGATTCATAATTTTGATTATGCATGAGTGTTTTCTTAGACGTATTTTTTTGAGTGTGTGTAATAAATGCATCAGATACTTCATTATCTTGAGCCATAATATCCTGATTAAGGATGTGCAATAACTTCTCTAAAAGGAAAAACCTTTGTCTGAGGCCTATGAATCTATTTCATCTTTATCTCCTTAGAATTCTTAACTATGTTTGAATTTATGTGTAATTTTTGCTATAAATAGACATAGGTTCTGAGTGTACTTTTACTTTTAGAAATAAGATAGGGAAGTGTTTCTTGAAAAACATAGAAGTTTTATTTTATGCCTTACCCTTCCCTCATTTTTGAGTGTTTTTTTAAGACCTGCCCACCCTATATTACAAACCAACCACCCATCCAAATCACATAGATATTCACTACACTTATTAGGGACCATACCTCTATCCAAATTCCTTATCAACAACTTGTATTCTGTACCTATTATTTCATCAATAGGTTATAACAAAGTGCATACCTATAACTCATGCCCTAGAGTGGAGTTCACCTTCGTTAAGATCCTAAAACACTAGAGTATACCTCACTTGATTATGGTTTGCATAAAACCCACATAAATATCTCCAATAGTGCTAGGAGAGCCAACACCCCTGATACTAGTAGTTATCATTTGCTTAGAGTTTTACTAGAGTCACCCAAGAGAGTGACAAAATCTAATTCGTAGGCTAATTTTTTAGTCTCACCCTTATAAAATCATAGGATACTTAGAACTATGATAATAGTCCTAATTTAGAACAATCCACCTCCTATAATAAGGAATCCTTTACCTATAAGGAACCTTTTTATTTTTAATTATCCAATGGCTCAATAACTACCCTGGTTGGTTGGATCTGTTATTACCATCCTAAGAGATGTGCATGATTTACCTCAAAATCTTGAGAAGTATCTACCATCCTTTTCTCCTTTAGGAGCAAGGATCATGAAAGAGCATATCAAATATTTCAAAGCTTCCTTAATATTAATAAATTTTGTTGGTGAATATGTTCCATGAAAATTATTTCCTTTTACGTTAATGAATGATACTTATGATTGGTATTTAAATCTAATGGAGAATACCATCACTTCTTAGGATGAGTGTCAAGGTATTTTTCATGCATAATATAAAAAGTTTACTAGTCCCAGAATAATATACCAACTCTTCACTAGTAATGAGAGAGAGCCTAATGAGCATATCTATGTTTTCAACATGATATTGAAAAATATGAATAATTGGTTGACCCCGAGGTATAAAAGAGAGGAAGCATTAGCATTGGAGATATAACAAGAACACACTAGATCTAATTAATATGGTGTTCTTAAAGAGAGCTTATATAGCTAAAAATTTGTCATGAACATTCAAATAAACCATTAATATCAATAGACAACTCAATCCTCCTCAAGTGCCCACTATGTCTAATGTCCACAAAAACTTTCCCACGTTGAATCTAATTCCACATGAAAGATAGAATGTCTCAACATTTAATTATAACCAATTAAATATGTTACCTCCCATGATGCAAAAATGTAGCTAAACTATATATTATTGAATAATCACATGCAAGGTAATGGATACCAATATAATAAATAATCGATGGCATTTCCTACTACTAGTCTACAAGGTACTGACTCTACAAATATAGAACTATATTCTATTTAGAAGATGGTTCAAAAGTTGAGAAATAATTTATTAAATATGCAGAGGTTGGGTAACACCAATGGCCCAATTAGTAATTATAATGTTAGATTTTAGAGATATAATTGACCATTTAACAAGTTTAAGAACAATATGTAGCATCCTAATAAGCTAAAAAATATCAACATAGTAGAAAATATGGCTTTTCCCAATTGGTGCTGAATTCATAATACTTTTGAGTATGACAAGTTAAACTATGCTAAATTTTATGTAGCATTCAAAAAAATTCAAAGAGAGGTAGTTAGACAGGATCAAATGTATAATCTACCTAAGCATCAACTATATCTTGGCTCTTCCATCACTTTCATGTTCTTTTAAACTCATGAGTTTCCCTTTCTATGTGAAGATGATAATGAGTTGAAAGACAACATAGACAAAGTTCATGTTTTTTGATAGTTCTAAATAGGTGCATACAATCTAAGTAATAAGTATCCAATCACAACATCGATTCCTCAAACTATAAAGATGACTCCTCCTAATCCTAAAGTAGTTATTACTACACCCTCTCCAAAGGGGAATGATCAATAATAGAGAAAGGAAGAACCAAGTAAAAAAGGATACAACATTGTGGAGGATATGAAGAAGATCAATACAAATATAACTCTTCATGAGTTAATTTAGATCACCAAACAAAAGGAGATACTCTATAAGTCTATTAATAGTAAAATGCATATCAATAAAGTAAAATCATCCATAGAAAAATTGAAAGCATCAAACACCAACATCATCTACAATTCAGAAGTTCCACCCTTCTTACTGACTATTCAAGATTTTGGTAAGAACATTCATAATTATTGAGTTGATTATGGAGCTTATAAAACTATCATGCCTACTTCTATATGTCAAAATCTTAGTTTGATGCCAATAACTTCAAATCAGATAGTTTTACAATTGGACAAGATAGTGGTCATTATATTTGGTGAACTAAGAGACGTGCATATCTAAGTAGCTTTTGAACCACACATTTAGATGACTAGTGATATTCTAGTGGTAGACATACTTAAAGGATATAGTATACTACTAAGTAGAGATTGGTCCAAAGCACTCAAAATATATCTCTTTATATACTTTTATCATATATGGCTATCATGGAGAGGAGTACCAATAAAATTAGAATTGATAGACAGCTAAGAATGAAGTATCCCATTACAAAGTATAACATCTAGAATGAAGAGGTAAAGTATGAGTCACATAACCTTGGGATTTATACATTTACCACTCAGAATCAATTAAAAAATTCAAAGCTTAAAGGTTCTAATAAGTTGTGAGCTTTAAACTTTGATGGTGTTAAATCTAGACAAGGATCAGGTGTGGGAATCGAGCTAATTGATCCACAAGGTAAAAAATTCTTGGTATCATATAGATGGAAATTTACATGCACTAAAAACCAATATGATTTTGAGGCTTTAATTCTAGAATTACAATTTTCACTTAAGAATAATGTGAAATAAATACTAGTATTTGGTGACTTAGAGTTGGTGGTCAATTAAGTCAAAAACAAATATCAATGCAAGTTATCTTATTTGAGAAGATAAAATCATAGAGCATGGGACCTAATCAAAATATTTGATGCTTTAAACATCATATCCCTTCCTAAAGAGAAAAATAAAGCTACCAATTAATTATTTATTGCTACTACTAATCTTGAGATGCTATAAAAATATAAGGTAAAAAGGTTCTCAATTGAATTGGTACCTTGTCATTTTGTTCCAGATAACATAGAAAATTTCTAGGTCTTTGATGATGACTAGTAGATTATCTAGTTTTTAACTATTAATGGGAATTCAAATCCCAAATCATCAATGACAAAGAATTAATCACCTCTATCATAGGATTCAAATAAATAAGGCATTTTCAAACTTAAAGAATATTGAATTCTAGTCAGGTTGGTCTCCTTGGAAAGACCATTCAACATAGATCCTCAGGCTTAGCAACTCAAGTAGCCTAAGGTCAATAAATCAAACTTTAGAAGAGAAAATCTAAGAAATGAACATAACCCATGTTATGTGAATATTATCCTTAGCTACACCCTCGAAGAAAGACAACAAGTGAAGGATTTAATCACTTGATATAGGGACATCACTATCTAGACATATGAATATTTAAAAGTATATGACCTGTAGGTTATCACTCATATGATCCCCTTGAATCTAGATCATATAATATTCAAGTAGAGGCAAAGTCTAGTCAATATTATTCTAGATCCTCTCATTCAAAGAGAAGTAGAGAAGATTTTTAGTACAAAAATCATCTTATAGTAAGACATACTACCTAGGTAACCAATTTAGTCCCAATAATAAAGAAGAGTAGTGAGATAATATTATGTGTGGATTTTAAGAACCTGAACAAGGATTGTGAAAATTAAAATTACCATCTACATTCTTTAGATAAGGTGATACAAATAGTAAGTTGTTCTAAAATGATATCCTTCCTAGATGGATTTTTATGCTATAATTAGGTATTGATACAATCTGAGGACAAAATGAAGACATAATTCACCATGAAGTGGGGAAATTATGCATATAAGATGATATCATTTAGCCTAATAAATTTAGGAGCTACCTTTCAATGTTGCATGGCCATGCATTCAAAGGAATGATAGGAAAATACATAATTATCTATAGAAAAATGCATAAATAATAGAAGATTTTTGCATATTTTAGGGTCATAGTGAATCCTATAGTATTTAGGCACCATCACACCATTAATCAACATAATTAACGTGGTATATGAAATTAGAGGTATAAATCTATGAAAAACTAACTATGTCTAGTTATAAACCTTGTGTTAATTTTAATTTTGAATAAAAAACTAGAGAAAAATCAGTGAACCAAAGAGCCGAACCAAGGAGACCCTACTACAATGAGACCTTAAGCACCCTTAGATGTAAAAAGTGAATGATGGTGTAAATAAATTAATTTCAATCCGTACGAGATTGGCATATGAAAGAAATGGGCATGAATTAGGTGAAAAATAGGTAATAGAAAACTAAAATGATGTTGAGGCCACTATTTTTGGCACATGAAGCTATAGAGTCAAACATATAGTCATAGACTTCATGACTGTGTGAAGCATCAACAATGATTGAAGTCTTTAGAAAGATAAACAAATCATGGTTTAACACTAAAAAGTTTAGAATGGGGAAAGAATGGATGAGTTTAGGCCCATAGTAGGTGCAAAAAGATTCCAAGAAAATATTATTAGTAGTAGAAACCACCATCACAAATATAATACCACCACTAGTAGGAGTTAGCATCACCCAAATTGATCTAGAGGTGCCTGAAAAGTTATTCTACCAAGACATGAAATTTTTAGAGGGGGTTTTTATGGGATAAAACTAATCATCATTCACACACAACTACCAGCTAAAAGAGTACAACCACAAAAACTCTAGTAATTTTTAAGACATAATGTAAGATTCGGTGGCAGACAAAGGGGGAAAAACTCTAGAAGGTGCAACATTATGAGATGTATCAATCTAAGATAAACTGGTGACCACTAGTATGATGCAACTCTATGAGTTATAAGGTTTCAAGAAGATGCAGAAACTCACACAATTCCTCATTTTACACATCCATAGGGACAAATTCTACTTTGTAGGGAGGTACATGAGGTTACATATAAATCTTATCATCTGAATCATCAGACTTCCAAGCTTTAGCATAGACATCTACTAGATGATGGTGGATGATGTTGATGTTAAAAGGGTTGAGAAACTCTTAGGTTACTATAAAGGAGGATTTACATTCCCAATCAAGGACATTAATGAT
This sequence comes from Torreya grandis, assembly GCA_037957365.1. Lineage (NCBI taxonomy): Eukaryota > Viridiplantae > Streptophyta > Pinopsida > Cupressales > Taxaceae > Torreya > Torreya grandis. Next base: position 645,430 of record JARHVA010005721.1, read on the forward strand.
CTCAAGATGAGGGCATTTACACACTTGGTGTGTTTAAAAATGTTTCTTGATGGTTAATGGGTGGATGTAACAAATGCATACTTATGCATATCTTACCACATGGCATAGGGGTTGAAATTCAATATAACTAAGTTCATCATATAAGATACAATCAATAATTCAATCAAATTTCATACAATTCAAGAGACCTTCTAATAGGGGTACATATTGATCTTGATTGTGATGGAGGAGATCAACATGCCTAATGGTGATGAGGATAACCTATGGGTCTTACTAGTGCATACTGACTCTTTAGCACTAAAATACCAAAACTACACTTTCCCCCCTACTTTCACCCCAAAGTATAAATCCCAAGTAATGGGATGGTGTACATAATATATTTAAGCATTAAGAGAATAATGGCATATCCTTGAGAAAATCCCCTATAGTCTATTTAGAATAGAAATGTTTATCATTATAAAACACTTCTATGTTGTTCAATTATCACTCACAAATATGAATCACTCTAGTTGGTGAAAAATGCTTTATGCATTTTTGGCCAATTACTTTAGAGAGGCACTGTGAAGAATTCCCAATATGTAGTAGGTGGATATATTAGTAAAGATCATGGATCCAAAAATACATAGGTTGAGGTACCAGTACATGAACCTAGGGGGAAAATCAACCAAATATGAGGAGGATAATTTGTATGCCACTGACATCTATCACTTAAATAGAGAAATCATCCTTGTGAACATCCATAGGCTCTTCTATGAGATGAAGCCAAATAATAAGGGTGCACACATAGACACAGATGATGACCTCCCCCTTCATGTCAATGAATAATTAAATTTGGCATCATTAGCACCAAGTAAAATCCTTCAAAAGAAGTGGGGAGAAACCTTGGAGGAAATAAAAGAGTGCCTCCCATTTAAGATTGCCTCTAATGATGAAGCTACCCATCTACACCAAAGAAGAAGAATGTGGTATTTATTCTAAGGATTTATTCACCCAAACTAAGGGATAAGAAAAATAATAAGTCTAAGGGGATATTGGTGATTCCCATAATAATCTTGGCAGAGATGGAGGTGCAACAGGTGCAAGAGAAAAAGAAGTGCAAGGGGTGAAAGAAGAAGAAGAAGATGGAGGGGTGAAAGTATATATCATCTAAGAAGAATAAATTGAGGAATATCTTAATACTACCAAAATTCATGAGGTTCTACAAGGTGGCACTACTTCCATTCTTGGGGACGTAGAGAACCCATCAAGTTCCCCAACCATAAAATCCATGATGCATTTAAAACTTGAGAGGGAGAAGAGAGGCTAATAGACATAACTTGGCCTTAGTAAACACCATATAGAAGTGACACTAGATTTACATATAAAAAGGGAGGCCATGAAGTCCAAGAGCATGACTCAAGTAGAGATTGATAAATCCAAGGTTGAGGAGATAAGGGTCAAGGAGGAAAAGACAGTTGTGGAAGTAAAGAAGAGGAAGGTGGAGATAAAAATGGCCAAAAAGGAAAAGGCTAAGAGACAAAAGGAAGAAAAGAGGGTGGCCAAAAACACAAAACATATAAAGTAAAAAAACAATAGAGGTGTTTAGTAACACCATAAACATAGAAAAGGAAGCAACACCATATGCATGCCCAAGTAGTGAATGGGGCACCTAAAAATAAGGAAGGTGATATTGATGTGTTAAAGAAGCAAATAAAAAGTGTATTTGAAACCGAATGGACTCAAAAGGGAAAATCTAGTGCCAAATAAAAGGAAGTGGAAAAAGGGGACAAGTCCAAGTAATAACCCTTACTAGAGAAACAAGAAACATTAGAGGAAATCATTCGAATAAGGTACTAGTTTGGATAAAAAAGAGCCAGAGTAGATGGAAATGGCCATCTAAGGAGAGGAAGTTGAGTCAAGCCTACAAGAGAAGGAAAAAAGGGGCTTCATGGACAAATATTATGATATGATTAAGTACATGGTCCCTAGAACCACCATGTCACTAATGCACCAACAACTATCCTTTACCTTTGATAATTATATGGATGAGCCTCAATTTAAGGTAGCACTAAAGGTAATCCTTAGTGTAGATCAACCAGAGGAAGGACAAGACTCACTTCTTGTCAACCCCTGCATAATCAATCTAGTAAGGTTGTTTAATGCCCTCATCCAAATGGATTTTGAGGTAGTGTGTAAGAACATCATTAACAATTTTAGATCCTAAATATGGAAGAAGGATGTGATAGAGGAAGAGGAAAAAAACAAGGCCACAAAATTCAAGTTGCAACAACTAGCTAAGCACAAGGAGGAAGTCGAGCCATCCCTCATAGATGGCATTGACACTTAAAATTTTGTGGAGGTTAGTAAGGTATGTGTGTTAGTGGAGCATATTATACCAAGATTGAAGGCAAAATTAGTGCTAGAAGAAGATGAGGACCCTTGCACCACCATAAAATAAGAGATTATTATGAAACTCAAAAGGTGAAAGACCTTTTCTTGAAGCTTGAAGAGTGAAAATAAATGGTTGATGCAATATTTTTCAACTTCTCCACCCAAGCATCAATCATATATGTGCACTTCAAAAATGAAAAAAATGAGAAAGATGCACTAATGGCATAGGCATAAATTATGAGAATGGATGAGTGTGCTTAGATAATGGTGTAATTTAACACATTGAGAACCCAAATCAAGACCCATGATAAAGACCTAGAATAACTCTTATGTGCATTATAAACAAAGGCCTCCAAGCAAGGAATGATCCTTATTGGAGGTGTAACAAAATCAAAGGAAAGGTTACATGCCTTTCATAAACAGTTGAATAAAACTAACATGCTCAACCTTAGTGCCACCTCCATATAAATAGATAACACTAAAAAATGTGATCAAGCTCATAATTCAGGGTTTTGAGGACTTCAAAGAATAACTATAGGAGTGTGCACTTAATTTTTATACACCTAAGTTATTGAAAGATTATTTTAAGGACAAACTAACAATTTTTTATGTTGTAATATTGGGCCCCAAATTCATCTAAGTATAAGATCCATGCCAACACAGTAGACATCTAGGTATGAGGTAATCACTTGTCATGATTTTTATTTTGTTATCTTGTGTCACCATTTATAAGGTGGATAACTAATTCCTTTCTATCTCAATCATCATTGGGAAGTGGGTGGATGGGATAGTCATAGCTCTTTAGAGGTAGGGTAGTGGTGCCAATGGAATGAACACATCTAGTGCTAGCTCAATAAATGGTGTGATCCATTCCCCATGGCACTAAGATGCCTTGAAGCACTATAAAAGTGAGTTGAGTCTAGTTATCGAGGAAGAGAAGATAATAGTAGCAAAGCCCTGAAGGATTGGTTCTAGATTCTATGTTCACCATTAGAACTTAGATTTTAGTTTGGGATGTTGTTATTTCTCCCCAATATAATTCCAAAGCTCATTTGTGAGCCTCTAGGACTTTAGTAGATTAAGAAGATCATTTTCTTAGTTCTTAGTGATATATATGTACTATTGTTTAGATTTGTTAATTATGAAGGGATTTGTGTAATTTTTAATGGATTAAAAGCTTAAATATATAGTAATTATGTTGAGATATTTCAATATTTTGACTTATCTAATTTATGACATGCCTTTAGCTCATGAGGACTCCAAAACTCGATATAGGAAATTCTCTAAGTATGTGTAAGACCTTGGACCTCAAAATGATACTTGCATTTATTGAAAACCTAAGACTATGTCCCTCAAATAGATACCCCAGTGACCCTTCAAGAACCTAAGTACCATTAAGCCAAGGGAACTATTATAGCATAGAATTTCACCCTTGTGGGAGAGTTTTTCAAGCTCTCTCACTCCTAGCTATAGTATTGGAACAACCTTAGGCTACGGGTATCATGTAGTTAGGTCGAACCTCTAGGATTTTAATGAGGCTAGATCCTTAGACGCGTCACTTTGCCTTGATTATCACACTAAAACCTACTACTAACTAAGGAAAAGGGAGATAAATATAACATGAAAGGGAAACCTAAGATAAGGATGGTGATACATCAAACATGGAATGATCCACTTTAGCTTGGGAGCCTTAATGACTAATAATGAATTCAAATAAGACATAGACTAATCTAATCCTATCTCAAGGCCAAAATCAAAAGTACTCTGTGTGTAAGTTGAAGATAAACCCTATAATTTGAAGGATATAAATAAATAGGTCTATATGAGACACTAATGTCTGACACTTCACATGACCTGCAAGGAGCTAAAATAATTAAACAAAGATACATGGAGAATTTACAAATGATGAAAAGGGACATACATCTACAAATTAAAACTCTAATAATGTACACCTAAATTCAAACTAAAATTAGAAGATTAATCTTATTGCTTCAAGAGAGTGTTACAAGGTAATATTGACAAAGTAACTCTATCACCAGTCAAGGGATGCATCTTTAGGCTCAAAATCCTCTATATATAGTATAAAAGGATGAGAGAAGAGGGGTCTTGCATGAGCAAATGGAGAGTAGGTCATAATGACTAGGATCTTTGTTGTTATGCTTGAGATTTTTTACATTTAAAGCATGCAACTACCTTGACCATGAGATAAACCATCCAAGATCACCACAAATCTCCTCAATCCCCTCATGCATTAAAGTCTCCCTTTTGAGATCTAAGAGAGCCATGTTGAAGGTAGTTACATGTCTACCAAGTGAAAATTATTTGATCCTTACATTAAAAGCATGACATGTTCCTTCAATTTACATGTCCTATATGTATAAGGATGAAATCCCCTTATCTTTGAATCTAGACTAACCCATGATGCTTCTGCATTAAGTAGTTGTTTATCAGAGATGATGGCCATGTCAAAGGATGAGGGCCTCTCCATTAGTTTCATTTACTAACTCTTATTTTGAAACCTGGACTAGATCTTTCTTGTAAATGCAAAACCAATCTAAGGACATGGGTTTTCCTATATCCATTTATGTCAATGTAAGATGTTTATAGATTATGTAGCTTCTTTTGATATTTATTAGGTCTAAAAGGCCTATTTTTCCCTATATAAAGCCTTATTGGCAACACATGGCCCTTTTAATGCTTCTAGTCTAACTTGAGTCTACTTGAGCTTGGACTCCCATGACTGTAGATCTCTGATCATGAGATCTTGACAAGAGTCAAGCTCACAAAAATCTTGATGAACCCTTTGAAAACTTGACCAAATGCAAATAACTACTTATAGGGGCTCAAACTTGATGTTTGTGAGCCTATCATTAGATATTTGAATCTTGATGGCTAATTACTAAGGCTAAAGTTTAAGTTTGCACAAATATCCTCAATTATTTTGGGTCCAAATTTTGGCCTTTTACTTCGGCATTTTTCTTTATGATTTTTTCCTATAGACAATTCCTTTGGATTTTTCTTTAGGATATTCCTTCAGGATTTTTATTTTGGGCCTTTTTCAATGTGGACAATTTTTGTAAAACAATTAGGTCTTTGATAAAATTGTAGCAAAACTTTTTGCCTAAAGAAATAAGTCTATGGGATCTTTGCCTTCTTGAATATATTTTTTTGGACTTTTGTTAAGTGTCATTTTATGAAGGGAAAATACCCTTTGGAACTTTGTAAATGAACCCTTTACCTTTTTGAAATGAAACCTTGAATTTTTTTTAAATGGACCCTTCAAATTTTGAAAATGTATCTTTTCTGAAGGGAAAGGACCCTTTAGGTTCTCAAAAATATCCCTTTTCTAAGAAAAGTGCCCTTTGGATTTGAAAAAATGCCCTGTTTTCCTCAAGAAATGCCCTTCAAAAAATGGAAAGTGGACCATTCAACAATTTTAAAATGGCCTATTTGAAAGGAAAGTACCCTTCAACTTTTTTTTTTGTTGGACCTTCTTGTTGAGAATATTCCTTTTAAAATTTCAACAGGCCCATTCCCCAAGAAAATTACACTTTAGAGAAATGTTTGGGACACTTTGCTTGGGAAAGAACTCCTTAGGATTTTTGCTTTGAACAATTCCTTCAGACAAATTATTTGGACAATTTTTTCAAAAGGAAATTTGACCCTTTACTCCAAAAAATATTTCCTTTATGGAAAATGTTTCAGAACAATTTCCCTAAAATAATTTCTGACACTTGAACAAAAATATGAGATAAAACTCCTGAAGAGAGAACACTTAGCCAAGAAAGAAACTATTCTTTCCTACTTACTTTGAGTTTCTTTTCTTAGATTACTTAAGGGTTTTATAGACCAATTAATTACTTGATAAACCTTTAAGTCTTTTGAATTTGAAAGTATGAAGTCTTCCACATGAGAAAGTCCAAAGTTTTCCACTATTGAAAACCTAAGGTATTCTTTCTTTCCCCCTTTTGCTTGATCATGTCCATCTCTTTAAACCAATCAAAACTAGGTATGTGGGATCAAAATTGGCCAATATTTTTGGTGAATCATAGGGAAGCATGATTTCTATGCTTGATAAATTATCTCATTTGCCTCATCTAATCTATTGGGCATAGAGTCACTTCTTTCTTTGACAAGGCTAACCCTATCTAGAAACACCCCTTGAAACAATAAGTACAATAAGAACAAAATAAACACTATGCCAAAGGAACTTAGGGAATGGAAACACACAAATAAAAAGGATGTGCACAAGGCACTTAGAAGAAAACATGAAAAAAATATAAAAAAGTACAATATATACAATGGCTGCAAACTCTTCTAATAACAAGGCTTTCGATGAATCCCATTGACTAGGATTGGTATTACCTCTCCATCTAGTTAGGCCAGCTTAAAAGCATTATGTTGTTTACATTTGTGGATCAAATAAGGACCACTCCACAAGCTATCAAATTTGGTGTGGTTGCCTAGCTTGGCCTTATTTGAATCCTGCTTGAGGACTAGATTCCCTTCCTCAAAACTTTATGAAAAATCTCCTTTGTCAAAATCTCTCTTCACTTATGCTTGATGAATTTCCATGCCTAACATGGAATAATTTATTATCTCTTCTAACTCTATAATCTTATCATACTTGATCTCCATAGGCTCATTCTCCAATAAATCAAGTTGACGCATTTGTTCTAAAGTAGGAAACTCAAGAGAAATGGGTAACCTTGCTTCCTTACCATATACCAACTTGTATGGAGAATTAGCTATTGATATTTTGTAGGTGATCCTATCAGCCACAGAGTTGAATTTAACTTGAGATGCCATGACCTCTGATTGTCTTCAATATTCCTTTTTATGATCTTCAATAAGTTCTTGTTCATAGATTTAGCAAAGCCATTACCTTGTGGATAATAGTTTGATAAAGTGCTAAGATAAATCCCATGTTGGAAAACCCATAGATTGATCCCATTTCCCACAAAATTAATTGCATTATCAAAAATAATAGTTGAAGGAACTCCAAATCTAGTAAGCAAGCCTTCATAGAAATCTAGAACATTAGTTTCATTTGCTTCTTTCAATGCCACTACTTTTATCCAACATGTGAAGTAATCTATAGTAATTATAATCCATTTATATCCTAAACTTGAAGGAGGATTTACGAGACCAATAAATTTCAATCCCCATTGGATAAAGGGCTGATCCATTGCAATTGATTGAAGAGGTAAGGCTACAAGTTTCACTTTTCCTACAAACATAGCACACTACTTGCACTTCCTAACCCATGCGTGGCAATCACCAAATATACTAGGCTAATAGTGCCCACCTCTCATGATCTTAAGGGTTATATTTATTGCGTAAAAATTTCATCTACCATGTCCATCATGGAATTATTCAAGCAAACTCCTAGTTTTCCTTGGCTCTACACACCTTAGCAACATACCATTGATATCTTTCTTGAACAAAACACTATCAACAAGAAAAAATGGAATTGGTTGCAACCTAAAATATATTTTTTCTTAAGCACTTAGATGAGAGGGATAAATACCATCTTGGAGATAGATTACCAAGTCATCAAACCAATTGGAAGGTGAGGTATGACTAGTTGTAACCTCTTCATCATTTAACACCAAAACAACCTCATTAGTCTCTTACAAGTCTTGAGTTAGATGCTTACAAAGTCCTTTAATTCTAATCATCTTTGTGAACTTAATTTACACATACCACTCCATTACTTTGGTTATCTAACCAAATCTCTTCTCATTTATATCTATTTTCAAAAGGAACTCTTTGATGCTTGGATGGGAAACCATTAGGTATATCTTATTTCTAGACAAGTATCTAAACTTTTTGAGAGACCTTATAATTGAAAGTAATGTTTTTCAACAAAATATTACCTTATTTCATAATATTACAATAATTTAATATATAGGTCTATTGGCTACTCCAAAGCTTCATGATTTTGTTGCATAAGAATGCTTGAAATAGTGTCCATGTTAGCATATGTATTAAAAATGAAATCCTTTGTGAAAACTAGATTTATAAGTGTATGAGCACTAGCTATGGCCTTCTTATTCTCCTCAAAACTCTTTACTCCTTTGGACCAATTGAAACTTTTATTCTTATTAAGAATGTATGTAAGTGGCTTAGATAAAATGGTAAAATGTAAAATATATCTCCTTATGAGATTGTTTTTCCCTAAGAAGCTTTGGAAAGCCTTTTTTTGCTTAGGCAAAGAAACTACAAGAATGGAGTCTACCTTTTTAGAATCTATGCTTAAAACATACTTTTAAACCACTTGTCTAAGAAGATTACCTTCATGAATTGAGAAGACACACTTTTTGGGATTTAGAGATACCCTAAATTATTTACACCTTTCAAAAACTTGCTTGATATGAACCATGTGATCACTTGCACTCCTTGAAAACACTATTATATCATCCAAATAAATAAGTACAAACTTGTTAAGAAGGCCTTGGAATGTCATATCTATGGCTCTCTAAAAGGTCACTTCAGCATTGGATTAACCTAAGGTCATATTTTTGTATGTAAATGTCCCACTTAGTTTTGAAGGATATCTTAAATTGGTTCTCTTCATTGACCAAAATCTAATTATAGCCACTATATCCATCTAAAAAAGAAAACCTCTCTAAACCTAAAACCAACTACGAAATTTATTTCATTGATGGAAATGGATAGTGATCTTTAAATGAAGCTTTGTTAAAATCATAAAATTCAACACACAATATAATCTCACCATTCTTCTTATGTATCAGAATGAGATTTACCACCCAATTTGAGTGCTTGATTGGAAATATAATAGTTGACTCTATGAAATTATGAATATCAAATCTCATCAAAGGCTCAATATTAGGATTAATGGGCCTTTGTCTTTGTCTCATTGGTTTAGTTTCAACCTCTAATTCAATGGTTTGTTGATCTAGACTTGCATCAAATCCCTTGAGATCACTATATTTACATGAAAATAAATCATCAAAACTTGTGCATAACTCAATGAAATTTTTTTTTGTGAAGGATTTAATACCTTACCCAACTTTAAATTCTTACCATTTGTAATCTCTAAATTGGCATAATGCTCTTCTTTTGTTGACAAGGTTGAATTCTCTTTCCTTAACTCATCATCACCATTGAAAATGTTCTCAAGTGTTACCGATCCCTTAGGTAACTTTTTTTTTTAGTTTCATAATTTGATCATCATACTATTGAAATTGATTTGATTGGTTTCTTGATAAAAAATCGACCTCTTCTTGAAAGAATCTCACAATTTGATTATCATCTTTGGACACTTTCCAATTCTCATGATTATCTGGAATAAAAGGCCTTATAACTACCTTAATGTGTGACTAAAATTTTTCACTTTTTATATCATCTGGGATACTAAATTGTGTTCCAATGGCAACTAACCTATCTGGATATTTATTTTCACCTCTTGGTATTGTTTAAATGTTAAACACTTAAAAATATTCAAGTAAGTCCTATATTATATGGTTATAATATTTAAGCAACACAATTTTTCATATATTCAAACCTCTTACTTGGTGAACTATAATTTCACTATTATTAAACACTTGTAAAGTGTTGACTTTCATCTTCTTAATCCACTACAAATCATGAACTAGTGCCTCATACTCTATAACATTATTTGAACAATCAAACTAGAAATTAATAAAAGAGAAATACCTTTGATTTGTTTTAGAAATAAATATCATTCTAGCTTTGGTACCATTTGTATTCCTTGATCCATCAACGTATAATTTCCATAAACCTTCACTAGATTCATCATCCTTAACCATGGCTAGAATTGGTGCATCATTATTATGAAGGCAATACACACCAAGTCCTTCTTAAATTAGCTTATAAGGATCATGTTCATGAAATGTAGAATCCAAATCATCAAGAAACAAATATTTAACCCCATCCAAAGGTGATTCTTTTTTATACTCCACTAGTTTTTGGTACCTCATCTGAGATGATACAATTAATGTTCACAATACTTGGCATATATGGCTCCAAATGGAAACATGCAATAGGTTCAGAATGAATTGTTAACTTGGTATCAAAACTAGTTCTAAACATCAAATAATTCAATCAACTGATAAATATCCCCTAATATTTGAGGTAAAGTCCCTTGAAACGTGCATAGCAAAGTAAGGAGGTAAGTCTACCATGACAACATCCTATTGAATAGTAACATTGGGATAAGCATGTAATGTAAATTATAGAACTTTGATGATTCATACCATATTTTTTGGTGACCCATCCAATTTCAATACTCCCTTAGTATTTGGATTATAAACAAGGCCAAGCTTGTTTGTAATCTATTTAGGCATAATTGGGCTACTAGCTCTACTATCCACCATACAATTATGAACCAAAGTATCACCCACTATCAAATAAAGGTAGAAAGGAGGAGTTTTATTTGATTTTATCTTAGTTTTTTCCACTTTTAGCATCTTATTTACTTTATGTACTTGTTTCTTAGTTGTCTGATCTGAATTAGTTAAGACAACACCTCTCTCAATCAGTTTTGGAGACAATTTGAGAGCTAAAAGATCTTGGATGAGCATATATTTTTGTCCTAGAATGTAAAAAAAATAACACATGCTAATATAATATTATAATTCTTCATTTGATCCACTATATTTAAATGAGACCCACCAATATTTCATTGCACTTTTTGAAGCACTAGCTGCTCACGAACTAGAGGTATTTGATGAACTTTACTAACATCTATATTCTAATTTTTTTGAGTTGTAAGGATAGTAAGTTGATATTTTGTCCTCTTATAAAAAAATTAGGATTAATTGAAGCATGTTTCACCTATTTATCCTCATCAATGGCTCCTTTTTATCTTTAGTTATAAAAAAACTTGACCACTTGCATTGTTAGTTTCAACACCCTGAGTAAAAACAACATGATCATCCATTTGCCAATTCACATTAATGCCATCAAGATACCCTTGAAGTTATGGAGTTTCTAATTATGATTTAAAAATTATATCTTGGTACTAAACTCCTTGAAAATAAAAATTTTCCTGTGTCATTTGTGGCATAGTGATGTTTTGTGATACCAAGGCCTGGTTTTGAGCATCATTGAGATTTGAGGTCCACCAACCTGAATCTTACATCAAGTTATTTTGAGGTGGGATGGGAATAATGGATTTTGAATTATAAGGAGAATTAAGATCAAGGAAAACATATGGCTTAGCTAGAGTTATGGTTCCTTATGCTTGGTCAGGTGGTCTTTTCTCTCTAAAACCCTGATAAGGAGGCCTTTGATCTCTAAAGGGTTGATAGGTAGTCTGATTTTATTGTTGATAAGGCCTATTAGCTTGAAATTATTTCCTATTGAGTTGTACTATTTCATTCCCAAAGGATTGTAGCAATCCTTTCAACTCTCTTATCTCACTATCTTGACTAGTAAGGGCTATAATTTGAGCTTGAGGGGATAGAATAGGAGATAAGTATGGAATTTGAGGAATTTGAGGGGCTGGTATAGACTTCAATTATAGGAATATAAGAATTTAAAGTCTTGGAAAAACTTTATCATATTGTATCAATCTATTCTTTGCCCTTATTGTGATCTCATAAGCATTTGGAAAAGTATTACTACCCATCAACTATATCATCACATTAATGTCAGAGTTAAGGGAATTAAATAATATAAGAATGCATACTTAGGGGATGGCATAATCAACATAGGTATCTTGGTCCATGTTTTTGGAATTTGAGGTTAAAATCAAACATGAACTCATGATGATCTCTTTTTATGGTAATTAACTGCTCAACCAAAGAGAGGTGATCGGATTTATCCTCAAATTACTTAACTAAGGCTACACCCAATTCATCCCAAGTAGAAATGGAGTTTAGTGGGAGGTTTCTATACAACTGTAATGCTTTTCCTTGGAAATAATCATCAAGAAATATAATAGCAATATTATCCTGAACAACATTATGGATTAAATAAAGATTAGCTACATCTTGGATGTGCTTGATAGGGGTTGTTTGATTTTATCCTAAGAATAATGGGATAATCTTGAGGTAAGAGACATGAATGTCATAAAAATGGGATAAATTTAGTAGGATAACTCTATTAAATGGAATAAGGACCTAGTTTCTGATAGCCATTTAGATAATGGGGATTGGAATGTTTAAATAGTAAGATATCCAAGAGATAAATGTTGCTTTTGAGGATATGGATTTGTCCTACTAAACCTTGATCTCTTATATGATGTAGAAGACAACTCAATAAATTCAAAAGGAGTACCTTTACTAGCTAACCTTTTGGTAATCTTTGGCATGAAAGAATTGCCTGAATGATGCTATGAACTTTGAAACCTAAATAATCTTTAACTTGTGATGAAGATGGATATCTCTTCTACTAAAAATACTTTTCCTTAGCTCCAAAATTTATCTATACCAAGGAATAAGAATCCCACTAAGCATGTCAATTGTAGCATATAATTTCACCCTTATGGGAGACTTTTTTAGGTTCTCTCACTCCCAGCTATAATATTGGAACAACCTTAGGCTACGGGTATCCTATAGTCAGGTGAAACCTTTAGGGTTTTTGATGAGGTTAGCTCCTTATATTCTTCACTTTGGCTTGATTCCCACACTAGAACCTACTAATGAATAATGAGAAGGGAGAGAAAGATAACATGAAAGGGAAACCTAAGCCAAGGATGGTGATGCATCAAACATAAAATGATCCACTTCAGCCTAGGAGCCTTAATGACTAATTATGAATTAATTAAGACACAGACTAATCTAATCTTATCTCAAGGTTGTAAGCATAAGTATTTTTTGTGGATGTTAAAGGGAAACCCTATAATTTTAAGGATAGAAATAAATAGATTTGTATGAGACACTACAAACTAGTGACACTTCAAGAAGGCACCAATGTCTGACACGTCACATGACCTACAAAGAGCCAAAATAATTAAAGAAAGATATGAGGAGAATTTACAAATGATGAAAAGGGACATACATCTACAAATTAAAACTCCAACAATGTGCACTTGACTTCAAACTAGAATAAAAATATTTATCTTATTGCTTTAAGAGAGTTTTACAAGGTGATTTTTATAGAGTAACTCTATCACCAGTCTAGGGATGCATTTTTAGGCTCAAAAGCCTCTATATATAGAAAAAATGGATGAGATAAAAGGGGGATTATGTGAGTATATGGATAAGGGGTCATAATCACTAAGATCCTTAGTACTATCCTTGAGATCTTTTGCATTCAAATCACTCAAGTACCTTGACCATGAGATAAACCATCCAATATCACCACAAATATCCTTGAGCCCCTTATGTATTCAAGTCTCCCTTTTTAGAGATAATATATCCATGTTGAAGGTATCTACATGTCTCCACCAAGTGTGAATGATTTGATACTTACATTAAAAACTTACTATGTTCCTTCACTTTGCATGTCCTATATGTATAAGGACAAAATCCCCATATCTTTGACTCTAGAGTGAGCCATGTTGCTTCTGCATTAAGCAAATTTTTTTCAGAGATGATGGCCATATCAAAATATGAAGGCCTCTCCATTAATTTAATATACTATATCTTGCTTTGGAACTTGGACCAAATCTTTCTTATAGATGGAAAACCAATCCAAGGACATTAGTTTTCCTGTATCCATTTATGTTGATGTAATACATATCTAGATTGTGTAGCTTATTTTGATCTTTATTAAGTCTAAAAGGCCTATTTCCTCCTCTATGGAGCCATACTTACAACACCTAACCCTTTTAATGCATCTAGTTCAACTTGGGTCTACTTGAGCTTGGACTCCCATGATCATAGATCTTTGATCATGAGATCTTGACAAGAGTCAAGCTCACAACAATCTTGATGAACCCTTTGAAAACTTGACCAAATTCAAACAACTACTTGAAATGGCTCAAAATTGATGTTTGCAATCCCTTCATTAGATATTTGAATCTTAATGGCTATTTGTTGAGGTTGAAGTTGATGTCTGTGCAATCATCATCAATTCCTTTGGGTCATTTCCTTCAAATTTGTGTTTCAACTTTTTACTTCAATATTTTTCTTCAGGATATTTTCCTATAGACAATTCCTTTAAAATTTTCTTTGGGTATTCCTTTGGGATTTTTATTTTGGGCCTTTTTCAATGTAGATAATTTTTTTGAAACAATTAGGTCTTTGATAAAATTATAACAAAACTTTTTGCTTAAAGAAATAAGTCTGTGGGATTTTTCCCTTCTTAAACAACATTTTGGGACTTTTGTTAAGTGTCCTTTTTTGAAGGGAATGTACCCTTTGGAAATTTTTAAAATGACCTTTTATTAAGGGAAAGTACCCTTCAAAACTTTGTAAATTAACCCTTATCATTTATGAAAAGAAACCTCCAAATTTTTTGAAATGGACCCTTTAGCTTTTGAAAAAATATCTTTTTCGAAAGGAAAGGACCCTTCAAGATCTAAAAAATACCCCTTTCTGTTGATTAAAGTGACCTTTACCTCTTTACAAATTCCATGATCTCCTCAATAAATTCCCTTTAGAAAATGGAAAGTGGACCATTCAACAATTTGAAAATGGCCTTTCCGAAAGGAAAGTAATCTTTGGATTTTTTTGTTTGGACCTTCTTGTCGAGAATATTCCTTCAAAAATTTCAACAAGACCATTTCCCCAGGAAAAGTGCACTTTGAAAAAAAAAATTGGGACACTTTTCCTTGAAAATAACCCCTTGAGATTCCTACTTTGAATAATTCCTTAAGACAAATTGTGTAGACAATTTTTTTGAAAGGATATTTGACCCTTTGCTCCACTAATTGTTTCCTTTAGGAAAATTGTTTTGTAATAATTTCCCTAAAATAATTCATAAAACCTAAACAAAAAGATAAGACAAAACTCCTAAAGAGAGAACACTTAGCCAAAAAATAAACTATTCTTTCCTACTTACTTCAGGTTTCTTTACTTAGATTACTTCAGGGTTTTGTAGACCAGTTACTTATTTGAGAAACCCTAAAGTCTTTTAAACTTGAAAACATAAAGTATTCCACATGAGAAAGCTTAAAGTCTTCCACTCTTGAAAAACCAAAGTCTTCCTTCCTTCCCCATTCTTCTTGATCATGTCCATCTCTTTAAACAAGTCAAAATTTGGTATGTGGGCCAAAAATTGGCCAACAAGAACTAAAAGCTTGCACCCATAAAACTATAGACCTAATTCATAACCACATGTGTATAATAGACTGTTAGTTTACCCTACCCCAAGATGGATTTCACCCATGAATGCACCACCTCCATTACACTAACCAAAGTCCCCAAAGGATAGATTTGCACCATGGCATAACTATCCCAAAACAGACCCTAGTCCCTTCTCTACTACATTTTGGGTGAGTGTATAAGACTTACACCTTATGTGAAGTGATGAAAGTGAACTTAAGTGTAAAATTTTGAGTTATACAGGATTATTCAAGGCATTTTCCATGTTGTAACAAGTCTAAATGTAACTTAGACCACTAGATAAGCACCTGACTATGCCTATGACTGAAGACACCAACTTTTATAAAACACATAATGAAGCTAATAAATTTTCTTGAAGTAACTTCAAAAACACACTTATTAGGATTGATCCTAACTTTTTATTCACATAATCTCTCAAATATCCAATTTAGTAATACTATATGATTGGCCTTGGTATTTGATTTTACCAATATGTCATTGATGGAATCTTCAAGAATGTCATGCATAATATCATGAAACATGATAGTCATGGCTCTTTGGTATGTGGCCCTAACATTTTTGAGACCAAATAACATAACCTGATAATAGAATGTTCTCTATAGGGTGGTGAATGCCATTTTATTTTGGTCTTATTGCATAATCCATATCTATTTATACCCTAAAAATTTGTCCATCAGTGCAAGCATTTCATAACCTATTATGGATTCAAATATCATATCAATGTTCGATTGAGGAAAATCATCCTTTGGGTAAGCCTTGTTTATGTCTCTAAAATTAGTGCATATTCAAATTCCTTATGGATTATTGTTGACTAGTAAAAAATTTGAGATCCACTCTAAGTAGTCAATCAACTGAATACATCCTACTTCCAAGAGTGTTTCCAACTCTTTTTTTACTAATATAGCAATGCAAGGATGCATCTTGAGTGAATTTTTAATTAACAAGTTTGGCATTAGGATTTGGCACAAAGTGGTGTAAAACTAAGGTGGGGTCTAAAATTGGCATGTTAAAGTAGGCCCAAGCAAATATATCAACAAATTTCCTCAATAGGATGGTAAATACATCACATTCCTCCTTAGTGAGGGATGTACCTAATTTGATCCATTTAAGGTTAGATAGAGTCCTGATGTTGACTTATATAGTATCCTCCACAAGAAGAGTCAAACCATCTTCCAAAATGGTTGGAAAATATTTAAATTGGTCTACAATAATAGATTCCACTATTAGGATTGGTTCTTCAAGTTCTCCTAGGCATGATGAATCATAACCCCCCAATAGTAAGGATTTCCATATGATAAACACTATTAGGAACTCTTAGATGATTTGATAAAAATCATGTTGTTAGTCAAAACTAAACATGAACCAATAGACAAGTTCATCATTTTTGGTTTCCTGATCTATGTTTGAAGAAGTTTTAACACCCCCACCTAATGGTGCATGAAATAGGTGTTTACCACTAGACTAGCCTTTCTCTTTACTTTTTCCCTAGTTCAAAAGCACCTCAAAGAGGTTTTCACTTTGGGACCTCAATGTTTTATTTAATTTTTTTTGGCTAAGGGTATTCACCCATTTTCAAAAATAGGATATAGGATCCAACTTGATTGAAAACCCTTCTTTGTGATCTCCCAATGAAACATTATCCCTCAAGCCTAGAAAATCACAAAAGGCCTCATCATTATGAAACTCATTGATCGACACATTGATTCATGTTGGTCCTAGTCTATAAGTTGAGTATTATATAAAGATAGTATATTATGGGGAATGACTAGTGTAAGGTTATAAATAGCATTAATGTCAAATAAATTGGTATTGTCTAGGTCATTAAAAGGGATATGATCAAACTCTACTTCATTGTCATCATCATCATCACTAGTCATTAGCATTAGAGCATAAATAAGGTAGATGGGGTCACCCCAATGTGATTTAAATCCAAGATCATATGTTCCTTTATACCAAATGGGAGAAATTAGTTCAAGTAGACCCTACTGATTTAGTCCAAGGCCTTCTCCTTCATAGGAATCATTTTTTTTTAAATGGCATACTTGTAATTTAGGTAATAGTCAACCAGGTTATCAGTAGACAACCAATATTCATCATCTAGAAGGGGGTTTTATTCTTGGCTAGTGGCCAATATGAAAATGATAAGTGTTAGACTATGCAGTTTGCCTTTTCCTTTTCCTTGCCATTCTATGTAAGGTGGATTAAATTTAGGTCTTCCATATGACTCTATGGAAATTTAATGATGTGGAATGTATCATCGATCAAATATTCTCATAGGCCATTAATCAAGATAGTATAATGATAAGATATTATAAGAGATGACATGTGGGATAATGAATCAAAGGTATCTAAGTTAATGAAATTGGCCTTTGGAAAATCAACAAGTATTTATTTCTCCTTGTCCTTCTTAATAAATATATTCAATCCAAAATGGTAGTTATAACTTTGGTATTCAGCCTCCAAATGCTTGAAATGTTCATATGGCTGCAAATATCCATCGATAGTAACCTCCATACCTGAATGGGAGAACTTGATACATTAGTGTGATGTTGAAATAATTTCATGAATCTCATGTATATAAGGTCTACCGAAAAACATATTATATGATAGATTAAGGTATAACACATGGCATAGTGTATCATGGATCAAGGTCCCAATGATAACTAGCAAGTTGATAGTTCCCTATGATTCTTATTCTTTATTGTCATAGGCATTGATTATGATCATTTCTAGTTGGAGATTAACTATAGTGTACTTGGTAAGCTTGATGAGATTTAGAGACATAATATTTAGACTTGATCCATTATCTATGAAGACATGTTTCACTTTGTGTTATGTTATGACAACTTTGATGCATAATGGATTATGATGTAGAGGGCCAAAGGATGACATATCACTTTCGTTAAATGTTAATTGTTGGCATGGAGTTAAATTTCCAACCAAATATTAGAATTTATTTATAAATATGTCATTATTAACTTTAGATTGGCTAATGAACTCTATTAATATATTCTTTTATATGGTGGGCATACACAATAAATCCAATATGCATATTTGTGTGAGCATATTCTATAATTTTTACACAATATAAAACATATTTTATTGCATAGTAGTAAATGTATTATTCCCATCTAGAATAGTGGGTTTAATGAGTGAAGTGGCAAATGGTTTTGGACTTGGTATAGTAGTCTTTGACCACTGAGTTATGATTGCATAATTGGAATTAGATAGAGGATCCTTGTTTCTAATAAATGATGGTGGTGGAGGACAATATAAGATAAATCTTAGTTTTTGGTGCACTTCTGCATGCTCATGAGGAAAGGATGAGTTATCAATATGAGGTTAAAAAGTAGTAATCCCTACTTATTGGTATGCCTATATGCAATCCTAGGTCAAGGAAAGATCACCAACATGAGTTGGTTGATTGTAATTTATTAACAATGGTATTTTTGATTTGTATTTGGCCTTAGATGGATGGAAATGGTGTAAAAATGACCTCCTACAATATGGCTTACAACTTTGTTGCAATCATGTGTAAAGACATGGTACATCTATTGATTGTTTTATCATTTTGGACTTAGTTCCATCTATTTGGTTGATGTTGTTGGTTTTGATATTGATTTTATTGGTTCTATCTAAGTTTTTCACACTATTTTTATTGTTTTGATGGTCTTTATTTTTTATAATATTGGTTATGTTGTGGAAAGGGGTTTTGATAGATATCAAGGTTTAAAGTAGATGTAGATGATCCATTATCTAATGTGATCTCCCCATTTTCCAACATTTTTTCAATAAAATGTTTTATTTGCACACAATAATGAAAATTATGTCCATTAACCTAATAATACACATAGAATTCATTTTTTTAGTACCAATTGGGATAAGGAATGCCCTTAAGATAGTGTTTTACATTAGACTAGCTAATCAAATTAGCAGTTTTGAGGTTAGAAAACATGGATTCAATGGGTTTTCCAAGGTCACTAAAGATGTAATGAGTTGGTATTGTTCTTATTGGAAGAGGGATTTACAAAGGCAAAGATTATTATCTTTGTTGCATTGGTCTAGGCTATTTCACTTATTACACTTGCTGAAGAGGTTGTTGGTTAGGAGTAATTTGCATATGTAGTGTAGACTAAGTAGAAGGTGTTTTAACCACTTAAACATGTCATGAAATAATTATTACATCTATAACAACATTATTATTTTGATTTAATGGCTTATTTTTTTCATAATTATTGTCCTGGGTTGGTTAAGATGCTTGTGCTTAGACTTGGTTCTGATTTTGGTTTTGGCCATTTCTTTGGTTTGTAGTTTAGTTTTAATTTGATGAGGTAAGCTTGATGATCCCTTTATTAATAAGGGATATTTTGATCAATAATCCTTTGTCAATAATTTCCTTGAAAGTGTGTTCACACTATAGTTATAGATGGTAAGATATCTCACTATGCAAATTCTAGGTAAACGTAACTAATTACTTGTCTGGTAAACTATGGGTGAATATGTTGGTAAGTGCTATCCATAACTATAAATAAATTGAAAAAAATTCACTAGCCTTATATTTAGCTTACATCAAATCTACCAATGAAATCTCATTCTCAATATTGTAGAAGTGTTGCATAAATTTTTCTAAAAGATCATCAAAATTAGAAACTAATTTTTTAGACAATTTTAGAAACCACTCCAAAGCTTATCTTGTGAAACTCCTTAGAAACAACAGTAGAAGGTGTATGTCATTATAGGACACTGATTGAAAATTAACAAATAATTTTGTTAAGTGGGCCTTGGGGTCTAATTTCCCCTTGTATTTATTGAATTTTAGTGGTTTTTACCTTAGATGAAATGATATATATAGATACTCCATGTTGAAGGCGTAAAAACACATTTCATCCAACTTAAAATTATTGGTTTGTTTTTGAGCTTGAATGGTGGTAATCACATCCTTCATTTTTTGTAGTTCTTGGGCTAGTAAACCAGAGGGAACATTGGTCTAAGGTGGAGGCATGGTTTATTTTGGAGTGTTGGTTTGGTTTGATAGTTGACCAAGAATATGCATACATGAATAAATATGTGATTGTTGGAATAATATGAATTATGGTGTGATATTCTACACATTAGGAATAAAAAGAAATTATTGAATAATTGGTACTTATGGAAAATTAAAATCTCTTTGTTGCACTAATCCTTTTTGAGAAGTAGATGCATGTTGAAGGTTTGACATTTGTCACTAACTAATACTAGTATGATATTAATTAGACATTGTTTGTGATTATATTGATATGATGGTCTATAACTGAAGAGGTATATTCATTACTACCTAGTAAGATGGATTATTGGTTACCCCCTATTGACATGGAAAAATGTTTTGCTTATATTATGTGGGTATGTTTTATTATCCCTATGATTATGGAATATTAGTTTTCACCTATTGGGGTGGAGTAATATTAGTCACATTTTTTTAGGGAATTGCACTAGTTATTGCTTAACTACTTAGTCCTTGAGGTTGTGTACTTGAAGAAGTAACTAGTTGAGGATTAGAGGTAGTTACTTATGGTTGTATAGGCATCAAAAATATTCACACCTATATTTTTGAATGTCAAAAAACCCTTTCGACCTACTTACGACCCCATTGGGACCAACCTACACCAATCTGGCCTCATAAAGCTCATTCACAATCAGTTTCACAAACTATCTCAATGTGACCTTTTAGACCATTTTTCTCTAGAACCTGACCATTGATGGTGAGGGTGACCATCGATGGTCACACTTGGGAACCCCTTACCATTGATGGTCAAGATCCACCTATTAACTAAAAGCATGCAAGCTTTCTATCGAAATCTTCTAAATATAATTTAACTAAATCTTGTTGTGAGATTTTACATGGATGTATTATATTTAGATGGCCTAGTTTCATGCTAACCTCCACCTCTTTCTTGTGCCTATAAGAAAGAGAGACCTAGGAGGTCAAATGGATATGCAATAATTATTAAGAGCTTAGGTGTTTAAGATTTTTCCTTTGCATTTTAATCAATGTCATTAGTTTTATCAAGCTTCATCAACCATCTTATTGAGATCCAACTTACTATTACCTCTCAACCAAGTTCTCAAATACTATTACTCTATCAGAATCAAGCTAGATTCTACCAATAGGATAATTTCTTCAAATACAAACCCAATTAAATTCTAGTAAGATAATTACTTATTTTTTAATATTCACATACTTTATTTCCATTTCACAATCAATCTAACCCTTGCCCAACTCCCAAAATCCATCTTTTGGATCCTATCATTCAGTGATTTATAAAAACCCATAATTTACATAGTAACTATTAATGTTTGACTTAATCACTGATGGTTTACCCAACCACAAATGATCACCCTGATCACTGATGATGACCTTAATTGTCAATGGCCACCTTAACCATCAACAATCACCTATGGTAGTGAAAAATAACAAGCTATTTTCACCCACCTACCTTCAACCAAACCTAATATTCTATGTTTTTGACCACTCATAGACACCTTCCAAATTTTTTGAGGCATACCCAAACCCCTTATCACTATTATTAATTAGTTTATCACTAATTTTATCATTTATAATATATTTTCTTAGCAAACATTCTTATGTTTAGTTTTAGTAAGCTTCTTTAATTGATGCAAGTCCATTCTTTCTAGTTTTGTGGACTTAATTATTTAAAATGTGTAGATTGATAGACCCTAAAGAAGCTATCACTTTAGGGATCTAACTATCACTAGGAAATCCACCCAACTATCTATCTAATGAACAAGTTTGCTTTAGTGCTTTCTTATCTACAGGTCTTCCTCCCAAGCCAAAGAGGAGCTCTCACAATCATTTGGATTCAATGGGTGCACAACCAAATAGGTTTTTCAACCACACCCAAGATTAGGGGTATCTATCCCTTCTACATCACCACCTACTAGCATGAATGTCACTACCACCCCTCTTGTTAGCAACCCAATAACCATCCATGCCAAATCTATAAGAATCCCTTAACATGCACCTCTTACACCTAATCTAGGATACACCCCTAACCCACAAGAGTATGTACCCACTACCCAACCACCATAATCCACCTACCCTACCCAACCTATAATATACACATTCTAATATGTGGTAAACTCTCAAATGCTAAATAATTACATGTATGTTACCTAATCTCAACCATAATATCTACCTTACAATCATTTCGGTGCACCATCTCAAACTAACTTAGTGAAGATGCTCATAAACAAGATGAAAAATGTTGAGTCATATATTTTAAGGGCTCATAACATCTTATCCTATGATTAGATTTGTAATTAACCTATTCATAAATCTATCCCCATTAGTCCTTACCCTCCTCAATGGGAGCTTCCAAAATTTACCAAATTTAAAAGCAAGGAGGACCCCCAACAACACCTTAGGGATTTCAATCCTGGATGTTACATGATTAATTAAAATTATGCCATTATCCTTTAAACCTTCCCCATGGCTTTATAAAACTTAACACTTGATTGATATAGTGCCCTCACCAAGCATTCCATCTTTTCTTACACCCAACTAGAATAGGTCTTCTTATATCACTTTTCCAATAACATTTCCAAAAAGGTCTATATCATTGACCTCTCTTCTATCACAAAATTTGATGATGAATCCATTGATGAATTTGTCACTCATTAGAGAAGATTGATTAATCATATTTACTTTTCCTTGCCTCAACTTGAACTTATAGAGCTTTTCGCTTGAGCCTACACCAAACATATATCATCTACACTATGTGTCCAAATCTTTAAAAAATTTGATGAAGCCTTTACCATGGAATGTAAGCTAGAGAACCAAACCATAGATGAGAGTAAATTTAAGTTAATAAATAAGAACTCTACCTTCAATACTAGTGAAACCTCTTCTTTTAAACTAGGCAACCAAGCCAATACCAAAACCAAAAGTAAGGGAACCACAAATGTTGTTGTCCTTAAAACTAATCCTTCACCCAATGTCAACCAACAAAGCTCTACCATTACCTCTAAAAAAAACACAAAGAACCCAAATTGAAGTAACAAAAAATAGTTCACTCCATTTGGAAAATCTTATGCCTCATTTCTATAGGAACTACTAAAATCTAACCTCATATAGCTTCCCCCATCAAACTTCCTTAGTATTTTGATTCTTCTTGTCTAACACCTACTTATTACAATGAGAACAACCTTTGTGCTTTTAATTAGGTAATTATACATGATGTCAATCGATGTAATACTTTCAATAATGTTGTTTAGAGCCTTATCAATAAGGAGGAACTCATGTTGGATAACCCCAATACCCCTCAAAATCAAGTTCTTAATATCTTTAGGAAGACTTTTCCCAACCATACCCCTATCAAAACTAAGAACACACAAGATGGATGTTCTCATTAGGCCCACATAGTAAATATGGTCCTTGATACATTTTTCAATGAGAAAATTACCATCTAATCTACCTTTTTTTCCCCCACTTTATCTACCGAGGTGGTAGAGTCACTTTCCCTTCTTTCAAAGGCCCAAGATGAGGAGGTTCATTTTTTCTTCTTTTCACTCATAAAGGATTTAGAATCATTAAAAACCCTTTTGGATATACTATGTAAAGAAATAATCATTCCTAACCAAACTTCTCCATTAACTGTAGGATAGACCATAAATATGGATATCATGCTTAGGGGAGTAATTTTTTCACAAGCACCCCTCATGAAACAACTACCTAGTCCACACTCACATCAGTTTCTTAAGGAAATAGATGAGGCTATCAATCCTCCTCCTCATCCCATAGGTTTATCCTTAACACCCACTACCCAAGAGGCCAGGACAATATACAAACCTTTTTCCAAACTTGTTCAAAAGTTAGGTATGGTTACAAAACTAGACATGGATCAAACCAATTTCTATAAATAGTTAGGGCTTCCTTAAATCAACAAGCTTGAACCATCTAGCATACCTATAACCAACCAATCCATTATTTTTCTACCACCTATCAAACCAATTAAAACTTCTACCAACACCTCACCTTCTCAGTTAAATAACATAATCACCTCTCTAATGACCATACCACCAAGCAAACCTTTCAAAACTCTTGGTGCCTTCCCTACTCAGAGTTTAGTTCACCCATCCTTGAAAGTGGAATTAACCTCACTTAAGCATATACCCAAGACTTGACCCATAATATTCAAGGTGGTGAAACTATTGAAGAGTTGCATGACTAGGATTCTACCTCCCTCTACCTTGCCCTATATCTTAGGGCATCGCCCTTCCACTATGCCTAAAAATCAACCTCTTTTTAAAATATGTCATCCACTACCATTAGTCACACCCACCCACTTATTATTTGATGCACTAGTCCTTACATTACCAAAATCTAGGCCATCAAACTCAGACACCTCAACCATCAACATACCCAAACCAAAACCATCAACCAAAAGCATCACCTTACCCAAACCATCTCTCACAAGACCTATTTTCACTAACATACCCATCTTACCAACCAAAACCATAATACCTAAACCTTTCTTACCTCTAAAATAATACTATATGACCATTATTCAAATATTAGAGGGTCATCATCTAAGAAACATCACCAAAATCCCTCTAAGATGAGCCTTTATAATCTCATTTCCACCTCACCTCACAATCATTAGGCCATGATCAAGGTAATGTAAGCTATCAAGGTCAGACCTAGTGACTCTCCACCTATAGAGGCCTTTGTAGGTTCTCTTAAAATCTCCACCCTTGTTACCTTAAAGGACATAGAGATTCCCTCTATCCACCTTAAATATCTATATTATCCTCTCTTTATTACTACCCACATCAACCAAACTAACATCAAATGGGTTATGATTAATGGGGGAGTTAGCATCAACATCATCTCTTCCCATACCTATGACCAACTCAAATTACCAAATAATGTCATGTACCAAAATTTAACTATGCATTACTCCTTTAATTACACCATGACCACTACCTTGGGAATAGCTTTCCTCCATATTATTATTAGAACATGCATGCTCCCCAATTTTTTTATGTGGTTGGAGGTGAATTCTAGTACAATGTTCTATTTGGGAGACCTTATATCTAAGTTATGGGTTATGTACCTTCTACCCTCCACCATTATGTTAAATTTGAGCATGAAGGTTAGGTTATTACCATAAAATATGACCCTAGCCCTTATTCATCATGCAATATGACCTACCAACCTAATGATGTCTCCTACCTCTACCCAAAGCACCACAAACATCCACCACCAAACTCTCACCCATGGAAGGCAAAGCTTTTGGTTCTAATTTAACATCTACCATTTCATCCATTCCTATAGACTAAATACCCACCACTAATCCCTTGGAATATACCTTCTAATGCCTTGCCCTTGGAGAATACCATATCCTTACACTCAACTCTTTCCCTCCTCCCCAAGAGTATGAGAAAGTCAATGATCAGCCAGGTTATGATCCAAACATTGGAGCCATTACTCTCTTGGCACCTCCAAGCTATCAAACCTACTTTATCTAAGGGTGAATTAAAAATCCCCTTAGTGTTTCTTCCACCCCCTCTTCACCTTAACTATTCACCTCTACATTCTCTTACTTAAATAACCCATACTTTGCCAAAGTATAACCCCACAAGTGTGCCTAGAAAGGATTAATCTTAGGGAGATATGAGAAAGGACCATACACATTAATCTTAATTGAGACCTAAAATACTCATGATAATCAAGGCATTGGATTCATTCTATCTAATAATCAGAAAGCCAAACAACCTACCATTACCATTATTGAATAATAGACCCCTTTGCTCACCAACACTACCTCCACCTGAGTATGAAGATGAGGACATCATCCCCCCTAATTTTTTTTCATAAAAATTATTACCCTTAGCCCCTTGACTTATAAAAATGATAGGTTACCCATATCCATCCCTTTGATCCATCTTACACTTACGGGAGAGGATTCTCCTACCATTACCATGGTTTAATGCTAGGATGATGATTTTATTCTCACCTACCTTGGTGTACTTTATTACTCCATCGATAAATACTTACCTCTAAAGACCTCAACCATGTTGAATGAACCCACCATATATATTAGTATAGGCACTATAGATAACCCCCATGTTTTTAAACTATGCTAATCTCTAACCCCTAAGAAACTTTAAGACTTATCTACCTTCCTCCAAGATTTTACGATAACATTCGATTGGTCATATACCAATATGCCTAGTATTGACCCAACCATTGTAACCCACAACATCATAACCAACCATAAGGCCAAACTTATTAGATAGAAACTCCATCAAATTCATATTTACATATCCCTTCTTATCAAAGAAGAGCTTCAATGCATCTTTTTTTTCAACTTCATTTAACACATTGATTATCCCTAGTGGTTTTCAAAAATTGTGCCTATTACTAAAGCAATAGGGGGACTATGTATTTATGTGGACTTTCATGACCTCAACCTCACCTTCCCAAAGGATGACTTTCTTATACCTAGCATTGACCAACTAATTGATCTTACGATAGGCCAAAAAATGTTATCTCTCATAGATGAATTCTCAAGTTATAATCAAATCTTGATTACTCCTAAATATCAGCACAAGACTACCTTTATCACCCCATAGTGGAATTTCTATTATAAATTCATGTGCTTCGATCTTAAGAATGTTGGTGTAACTTTCTAATGTGCCATAACCTATATTATCCATGAACTTATCTATATAATCATAAAAGACTATGTAGATGACCTCAAGAAGTTTAAACTTTGTAAATACCACTTAGCCATTCTCAATATTATCTTTGAGTGACCTATCCATTATCATGTCCACCTCAATCCAAAGAAATGTATTTTTGGGGTTTTTTCAAGAAAAATTATTGGTTTCATTATTTCCCTTCAAGGAATCAAGGTTGATCTATCAAAAATTAAATCCATCCTCAAGATGCTACCTCCAACCAATCTTAATAAACTCTATAGTTTGAAGGGGAAGCTCTAAGCCATTTATTGCTTCATCTCCTAGCTCTTTGATTGGTATCAACCCTTCCACCACCTCTTTAAAAAGAACATCTCTTTTAAGTGGAATTTTGAATGTCAAAAGGATTTTGATGCACTCAAATAATACCTTTTATCTCCACCTATCCTCATACCTCCTAAGGATGACCAATCTTTCTACCTTTATATTTATTCCACTAACAATTACCTAGGGGCAATTCTTGCCCATCAGGATGAACAATGTAAAGAGCAAGTCATCTATTACATTAGCCACACACTTGTCAAGTACAAGACATAATACACACATATTTAGAAAATATGATTGGATCTAGTCTTCATGGCCACCAAACTTTGCCACTACCTTCTTAACCACAAATCTTTTATCATAACTAATACTGACCCACTCAATTACATACACTCCAAATCATACCAAAACTATAATATGGCTAAGTGGCTCATGCTTTTTCTAAGTTTGACCTTGATTTCCTTTAGTAAAAATTAATTAAGGGGAAAGTCTTTATCGACCAATTAGCCAATACATCCCTAACAAACAAACAACCCCCTCTTTTTCAATTTCTAGATGAGTCTATCACAATATTATCTCAAGAAGATTTCACTAATCAAGTAACCATGTATTTTGATGGTTATAAATGTCATCATGGTGGGGGATTTGGTATAATCCTTATCCCCCTTATCTATGAACCACTTCTTTATCATTTAAACTTGTCTTTGAATGTACCAACAATGTGGCTAAATATGAAGCCTTAGTAGTAGGTCTTTAAATTACATTAGCCTTTAGATTTAGAAGAATCAACATCTTTGGTGACTCCCAACTTGTGGTCAATCAAGTAAATGTCATTTACCATTGTAATAATTAGATTTTGGAACTATACAAATAGTTAGTCTTAGAACTCTTGACATCATTCAAACACTACCACATTCAAACCACCCCACAATTTACCAACAAGTTTTTTGACACCATGGCTTCTCTTACCTCTCAAAACCTGCCAACACCCTCAAAATCTAAACTCTCAATCATTATCCATCACCTTACCAAAAATTATTACACTAAATTAGACACTTCAACCATCTTTAGTGTGGAAGAGATCCTGCTTGACTTATGGTATCAACAAACCTTTAATTACCTTCACCTTAGTATAGTTCTCTCTAGCCTTTCTAGTAATTCCCATTGAGAATTTATTTATATAACCTCTTGTTATATAATTATGGTAAATATCCTCTATAATCATGATCTTGATGGCCTCTTCGTTTGTTACATTTTTATCCCAAAAGACTTTCATGCTATCAAATAAATGCATGATGGTATCCTTAGGGGCCACTTTAGTGGACTCATTGTAGCTAAGTGTATCCTCCACATAGGCTATTATTAGCCTAACCTTAACCAAGGCTGCTATGATTATGTGAAAAAGAGTTTCAAGTGTTAATAACATGCTAATTTACATCATGCACTCAATAATGGTCTTTGTATTTATATATACTTTTGGCCCTTCTCACAATGGGGTCTGGACCTTATTGGTGATATTAGCCCTCACTATTAATATTAGCATCACTCTATAATCACCGTGACCAAATATTTCACCAAATGGGTGGAGGCCATTCCTCTTCTCTCAATAAAAGATGAAAATATTGTCAAATTTATCACCCATCACATCAGCTATTGCTTTAGTGTTCCCCATAAGATCATCATTGATAATGGAAAATCCTTAAAAATAAACAAGTTTAGGGACTTTGTGATGTATTTGGTATTAAAATTATCTTTTCATCCCCTTATTACCCACAAGCAAATGGACAAGAAAAATCCTCTAACAAAACCCTTAACAACATGCTTACCAAAATGGTCAATACCTTAGGTCAGGATTGGCACTTACACATCCCTTTCACCTTATAGGCATTCGTACTAGAATCCAAACCCCTATAGGTGCTACACATTTTTATATTTTGTTTGGAGCTGAGGTTGTATTGCCTCTTGAAATCCAAAATTTATTCTCTTTGTATATCTTTGCATGACCTTGTTTTGGAAGATGATTATCATCAGGAATGTTTAACTCAACTCGAGCTAATTACTGAGCATTGTTTGGTCGCTCTTTCCCATCTCTGTGTCTATCAAGAATAAATCATGCATGGCTATAAAAACTGCCTAAAATTTTGATAATTTAATATTAGAGATCTTGTTCTCAAGGAAAATTAACATTTAACTAATATGGATAAAAGAAAAATGGGAATTTTTTCTTTCAATTAGCTTGGACCCTATATCATATCTTATAAGTATGGATCAAGAGATTATCATTTATTATCTCTTGAAGGAAAAATAGAGCCTAAGTGTTTCAATTATTCATGTCTACATGCATTATATTATTAAATAGGGATTTCACTCATCATTTTTTTAACTTAACCTCATCCCCTGCACCCGCATTCATATCCCTCTTTTTGGGGACAATAGACTGTAGCTGAATCATGTGATTATCTATCATAGTCATAGCCTAATATTGGGCTATGGGTACCATAGTTCTACCCATGGCATGATCCTCATGTTACTTTCTATCCCTCTTCAAGATAGATTCCCATGGTCATTGTCACCTAAACCTATTTTCACCTACTAAACCTTCTTGTGCCCCTTAGTTTTGCCTCCATAAAGGTAGCCGCTTGATCATATATAAACAAGTCTATGTCAAGAAAAAATCAAATAAAAGTAAAAGCAATATCAAAATCAAAACTAAATCATGGGTCATTCTTAACATTCACAGACTTCTCCCTTGAAATACAACTATTAGAAACTTATCTAAAATTGTAAAATGTAAGGTGGACTGCTCCCTTGAAGGATAACTATCAAAAACATTTGAACTAGACACATAAACTTAGACCATTCCATTGAAGGATGGCTGAGTAAAGCATTTATCAAAGCTAATAATTTCTAGGAAGATTTTTGCATCGATCAACTTCCCCAACCCTAGGCAAAATCAACATAAGCAAATCCCCTAAATAAAATCAATCAGAAGCACCACAATTAGCTCTCCTAACAACAATACTTTTTTAGACAAGCACAATATTTTCTCCTTAATAGATTTCTCACATTAATCAGTCTACACATTATATATGAGCATATAATTATTTGTAATGCCTCTTTGGAAGCCTAAAAAAGAGGCATGCTAGTCTCTCAAAAGGTTCCAATTTCACCCATTCTCCCCCCACATATCATATGCATGAGACTATGAGCTTACTTGACACAATGTGATCAAGATACATGTTTAACAACCTAAGCATGCTAATGTGAAGCATTTTAAAGGATTATATTCACTAAGTCAATCCAATTTCATGTTTTTTTGGTCATTATCAATGAAAAGGCATCATGTTCCTTTTCTTATCTTTTGTTAGTCCATGTAGACATACCTCTCATGATTATTACCACTTTATTAAATGTTTAGTTTGTTATCCACATACTTTCTATATTTTCATTACACCTATTCCCATACTCATGATAATCAACAACATTAATCACACTCAAATCATAAACATCATGAACCATATCCATAAACTACACCATCTCTCTACCTATGATCAAAACACAATGAAAACATATCACAACATATCATCATCATCATCCTATCCATTAACCATCATAACATCATGTGATCATATATCAATTCCATAAACAACATTAATTACATAGCTCACCATCATAAACATAAATAAAATCAATGGGAAAACCATCATGAGCCATACAATATACCAATATATCCATTTACCATAACATCAACATAATGCATCTTATAATGTCAATTTATGCCAAACACATCACACAACCATAAGCAAAGCTATTACATTATAATATGACATACATCCATCAATAACATACCCTATCACATCCATGAGCCAAATTAGAGCATCATAACTATTTTTTTAAGCATCATATGCAGTAGATCACAGATCATGAACCATAAAACATGAACATCATAAACCATGAGCATGCATCATATTTAACATCATAATGCATACACTATATACATTAGGTCATCATAAATACTACATATAATAATGTATGAACTCTCTCTCAAAAACATATACATCTCACTACATTGACATGTAGGTTAGTATCAAAATAATATACATCTATCAAAGCATATATGGATATGGTCATGGGGCACCACTATCACTGGACCCATCTATACCTCTACATACTTCTGTAACTAGTGGTGAGCCCCCAGGACCCTTATTCGACCAACTATAGTAGCCCACTATCCTAGAGTGGTTATCGATGGCCCATCAACCAAATTAGCTCTATACTCTACATATTACATAGCATGGGGAAAATAATCTAACACCATTGCCTCATAATATCAAAGTTATTAAATAGTGGTTAGGTAGCATGCCCATAAAACTATATTCAATGGCCCTCCTATTATTGCTACAGTTGCTCTAGCTCTTTATCACATTAGGTCCCTCTCTTGCGTGACTATCCCAATGGCTGATTGTTTTTGATCCATCTCACCTAAATTAATGGCAAGCTAACCCTACAATATGGAAATTTGACCTTATAACATGGCCACTTGTCCCTATAATACTTATACCTATGCTTGGGCTGTAACTAATGCCATCCCTACCTATCCATCATGGCTTGCTAGATCTATAGCCATAAACATCACACCTCCATCATTCCCACCAACCTCTACAACTATATATATCATTCGGTACCAAGCCATGTAACCATCTACATACCTAATGTCATTTATAGGGGCCCTAATAAAAAGCTCCTAAAAACCACCCTCCAAAAATATCAGAGTACATTAGGAAATTGACATCTAAACCTCTAAATATTACCACTTATACTAGGGAAATGGAATTAAGACATGATATATCAAGAAAAACTACCAATGTACCCTATCAAATAAAATCAGCTCAACCTCACCCTCTTAGCTACCCACTATCCACCTATAAATCTAAAGGTCAAGGGTCTACCTCCTATAATCTAGCCATATTGGAAACTATATATATGGCCTCCATATGATTTCTCTAGCTACTAATGCACCTAGTGTACCCCTAAACCAATCAACATCATGGACACTACCTCATGTACTTGATATAGTCAAATCATTCCTCCATCTCATAAAACCAATAGGGAACTCAACTTGCATGTACTCTACCCATGGCAATCCCATGGGTCTCAAAACTCTAATATGATCATAAGCCTAATAATGAATAATTAGGCCAATGCTGATGTCATACCTCTCATAGTGCCTAAACCCCCACAACTCATTGTAGATTTGTACAAGAAAAACTAGGACCTAACCAAACATAATCTTACCAAGTAGTAACTCCACTAATACACCTAGTAATATATATGAAAACCTATTACTACTCAAATTTGGGAGCCTAAAACATCTCATCAAAATCATGATCATCATCATAAGTCTCCTCTACTCAAGAGCTCACTCATATAATGTTGAGTAATTGAATCCCCTAGTATGACATTAGACCTAATCACTATCATCCCCATATAAATAATAAATAAAACCATCCCACTCTTCCTTCTTGATCTGATATATTACCTCACCATGTAGTAGGATTCAAGTTATATTATGTATATCCTCAAGGAGAATAGTCATCTACCTAGTCAAAAATAAGAAGGTGTTCATAGTAGGATCCCATCTCTCAATGAGTGATACAATCATGGATGTGTCTCTGAGCATGTGTTAGTAGTGCCTCATCACCCCCATCCCTGCCTCCTACATATGTACATAGTCCTTTACTATCATACCCTCATGAAGCTCAAAGAAGATGCATGGCACATGGTCATGCATTTGAATCTACTCCCTGGCTTGCATCATATCAAAAATTTGGCTTAGTTACTAACATTAGTCTCATCTACCCTAGTTTATTGACATCTGACCTATTCTCGTATCACTCATACCTATCTCCTCTTATCTATATTACCCTTTAGTAACTAAGATTTACCTATCATCCCATGGCTCTCTAACACACTTTTATACTTCAACCAGACCCTAATCCTATTCTTATCTTTACTAGACCATTACCTTTAACCTAAAACATCATATAAGCCATTTACCCTAAACTAAAAACTTACCTTATCCATAAAAACCAACAAAAACCTAACCTATCCTAACCAACCACTAATGGTCATATTTATCATTGATGGTAATGGACCCCTATATCTTAGGGTATCAACCATCAATGGTTAGACCTAATCATCAATGATCACTATGGGTGTTCCATGGCCAAAATGCCCAAAACCTCATAAGCAAAAACAATAACTAAAACACATAATAAACATACCTAAACACCTAGCATACACCCTACCCAACCCAAATCACCCTCCACCTATCAATTTGTCATTTTACCTACAAATTTGCCCAAACACCCTATAACCCCACCTAGGGAATACAACCTTAATAGAACATTCCTAACCTAGTCTAGACCACCCAAATAAATTTAAATTACATAAATCATACCTAGATAACAAACTCAAGGCACCCCTTACCTCACTCCTCAAGCTCTACCATGGTTAGAGCCTACAAATAGCAACCTGACCATGTCCTCATGCTCCCTACATTTTGGGCCCACATAATCAACCCCTCCACCTCTAACCAATGATCAAACACCACCTCAACAATCACCTTCCCCAATAAACATCAAAATTATTAGAGCTTAGTCAACCAAAACATGAAATTAACAATGGTTAAAAGTAAATTATGTTTTTAACTTTTGACCTATACATATTTTTAGGATTTCCCTTGACCGTTAATGGTCACCTTTTTGGGACCCTAACCATTGATAGTTAGGAAACCCCAATTTCACTTTTCACCTAAAAACTACCCATTCCTAACACAACTATACCAATTTTTACCAACTTTTGGAGATGCCCTTATCCCACCCACCCACTCACCTTGCCATTAGTCTATTTTGGCCCATTTGGCATTCAATTTTGTGACACTTCTTACCTATTCCTTTGACCGCAATGATAACATTACCATGTTGACTCTTTTTGAACTTTTTCCACCTCACACATACCCAAACCACTTGTGTCTCACTAGAAGCACTTCTTACCTTAGATACCCATGACAATTGACCTATTTATGTTTTCCTCAAGAGTGCTTCCTACCTTGGATACAAATTAGAAACATATAAACCACTTAAGAGAATTGTGTTTATGAGTGTTCCCAACCACCACACCTAAAGGTAGTCATTTGATTCACTTATCACTTGTCCTTCTTAGCACTGACCCTAAATTTTTACCAACATTGGCAATTTTAGTCTTTATGCAATCTTGGCTATTGCACCTTTTTTGTCACATTTTGTGTGCAAGTTTGTGTTTTAAATTCCAAACCTTGTTTCATCACCTCATAAATAACCATATACCACTTATCAAACCCATAGTTAATTTTTGTTTTCCCTCATCAACTAGAATTTTGAGTGGGAACACCTCTTCCTACTATTGGGGCAACCAGACCCTTGACCCATAGTCTATTTTTATTTTTTAGATCATTCACACAAGCCACACAACAAAAAGGGGCAAAATGTATAGATTGAAAATATACACACCTACATTTTTAAATGTCAAAAATCCTCCTAGACCTACTTAAGAACCCCTTGGAATCAACCTACACTAATTTGACCTCACTAGGCTCATTTGTAGTTAGTTTCACGAACTATCTCATTGTGACCTTTAAGACCATTTTCCTTTGGAATTTGACCATAAACAGTTAGTGTGACCATTGACAGACACACCTGGGAAACCCTATTCATCAATAGTCAGGATCCACCTCTTAACCAAAACATGCAAGATTTTTACTAACCTCTTCTAATTATAACTTTTATAAATCTTGTTGCAATCATTTGCATGGATGTATTATATTTAGATGGAATAGTTACACCTTGACTTCCACCTCTTGTTTGTGCCTATAAGAAAAAGATACCTAGGAGGTGAAATGTATCTATAATAATTAACAAGAGCTTAGGTGTTTAGGAATTTTCTATTTTAGGTCAATCAACATCATTAGTATTATCAAGCATCATCAACCATCTTATTGAGAGCTAACTTATTTTCGCCTCTCAACCAAGTTCTAAAATACCATTAATCTATCAAAATCAAGATATATTCCACCAATAAGCTAGCTACTTCTACCACCCACCCAATAATCTTCTGGTAAGATAAGTACTTGTTTGTCAATATTCATATACTTTATTTCCATTTTACAATTAATCTAGCCTTTTCCCAACTCTTAGAATCCATATTTTGGATCCCATCATTTAGCTATTTATCAAAACCAAAACTTACAAATAATTGTTGATGGTTTACTCAACCATCGATGATTTACCCAATTGTTGATAGTCACCTTGACCATTGATGATTACCTTAATTATGGATGGTCACCCCAACCATTGATGGTCACCTATGGTAGTGAAAACTAGCAAGATATTTTCACCCATCTACCCTCAAACAACCTTGATTTTCTATGTTTATAACTAGTAATAGACCCCTTCATATTTTCTAAGGCATATCCCAACCCCTTAGCACTAGTATTTATTATTTTATCACTAATTTGATCATTTATAGTCTATTTTCTTAGCAAGCATTCTTATGCTTATTTTTAGTAATCTTTTTAAATAGATGCAAGTTAATTATTTCTATTTTTGTGAACTTAATTATTTAAAATTTGTGGATTAACAACCCCTAAAGAAGATCTCACTTCTGGGATCTAGCTATTGCTAGGAAATACACCCAACTATCTATCTAATTAATAAGTTTATTTTAGTTCTTTCTTATCTATAGGTCTTCCTCCCAAGCCAAAGAGGATCTCTCATAATCATTTAGATTCAATCCATGCACAACAAAACAAGTTTTTCAACCACACTCGTATCAAGTTTTTTTCTCTCTTTCTTTAGAACTTAAAGTGAAAATTTACATGAAATAAGTTAGGAGGTATAATTTCCTATCCCTTTCATTTGTGAACCACTCATGGTGTTAACTAAAGGCACATTTTCTTTTAGATTAGTTGTTTATGAATTTACACCACTTTGGTCTAGACTGGATGACACTTTCATACTATCCACTATGTTTGGATCACTATTTTATATAAAACTGAAATAAACTTCTTCAATAGCTAGGGAATTAAACATGTTTTCCATTGAAGTGGTTTTTATGAATGTGTCTAGACCATAATTTTCTTGGTATATCAATTTTATTAAGACTCTTATTGAATGAGATATCTCAATGAGAGGAGTATTTGACATGGTCATGTTGTTGAATTTGCATGTTAAGTTCTAATAGGTCTAGTATGTTATCTATATATGTATGAAATGATCCTTTACGAAGATTTTTCTTATGATAAGAATAAAAGGGTCTTGATATAGTATGGACACTATAGATTAAGGATTACTAGAATAGTCTTGTTTAATGTTTTGATTATAAGGCATGTTATAAGGATCTCTTACTAAACTTGGAAAATTTTCATGGGGTAAGTCTGCTAGAAACTTAGTCATTACCTCTATGGCTTTGATTAAGACTTAATTTTTATTTTCTAGAAAGTGATGATAAAATAATTAAGGGTCATAAGATTATGGAATTATAACCTAGTATGGTTGTTTTTTGAATTATTCTATAACTAGAGGTATGCTAGCTAGGTATTATGTTATTTTCTCTTGGTCTTGTTTTGAGTATGGAGGCATGTTGACCAAATAATAGGCCAAAGTATATTAGCTTTATTCCCATGGTTGAGTGTTTAACATGGATAAGGATATATCTCATAAACAACATCATATTTATAGGGGTCTTAAACAAAGTCATATTGTGCAACCACATTGCTATACCCTGGATTGTACATGATTCCACTACAAGTATAGTGATACATATTCGAATCAATGGTGAATGTTTCACAACAAAAGGGGTTAGAATTATACAAAATGTAAAAAATAATATCTAAAAATATAAAAGGTTTAAAATCATTCTAACTTGTTCAAAGGATGGATTTATATCTCCAAAAAGGGTTTATGCTAAAATTTGGTACA
This sequence comes from Torreya grandis, assembly GCA_037957365.1. Lineage (NCBI taxonomy): Eukaryota > Viridiplantae > Streptophyta > Pinopsida > Cupressales > Taxaceae > Torreya > Torreya grandis. The sequence continues at coordinate 683,063 of JARHVA010005721.1, forward strand.
GAAAAAACTAACGTCAAATGTCTAATGTTAAATATCTCACACAAAAAGGTCAAGTGGATGAACTAGAATCAGAATGCCAAACTTTAGGTTTAAATTGTTCCAAATAAGTCTAATATAGGAAAATATAGGTTGATAGGTATTTTTTCCAAATGCAACATCAAAATCTAGGCTCAAACAAAGCCAAGTGCTAGGACATTTGGCAAAAAAAGGACAAAAACTAGACTTAGAAACAAGGTTATGATTTAATCTAACAAATATAAAATAATTTAGCATAAACTAAGAACTCAATTTTAGACATAAACTTGGTCAATTTGGTATGAGGAATAAAACAAAAGGTACTTTGAGATAGACTATTTCCTCCCAAATAAATGTACAAATAATAGTTTTCGAATTTGAGTAAAGAATTAACCTAAGTTACACAACCTAAAAGAGAAAGATTTGTGTCTAGGCACAAATTAAATAAGGCATAAATATAAATCAATAAATGTCTAAATTTGAACTTGTCAAGGTTAATTAAAAATCAACTTAGGAAAAACTAGGCTTTATTTGATCAAAAAGCTAGACAAAGGTGAATGGTATAACGATACAATATAAAGATAAAAAAGGCACACATGGATTGGTTTTGAATTCAGAAAGTTAGACACAAGAAAAGTATATGAAATGAATCAAGAAGCATAATGATGTTATCTCACTCTAAAGGTATGATCAATGGTTTTTTCAAGACTCCAAAGCACAAAACTTGAAATGATCTGGGTAGTGTAACATTATTTATTTCAATCAAGTGACACACATAACATTTTTGACAAAATTTTTCAAAGAAAAAGTATGGTGAAAAATTGGATGGCATAATGCCTCCTTAAATAATGGATTGATGTGGACACAAAAATAATTTTGATATGGCATAAACAAATAAATTATTTTAGACTCAAAAACCAAGAACATAAACTAGTGATGGGACTATATACATGCTCTTGGGAAGATTTTAAGTGTTAATCCAAAAATAAAAGCACATGAAGTAGTAGTTTTTTTACACCCCCCTTCTCCAAAGATATTTTATGATTAAATGTAACTTTAGGTTTTCACCCTACATCAACAATATGTCCATGATAAGTGGAGTCATTCTAAAACTTAAATTTTTTACCATCTAGATGGTCCCAAGTTTGATTAACACTAGAGATGTCTCATGTCAATTGAGTTCATACCAGTTAACTTACTATGAAAGGGTATATTTCTTTACATAGTGATTACATATATGTAATTATTAATGGAATCCCTTAGTTAACCCAACCTGACTTAGGATTTAATTATGATTGGAGAGGTTAGTTGCTCAACCCCATGGAAATCATAGTATATATGCCTTGATTTATATACCTTGTCATGGAGCAAAGTTAAAACAATGTTAGGAGATGAATTCCTAAGTTATAGATTCTAAAAATAACTCATATGTAGGCTATGAATTTCTACTCATAATCCAATTTGCATAAAATAAATGAGCAAGTGAAAAGACTTTAAATTTTATGTCTAGATCACCCAAACCATATTGGTTTTGGGGAGAGCCTTGACAACATTATTTTCATGCCTTTCACAAAGGTATAATTTACAAGGAATAACATATTTTGGTCACCCAGGTTCCCTAAAGGGTATGGTGGGAGAGAATACACACATCCTTCTTTTTCAAAAAACACACAGGTAAAAAATGATCTAGCATAAAATGAAACACTTCAAAGAATTTATAATTTTAAGTGAATGTTTATTTTATGTACCAAATTAAGATGTTTGTGAAATTTTTGGCCCCTTGGGATTATTTTAAAAATTTTAAATTTTTTTGCGTCACCCTAAGAACACTTAAAGACTCCTCCAACAATCACTAGACTAACTTATAGAGTCATCATCAATTCATGTTTCAAGATTTGGTATGAAACTTGACCTTACACAAGATTCAAGACTTGGCTTCAACAAGATTTATCTAAAATACTCAAAACCATTAAATAATAACTTATAAATCCTAAAACATTATATATGCACTATTTACATCCACATAACACACTTGAAATGATCAAAATAACCACACCAGGACATGAGGCCTCTCTTGCTTTGTACATGGGTTCATGGGCTTGTAGCTATGTTGAACCTATTTTGGGGGTATAAATTCCTTTAGATTCATAATAAAATAAAACTTAGATAATATTTTGATACTAATTATGATTTTACATAACAGACCTTGAAATCTCCCTAGGTTCCTTTGTACAGATTAGTCCTACTGGGGACTGTGTCGGGCCTAATTATGCCTCGAAGAGCCCTGTTTGGGATGGTGTGTGGAGAACAAGGTGGAAATAAGACTTAAAACTTATATAATAATTTTAAAGTGGCATGATAATATTATTTAATATAAAATATTATAAAGTTATAACATAAACCATAACTAAAATCTATTATCTCAATCCAGATAGGTCTATAAGGGCTAGAAAAGGGTCATGAACTAGAACATATCCTTATCCAATGAATTAGACTTTGAAACTTCAGGAAGTGAAGGAATAAATGGATAAATCATATATTTAAAATAATTATAAATTTTAAGCATACGTATTCTCTGTAATAAGAAACCCTATTTTGGGCATAGTTTACAAACCAAATGATCTACAACATAGTCCATAAAGAGTCAAGAATTCAAAAAAAAATAATTAAGATTTTTTTTACCTATATTATAGATATGAGAACTTACATAATTCACTCTAGTTCATTATATATTGACTATGGAAATAGAGTTTGTTGTCTTACTAGGGTTTCATGCATAGTCCATAGGAAAGTATGGATAAAACACACAAAAATATTCTTCAACCTCCCATATCTTCTTTTAAAGTTAAATAAAACATAATAAAACCCCTTGGGTCAAAATAATCACTCCAACAGTTGGAAAATCCTAACTTGGACAACAAACCTCTATTCTAGACTCAAGTAACAAACTCCAAAAATGGAGTTAAAAAACTTTTCCAACTAAATGAGATTCTACCAACCTAAATTATGTCCAAAAAACCTAAGATCACATAATATTTTATATATAAAAAATAATTTTGATGCAAATCTATACAAAATTGTCTTTCAGACATGTTTTAGGCCTTATTACAAGCTTAATAGTCATAACTACAAATTGAAAATTTGAACACCATAGTTTTGGAAGGAAAACAATCTAAGCATGTATAAACAACTTAGAATAAACTAAAAATAATGAAAAAATTATCATGGCATGAATATTCTCATGCATCAATCTTCCAAGGAGAAAAAAGAAGTAATCTTCATTTGTTGTTTTTCTTCATCGACTCCTCTATGCTTATGCCTAGTTTTTAGATGTCATTTAGAGTCAACCATGTTGCATCTTGAAATAGTAGGTTCTTCCAATTGGTCAGGTAATGAAAATATTCTTTGTCTCTTATATTCTTAACCACTTTCTTGTCCAAAATTCTCTCAACCTCCTTTTGTACTTCCTTAGGTAGTTGTTATTCTCATTAGAAAGCTTCATCAACCTCTATTTTAGACCCTTCAGCTAGTTATTATTCACCTTTATATGGATATAGGTCTGCAACATTAAATATTGGAGGGATTCCAATCCCATTTGGTAGTTAAATCTCATAGGAATTGTTTGATAACTTTCTTACTAGTTTGCATGGACTAATTTTATTCACTTTTAGCTTGTTGTACTCCCTCTTAGGAAATATTTCCTTTATAAGGTGGGAAAGAACAAGATATATAAAAATAAAAATAACCTCTCTCCTCTTTTGATCAACCATTAGCTTATAATTGATGGTGCTTTCTTCAAGTTTCCTCTTCACTTATTCATGCAAGTTTTGCATTGCATTAGAAAACTCTTTTACATCAACACTCCTTTATTCCATCTTGCCTAGATATATTAGCTCATATAGACCTATAGGATGTATTTCATGAAATATTTGGATTGTAATAATTCATGTAATTCTATTAGGATAATCATTATATGAAAATTCAGCTTGTTCAACTACAAGATCTCACTATTTTGGTAGCATACTTACCAAACTCCTCAAGATATTGCCAAGGCTCCCATAGACAACTTCAATCTAACCATAATTTTATGGAAGGTAGGTTGAGATAAATATCAAATGTGTTCCCAATTTCTTCAATAAGGTTCTCTAAAGGTGCCCAACAAACTTAGTGTCCCTGTCATAAATAATGTTCCTAGGGAGCCCATGCAATCTCACAATCTCTTGAAAGAATAAATTGGCTATGTTAGTAGCATCACTTATTTTTTAACATCGAATGAAGTGAACCATATTTTATAACCTACTAACCACTATAAATATATAATCATGAATTTTTTGAATTTTTTTCAAACCATATACAAAGTCCATAATGAATCCCAAGGCTTGTTGGGAATGGGTAGTCGCTAGTACAAACCTACATTTTGACTACTTCCATTGGCATGTTGGCATGTATGTCACATCTCAAAAAAAAATTTGACATTAAAATTCATACTTGGCTAATATTAATGAGAGATTAATTGTGTTAGTGTCTTATTATACCCAAAATGTCCTACCAAGCTACCACTATGTTTCTCTTTCAGCAAATTATCTCTCATGGAACTCTTGGGTATGTAAAGTTGGATACCTTTGAATAGTAGACACTCTTGGATCATGATTTCTATCTAGAGACTCCTATCGGCCCCTACTTGGTTCATGCAAGCTTCATATGGTTCCTTGAAGTATAGATCTTCTTTATACATCACCTTTAATTCTTCAAATCCCAAGATGCTTACTTGAGATTCCTGCATGATTGGATTCCTCCTAATTAAGGAATATGTAACCTTGTTCGATTGTCCTTTATTATTATTAATAATTAATGTGAAACTTTGAAAAAATTTAATCCATTTAAAATGCTTTTGATTCAACTTATTCTAATTGCTAATACACTACAAAGCATAGTTATCAGTGAACAAAAAACTCTTTAGGCAAAAGATAGTGCCTCTATTTCTTCAAGGATTATATAATAGCATATAAATATTGATCATAGGCTAAATATATCTTCTTAGCATCACTTATTTTCTCACTAAAGTAGGCTATGGGTTTCCCATCTTGATTTAAGATAGCACCTATGGTAGTCCCGCTAGCATCACATTCCACTTAAAATAGTTTATTGAAATTAGGAAAGGTTAAGATTGGTTCTTTAGTTACCTTATTTTTAAAAATATAAAAAATTTATCAGTAGCCTTGGTCCAACATAATTTTCTCTTATGACCCTTGTTGTGTCTATCATTAGAGCAGTAACTCCACTAAAATTACTTATGAATTTTCTATACAATCTAGCCAAATGATAAAAGATTCTTACCTCAAATATGATCCTATGTGCAGGACACTCAAGTATGGATTTTCTCTTCTCCTTATCCATCTTCAATCCTTCCTTTGAAATCACAAATCCCATGTAGATCAATTCTACCCTCAATAAACTACAATTTTTTACATTGATTAACAATTTCTCTTCATGTAACTTACTTTATACCATCATAAAATGTTTCAAATTATCTTCCTTAGTTTGAATAAACAAAAATATATCATCCAAATATACTATCAAAAAATTACTAGTTAGCTCCTTAAACAATTCATTCATTAGTCTCATAAAGGTACTTTGTGCATTAGTTATCCCAAATGGCATGACTAACCACTCATAGAGTCCATCATTGGTATTGTAGGTTGTTTTTCATTCATCCCCTTATCTTATCCTAATCTAATGGTAACCACTTTTCAATTATATCTTGTAAAAATATGCAACTCCACTCAAACAATCAAGTAAATCATTAATTTTAGGCAATGATAATTTATACCTAAAAGTTATCTTGTTGATTGCTCTGGAGTATATAGACATTCTCCAACTCCCATACTTTTTAGGAATAGACACTATGGGAATATCACAAGGACTTATATTCTCTCTTAACAATCCTTTGTTTAACAATTCTTGGACTTGGTGTTTGATCTCTTTATTTTCCTTAGTGTCAACATGTATGCAACCTTATTTGGAATAATTTCTCTTAAAATCATGTCTATGTGATGGTTAATAATTTTTAATGGTGGTAAATCATTAGGAAAATAATATACCACAATATACATGTACTCATTCAACACATATTGGATCTCTAAAGGGAAATCAATCAATTTAGTACTAGTGATTACACTTCTTGACTTACCAATCATAGCGAAGTTTACCTCTTCCTTCTTCATTTGATGTAGAAAATATTTACCATTCATGATAAACACTTTATAATTTTTTCCTACAGCATAAAAAACATCTTCATTCAATGGTTTGAGTTTATGATTAATCCCATCCTTCTCAAATGTGTATGTATTCTGCCTTCCATCATGCATGGCTTTCTTGTCAAACTGCCAAGGCCTTCCAAGCAATATATGGCATACGTCCATGGACATAACATCACATAAAATCTAATATTTATATGTTCCTATCTGAAAATCCACTTTACATTGTTCACTTACCTAGAGTTTATGTCCTTTTAGCAGCCAAGAGACTTGATAAGGTGTAGGATGTACCTCCTTCTTCAAGCCTAGTTTCTCCACCATCTTAATTGATACAATATTGTCTATACTTCCACTATCTATGATGACCTTGTAACACTTTAATTTTCTCTTACATTTAGTCTTGAAAAAAAATTCCCTTGTGGCGGTTCCATAATTTCCTTATTAGGCTTTAACAAGATTATTTTCCTTAAAATATACTCACCTTCTTCTAGTACATCTTCATGAATTACTATTAGTCATTCATCTTATTTTGCACATTGGGATACATGTGCTACTCTCTCATGCATGTTATAAGTGTTCTCTAGACACTCATATGCTCTATGGCCTACATACTTTTTGCACTTGAAGCATTTGCCCATGATGCCTATTGAACTTTGTGACCTACTAGCCTCATATTTTGATGTTTATAGCTACCTCATACCTCATTGTGATCCTCTTACTCTAATGGATCTACCTCTTCCCCTTGTAAAGGAATTTTTTTCCTTAAAATCTTCTCCTTAGATTTCAAAGCAAATTGGTATGCTTCTTCAATTTTCCTAGGTATGAGAAGACTAATTTGATATTGGATGAGAAAATCAAACAATTAGTGTATATTTATACTTTTTCCATATCATCCTCAATGTGTCTTGATCTTATAGTTATCCTATATAACTCTTTAGTGTATTATTTTATAGTCATGTCCTTTTGTTTCAAATTTTGTAATTTATTGAAAATATTTGCTTAGTAATCTAAGGGCATGAATTTACCTTTATTTTTTGTTACCATTATATCGCAAATTTTGATCTTTGGATTAACTTTTCTCCTCCTTTCTTCTTGAACTCCATCCCACCATAGGGATTCATGGATCTTTAACTTGGTCATGGTATTATTGACTTTCTTGTCATCTTCTTATATCCCTTCATACTCAAAATACTTATCTAATGTACTGATCTAATCAATCAAGTCTTCTACATTCAAGTTTCATTAATAAATTATAACCTCCATCTTTGGCTTCACATTTAACTTCATAATGGCTTTGATCAACCTATCTTTAGTTGTCTCATCTTCTACCACCAATTCATCCTCTAGTGGCTCTTAGTGTCCTTAAATGACTTCTCCCATGCCAAAACCTCTCATTTGATCCATATCTAGGGATTTTAACCTATATTTTAGGTTCCTAAATTATTCTATTGTTACCATCTATCCTGTTGGTCTCCTTCCTCCAGCTCTACCTCTATTCCTCACTCTCATGGCCATCTTACTTCTCTCTCATAAATCACTTTCATTTTATTACTTAGATCTTAGATTATGCACAATACATTTAGATTTGATAAAAAAATTGGCTTCACCCTAAAAAATCTTAAGTACTCCAATAATCACTATACTGACTTACAGACTCATCATCAATTCATGTTTCAAGATTCGGTAAAAAACTTGATGTTACACAAGATTCAAGATTTGGCTTCAACAAGATTTATGTAAAAGAATAAAAATAATTAAATAATAACTTAGAAACCCTAAAAAAGTTATATAGACACTATTTACATCCACATAACCCACTTAAAATTATCAGAAGAACCACACCAGGCCATGAGGCCTCTCTTGCTTTATACATGGGATCATGGTCTTATAACCTTGTTGATCCTATTTTTAGGGTATAACTTCCTTTTGATTAATCATAACATAAAACATAGATAATATTTGGATACCTATTATGAGTTTACATAACATACCTTAAAATATCCCTAGGTTCCTTTTTACAGATTAGCCCTACTAGGGACTGTGTCAAGCTTAATTAGGCCTTGAAAAGCTCTATTTGGGATGGTGTGTGGAGAAAAAGGTGGAAATAAGACTTAAAAATTATATAATAAGTGTAAAATGACATGATAATATTATTAAATATAAAATCTTAGTAAGTTACAACATAAACCATGACCAAAAGCTACTATCTCAGTCTAGATAAGCCTATAAGGGCTAGAATAGGGTCATGAACTAGAAAATAGCCTTAACCAAGGAATTAAAATTTAAAACTTTAGATAGTGAATGCATATATGGATAAATCATATATTTTAAATAATTAAAAATTTCTACCATATAGATTCTTTGTACCAAGAGGCCCTAATTTGGGCATAGTTTGTAAACAAAATGATCTACAAGACAATCCACAAAGAGTCAAGACTTCAAAATAATTCATTATGCTTATTTTTACCTATATTAGACATCTGAGAAATTACATAAGTCACCTTATTTCATTATATATTGACTATGAAATTAGAGTTTGTTGCACTGATAGGGTTTCATGAACAGTCCATAGGAAAGTATGGATAAAACACACAAAAATGTTCTTCAACCTTCCATATCTTATTTACACATTCAATAAAACATAATCAATATAAAAATACAACCACTTGGGTCAAAATAATCACTATAAAAATTGTAATATCCTAACTTGGACAACAAACCTCTATTTTAGACTCAATTAACAAACTCCAAAAATGGAGTTAACAATCTTTTCCAACTAAATGAGATTCTACCAACCTAAATCACGTCCAAAAAACCTAATATCACATTTTATATGATGTATAAAACTAATTATGATTAAAATATATACAAACTTGGCCTTTAGACATGTTTTAGGCCTTATTACAAGATTAATAGTCATAATTTCAAACTTGAAAATTTGAACACCATAGTTTTGGAGGGAAAACAAAATAAGAATGTCTAAACAACCTAAAGTCAACCAAAAATAATGAAAACAGTCTCATGACATGAAGATGCTCCTACATCAACTTTCATAAAATAATCTAAGTATAAACCATCTAAATTTGTTTTAAGCACAAAATGGAAGTTTTTCAAGAATTAAACATGTTCAAATTTAGCTTTTTTCCATGCATGACCTGTAATTTGTAGAGGGTTTCCTTCTACTTTGAAGAACATTTATAACTTACAAAATAAGATTCGAAATGCAAGCTCTCAGGTTTACATAGGGAAAAACCATAAAATACATAGCAAAATTACAACTTTGTAAAACAACAATTGTCAGTGTAATATTGCAATTTTTGAGAAAATAGAGTATAAAACATAAAATCGCTACTCTAGTTACAAAATTGCAAATACTAGGGAAAATCACAACTCTAAGAGTCATGATATTTTAGCTTGACCTAGAATGTTCTAGCCTAACATCTAGTAGTTTAGGTGTAAAATCATGATTGGTTTAGGCAATATCACAATTGACAAAATCATAATATTGTGATATCATGACTTTTAAAGTCATGATATTACAATATTGCAAATAGCTCCTTGGAACTAGAAAAGCATTAGCAAAACATTAACATCTAGGTGTAAAACCATGAAAATAAAGGCAAAACCATAATTGTGTGAGTTACGATATTACGGTCCCTAGATCAAAAATTTTATTACACAAGGCAAACTTAGAGATTCCATAAAATGTTCCTTAGATTGAATTTTTCCCCTATTTTGGTCTTCAAGATCAAATTTTGACATGAAAATCATTAAGGGGTGTGCTAAAAGGATTTAAGAGCAACTTTGTGGGGTTCAAGTCCCATCAATCATGACATTTATGATCATGGGAATCCAAGAAGGGATGTTAGATCAAGTATTGGTTCAAGTAAACAAAACTTAATAAAACACACTAACACTAACACTTACAAGCCTAGATATTATGGGTGAGCCTAATGAAAAAAATAGAAATAGAATCATAACTAAAATACAAAATACATCAAATCTATTACCTTCCTTGAGAGATCCATATGCATTTTTAGTGGATTTCTCAATTTGTGATCAAAGAGTCTTTGGAAATGGAGTTTGTGTAGCTCCCTCTCTTGTTGGCACCATTATGGCTTGTGTTGGATTTGTATGGGCTTGGATAAATATTTTTACATTATAAAATTATTGATATTAATCCCATGCAATAAAACCTACATTATATCTCTACAATATCCAATCTTAGGATTCAATAAGCAATGGCTTGTATTTATAGGCTTAGGAACTAACCCTAACCCAAGGTGAGTCAAGGTGGAGTTAAGACTTGGAATTGGTTAAAACCCAGCCTAAGTGAGTCAAGATAACTAAAATAGAGTTAAAAGGTGTCAATTACTCAATATTTGTAATGAATTGACATGGGTCTCCAAAATGAGATATTTTTAGATATTTTCCAAAGGCTTGACAACTTGTAAAGGTAATCATGAAAATCTAAGATATTTCATATTTTTAAATTTCCTTAGTTATTTATTCATTAATTACATATTGATAATTCAACTAGGCCTTTAATTTGGTTTATCTTATTTATTAATTATGATTATCCATTTAACATTTTAAAGATTTGATATTTGTTCATGTGCCCCACTTAATAGGTCCATAGGCCAAATTGACTGTTGTGATTCCATAAGATGGTTATGAATGAATCTATGAGAGGTTATTGTTGCATATGATATGATACCCTAATTATGTATACCTCAATGTGATTATGATATTTGATTAATGTTTCACAATAAAATTTGGGATGTTGAGTGATTCCTAGGCTTAATTAGCAATGGTTGGTATAAATTAGTTTGAAGTGCAATCAGAAGCCAGTTGTGGCTAGTTTTAGGTGTTTAAAAATCTCAAAAATAACTTCCCCAAGGTATTTTTCTACCATGTCATGGAGAACTAGACACCTTAATTTGATGATACAATTTTTTATATATAAGAGGCCTATTTAAAATATACTTCATGAATTATTAAGGATAATTATTCCATTGCACTTAAAAAAACTTGCTCATTCATATTTATTAATTAGCTTCTTTTATTTTTGGTACTTTTATTTTATCTAGATTCAAAAGTACATAAAATAATACAAGTAAATGATGAACATGAAATCTAGATAAAGATTAAATAATTGAAAATAATTAAAACTAATCTAAAGCTAATATAAGAGAGATAAAAAATTCAAAAGAGAGAGGGTAGGGAGAAATAAAATATGAACCCTATTTTTATAGAGCAAAACTCTCTAACTAATATTTTGAGAAACTGGGCTTTATTTGGCTATGACACAATCATGAGATAGAGGTGGTGAGGGAGTATAAGGATGAAATATCTATGTGAAAGAAAGAGATAAAGTCACCATGTATATGCATAGATAATGAATATCAATCTCAAATATTTTAGATAATAGATGTTTCATGAATCATGTATTTATAATTAATTAATAATTAGATGAGTTACAAATATGTCCTCAAATAACCTCAACTCATGCAAGAAAGAAAAAACTAAATAGAAAAGTTAAAAAATGGGTTTTTTCCTCTAATATAACTTATAATAATAAATGGGCCAGCCTTTACCGCATTAGATAACTGGTATTTTATATGAAATGCAAACCTATGGATTCATGAATCAACCCACTATGGGGTGTTTATAGGAATTCAATAGGATCGGCCCATTTGAAATTTGGATCCTTTAAGATCTTACTCAATCATAAGAAAATAAAGATAAGGACCACCCCAATTGACCTCTGTGTAGAAATTGTAAATGGGATGTATACAATTTATCCAGAATCACACCAACAAAAACATACTTATAAACTTAAATGAAACAATCAAATATTTAAGGGTTATGATTGATCTCTCTCAACTTGATCAACATGTTCATCATGTTCATCTCCATACAATTTCCACAACTTTTCATTTATAACATTTGAGGGAGAGGTTGTGGATCTCATTTGGTAGTGTGAAAATAACTTAGTTTTTAAATGAATAGTTTATCACCATGTGTTAAATATCAAGATTAGTTTCCAAAGGAATAGATTAACCATACCAAACATGTTGAATTTCATTTAGACATGTGGGTCATACTAACTATAGTGAAACTTCCATTGGTTAAGACCCAAGTTAATCTTAGCATACGTTTACTACTCTAACATCCCCTAGTAAAATTAACTTGGGGAGAAGAGAAAACTCATAAAATGGGTCCCAATAGAAAAGGCCTAATCAGGTACCCATGTACAAATGTATAATGAATATCTAACTATCCTATGGTAGCCATTCCATATTACTAAAATACATGGATGTCGAGTCACTATAACTAGCAAGTCAAATAGGAACTAGTACATTATACAAAAATCACTCAAAGAAAACACTGATCATAGAACTAGAAAATGAGAGATAAAATAATGGTCTCTCATAAAACCAAATTGCACTAGATGGGATGAACTACAACACTAAAATAGGTGAAAGGGATGCTCAATAACTAAATATGTCATTAAATATCTATAAAATGTGTAAGGGACACTCAACACCTAAAGAAGTAATCAAAAGTACCAAATAGAACTACCTAATGTAAGGGACACTCAACACTTGAAGAAGCAATATCTATTGACGAGTGTCATTCAAATCCTCATTTAATCAATGTTTAATTGATGTTTTTTAACTAGGGCTGATGTCGAAAGCTATCTACAGTAAGGTGTAGGATGGTAGATCTAAAAGTTTGCTTGTGGGGGTGTTTGATGGTCCTATTCTAACTTTGACTAATGAAAGAAATGTGTCCTAAACTACTTGATTCACTCTCTTGATAAAGAGGAAAAGATGTAACTATTTAATCAAATTAATCCACTCTTTTTCTTGAAATTAAAATTACACTCCTATTTATGCTTGCGTGGAAATAGAAATGTTTAACTTAAAAAAGGAAATTTGCTTCACACGTTTGCTGTAAAATAAAAAACACTTTACATAGAAAGGAAATTAGTTTGGAATAAGGAAATGCCTTTTGAACTATGAATTTGCTTTGATGTTTTATGGATTAATGCAAACATTATCAAGATTCTAATTAGTTATAACAAAGAGTTAATCTAACATAACAGAAATACCGTACACAATTCTTGGTTCTAAGGAGATTGGGCCCTTACTCCTCTCAAACTTAGGAACAAAGATTAATCAATGCTAGAAATTGAAGTGATAATTCATAAAACTAAAATGATTACAATCTATCTGAAACCTATAATATGCTTGTACGTATCTTTCATCTATTCCCTTTTTAATAATAAAAGTCTTACATTTTATACTATTATAATCAACTCAAAATAGGCTGCAAATAGATAGGATTCCTTCATCAATCCATTCATCCAAGAATAGGAGATTGGGTTTCCAAGAGATCTAATTATCATAATGAAATAGATATACTATCCTATAATAGTCCTAAGATCCAAATATATACAACTTTATCAAAAGTAAATCCTATAAAATAATAGGTGAGTATTTTCCTTATTTGACTCCAACTAGAATGATTCTCTCTCATCTTATCTGGCTGCTAGCTTCCCCATTTGTAACTTTGTCTTTACATAATCCATATAATTGACCCTATAGAGTCGGTAGGAATTAGCCTACAGAGTCTATAGAAACAAGCATGCAGAGTCCATGGAAACAAGCTTATGGAGTCTGTATAAATAAGCTTGCATCATACTTCAAATTGATGCCATTCATGATGATTTCTTACTATTTTTTATTGGTCCTCCCATGTACTAATATGAACACATGTGTCTCAAAATCATGAAAAAATGGACCTACAGAGTCCATAGATTCATTTTGTATGAGTTCATAGTTCTATTGGATGGAGATCAAAATTAAACTTTCACTATACATCACATGTGTCTTCTTCCTAAGTATTCTTCACAAAAAAGTCACTAAAACATGCTATGTATTAGAAATTAATGACAAACTAAAGGTTTAGTTTTTAGATCACTATAAACAAGGCATGTAGCTACTTTCCATGTAATAGCTATCTAACAATCTATGATTTGCATAAGATAATATCCTTAGAGAGATGAAGTAAGGGAAATAACATGTCAATAATGAGCCATATTCTGAGCTCATCATCTCCCCTAGGCTTTACCTTTTTCAATTCCCATTGTAAACATTCATTTTCATTCATAGCTCTTGCATCTACTTTTCAAACTCTGACTCAAATCATAGTCATCAAATTCATCTATTATATGCTTGTCTAAATTTCTTGTAAACCCCTGATTTTCTTGAATCATTTGTTTCCATATATTGAATTGCTCCTCTAATTATGGAGCACAATTCTACCATCTTGGAATAGGTATGATCAACAAAGGGGGTTTATATCTCATGCCAATCCATTTCTTTTCTCCCCCAAAGTTTATTACCTCTATTAAGATTTACAAAATTGTGGTAGCTCTCCTCATACTCCATCTTAAGTTATTTAGAGACATGACCTCTCATCTTGTAAGAGGCATGGAAAGTTGGTCCCACCTTTTCACACTTGCAGTCACCATTGAATCAAAACTCTATCTTGAAAATAAGTCAAAAGAAATAAAACAATCATATAAAGCTTGTAAATAATGAGTTTTAACTTCATCACTTAAACAAGAATAGTTAAAATTATTTCTGATCAATCTGGGGATAGGAAAGGTTGGTTTGATACACAATCCTATAGTCTTAGCATGATTTGTATACTCCTCAAATCTACTTTTCCATGCTAGTTGATTTTTGAATGTAGAATGAAATGCCCTCAGTTGAAATTCTCTTAGATGAAGGTTTATCAAGAACTTATTGTGATCATGCTCTCTTATGATCAAATCATGCAAATAAAACTCACAAAGCAAATCCTGTTGATTAGGTTCAGCACTATAGAAAATTTCTAGAAATGTTGGTGTCTATAAATTCTTGTAAGGAACATGATAAGAGGTCCTTAGAAGCTACCATCTATAAAATTGTTCAAATAAAAACAAACTATATGCAAGAGAAGGATTCCTACATACCAAAGGAGATTCCCCTAATTTGCATGCATCCTACAAATTGTCTTCTAAATCTTGGACCTTAGCTTCTAATTATTTATTTTCATTTTCCAATATTTTGTTTGAAGAGGTTGAAACTTTGTTTTTATATTTGAGTATGGAATATTCTTCTTCAATTTTATTTAGCATTTGCAAGGTAGGAATACCTAGATAACTTGTTTGACAACTTTAGTCAACAAATACCTCAAGAGGAGAAGGTGTAACATTAGAAGGTGCTTTGGAAGAGTTTACCAAACTTTACAATCTCCTATTCTCCTTCAGATTTTCTACATATATCCAGAGGTCTATTTATTCACTTTCATTTTTCTTTATTGTTTATTTTAATCTATGAACTTCTGCGACATGATTGACAGATGTTGTGTCTAATTTTTACACCAATAATGAGTTAAGATGATCCTTATTTTGCAATTGACTAATCAAGTTAGCAATGTCAATTATTTATTGTTGCTATAGAGCTTGATCTTGAGAAAGCTTCAAGTTTAACTACATAATTGGATCATTTAGATTAGATGACTCTCCTTTCTCATTTTTGCATATAGTTTTTCCTTTATTCATTGTAGGTTCAATTGAAACATGTGGTTGTTCTACCATATTTGATTCCTTTATCATGATTGACTCTTCTCCTATAATTAGCACATCTATTATGATTGGAGAGTTCCTTTTGAAAAGATTTTCTTCAATATCTATAGTTTTAGGGGTACTTTGATGTATGGGGGAATGAGATACCTTTTTAAGACTATCCAAAATATCTAAAACCTCTTGTTCATCTTCATCTATCAGAATTAACCTTCTCCTTATTTTGGTCACTCTCTAAACTACACTCGATTGTCTTTCCTTTTCAACCATAAAACCCTCAATCTTCTCAAGTTCTATATCAACCTTTCATTTTAATTTTGTTCTTCTTGACAAGGGAATTGGTTGCACTACAGATTCCTAAGGGTCTTGTAGGGACTTTGAAACTATAGGGATTTTAGACCTTGTGATTCTTCTTGAAGAAGAAGAAGAAGGGATTTATTTTGAGACTACAGTATATGATTTCTTCTTTGGAGTTGTTTTCTTAACTGATTTAGAAGGTGGAGATGAATTTTCCTATGGTAAATTTGAGGTTTCTTATGTATTCAAATTTGGAATTTGTTATGCTACATTATTCTTAAATTCTTCCCAGATCACTTATCCTTGCTAAAGGAAGTGATGTTAGATAATCAGGTGAATAAGCTGATGGTGCCTAAGAGAAGCATTAGGAGTTGTAGTCATAATTTGAAGGGCAACATATAAGAAGGATGGGAGGTTAATCTTTTAATGAGGGTTTTGCCTCCCATACTTAAGGTGTATTAAAATTTTCATGGTGTCTCCTCCTAAAAGACTATTTTGACCCTCACAAATGATATACTTGATTACCCACTTGTTTATAGATTTCCAAGGTTTAGTAAGTGAATTTATATGAATCCATTTTGATTTTCCCTTGGAATCTATTAGACATGAAGTCCCAGTCTACTCATTACCATTAAACTAAATGATTAAATCACTAAATGGAATTCTATCTGTCGCTCTCATTTCCTCTTATGAAACTTGTACGATTTGGCTTATAATTTCAGTTGAAACATGAATAACAATGCCTTTAACAACTAAAAACTTAGGGGTGAGATTAGTGATGAATTTTCTTACCATTTTTTCATGAAAACCCTAGAAATTTTTAATGAAAGGTAGCTAGCCATTTGTTCTAAACACTGCCACAAAATATTTGTCTTTGTCAAGCTTTATTGTATTCTTTAGCTTTGATCTCATCTCTTGTCCCATTTCTACTTGGATTTACAAATAACTCTATTTCTTTAACTTATATTAGGGTTTAGACCAGCTTCTATTGAAATTTGTAGGCAACAATCACTGAGTATCTATAGAAATTAAATGTTTTGTGTGGAAATCCATAGCTTCATGAGTTTGTAGTTTGAAATGATTACTTTATATATTTTAGTGCCTCACATTTATATGGAATGTGCCAGCTATTTTGTCAAATTAATACAAATTGGATGAAATGATGATGTGTCACTTTGACAGTGACAACTATTTATCATTTCATTTAGAACCCCTTTATGATGTCCCATCATTATAATTATTGATGATGAAATTGATTGTACCAAAGCTACATAGGTCATCATGATGTAGACATATACCTTTACCATCTTGTTTGCATGTTTATCCATTATGGTATGTGTCATGTCATTCCATTTTGGAAGGCTCAAGTTTGGGTCATCTCCATAGAATAAATCTTAATTAAATCAAAGATAATTAGTTAACTAAACATAAATAAATAGAATATATGTCTCACTTACTTTTGACCTTAGATTTATCTTTTGCTCACCATTTGTCTTGTATAAATAAGTTTGCATGGACTAGTCAATAGGTGTTGAAAGAATAACTTGTATTGCATGGAGAAGACCAATTATAGTGACATGATGAGATTCTCTTTTTTTTTCTTATATATTTTGTTTTTTCCCTTTGGCTAGCCATTGCTAGTTTTCTAGCCAAAGCCCTTTTTGCAATGCATAGCTAGCTAGCAAGCTGGTTTTTTGGGCATGCATTGTCAATAGTGTCCCTAGAAGGATTTTCACTATTAATATATATATATATATATATATATATATATTATTTTTTATTTTATTTTGTATGCATGATCATTAAGGAGCAAGTTCTCTGGAAGAAGTAGATTCCTCCTGAAAGCCTACTTGATCTTTTACCTTCTGAATAAATTTTTCTTTATTGAGAGGTTTTGGATAAAGCTTTAATCTATGTCCATTGACTAAAAAAGATCTTCTACTATCATTAATAGGTATTAGCTTAATAGAACCATTTCCAAAGACCTCCTCAATCTGATAAGGTCTCCACCACCTCATTTGTAGTTTTCCTTTAAGCTGTTGAAATTTGGAATCAAACAACAATGTCCAATATCCTTTCTAAAACTTCCATTACTTGATATGTGAATCATGCCAAACTTTTCTTTGATGTTATATGAATTCAATTCTTTGTAGTGCTTCCATCCTCATCTGATCAAGTTGATTAAGTTGTAAGAGTCTTTTTTTCTATATTTTATTTAATTTAATCCCTACTTCTACAACTATTTTCAATTTTTTTTAATTCAAATTCAATAGAGAATAAGGGCTTCTTACCATAAACCAATTCATAAGGTGAAAATACTGTTGTTGTTTTCCAAGTAATATTATAGGACCAAACAACTTTTGGTACCTTATCTACCCAAGCCTTTCTTTTAGAATTAACAACCTTAGTTAAAATGGTTTCTAGTTCTCTATTAGTGACTTAAACTTGCCCATTAGCTTGTGGATGATATGGATCAACCCATTTGAAATTTGGATCCTTTATGATCTTACTCAATCATAAGAAAATAAATATAAGGACCACCCAAATTGACCTCTGTGTAGAAATTGTAAATGGGATGTATACAATTTATCCAGAATCACACCAACAAAAACATATTTCTAAACTTAAATGAAACAATAAAATATTTAAGGGTTATGATTGATCTCTCTCAACTTGATCAACTTTTTCATCATGTTCATCTCCATAAAATGTCCACACCTTTCCATTTATAACATTTGAGGGAGAGGTTGTGGATCTCATTTAGTAGTGTGAAAATATCTATGTTTGAATCCCCAATCTTAAGGACATGGCACAAACCACAAGTGCACCAAAAAAATACAAGACATAATCTGCAAGAGTACCTTAATCAATTGTGTATCCCCCAAAAATGATTTGGAACTTTACAAGGAGTAAAATTACCAAATAAATCCCCCAAAATGACTTATAATTCTATAGTTTTAAAAAATTCATCACTTGATTATAATTTTAGTTAAAACTAGGAAACAAAAAATCCCATTTTAGTAGAATATGACTTAAATTGAATTAAAAATATGGATTATTGGTAAAAATCATGTACTACAAAAAATTATCACCTCAAATGGTACCTGGAGTGTAGATAAAAATATCCAAAAAAGTTTGAATAGGTTTGGACACTGAGAATGACTCTAAAAATCTAAAAAAGGTCATGCTTTTTGGTTAAGTAACAAAAACTTGAAAATACTATGTGGAATTTCTTGGAAATAGATTCATAATGAAATAAAAATCATCAAAAAACTCTAAATGGTGTTTAATATATGAGTGAAAAAACATAATTATGTCTACAAAAACTCAGAATGGAGGGGGTTTGACAAAAAAGTTGAGCAGGAATGAATGAGGATTAGAAAATGCCAAGAGGGCTTGTAAACATAGAGTGGATGCTAATTTTAATAAAATGTGTTTTAATGGGTGGGTTTAACCACTTGTGAGATTGTGACCCACCCATAGGTCTTCATCAAACAAAAAAATCCATTACAAGGATCCTTAATGCAGGTGGTGGAAAAAGAAGAGTTTGTTAGGGGTCAAACTAGCTCCTACTATACCAAATATTTCACCAAAATGAGCCACCCAAAAAAATCACAATCAAGTCAAACACTTTCATACCAAATTTTAAGTTTGTTGAAAATAAAAATAAAATAAGTTTTCAAAAAATCAACAATGGCTGCATAGGTGGGTAGGCTATAAAGGTTGTTGGTGGTTTAAATAAAAATGTAAATTTCCATGTTTCACTAAAAAAACATGCACATGTTTAACACATCAATTAAAAATAGGGCATGCTAAAGTCAAATGTGTTTGTTAAATAATGCATGGATGGGAGGTGCATGGGAGATATGGTTGGGAGTTGGTGTGCTAATGTGAGGTGGAGTTTAGGCTGAGTGAAGGGAAGGCAACTAGATGAATGTGTGTAGTATGGAGGATGCATGGGAAAAAGCAGTGGTGGTGGGAAAGTCATGGCAGTGGTTGGGAAGTGTTTAGAGGTGAAGGGAAGAGATTAGTCAAGGGAGGCAGCCATAAGGGGTAGAGTGGTGGTGTACAGTGGGCTAGGATGAGCCCATAAAAAAGTAATAAACAATAAAAAACATTATTTTTAATTCTGAAATTAGTAAAATAAAATATATAAACAAACTAAATCAAAATAACTCTCAAAGTAAAAAAAATTAAAACCCCTTTAGCCAGTGAATGATTAGAATCAACCATGAAAATTCACCACACCAGGAGGACCATAACTCCATTTTCCACAAAATAAATGTCTATTCCCACTAAATCAACCACCCTAGATGCATCCCTATGGTAAAATATGCATTAGAATATGCAAATTTTCTAGAAACTGTTTAAAATTAGCAAGCTTCTTGAACAAATTAGAAGCACCAGATGAGTAATTTGAGTAAACCAAAAGGTTGAACCACCTCTCATATATTTCATTAACATGTTAACAAATGTTGATCAGCTTAAAAATTCAAAATGACCTCATGATTGTAAAATCACTTCTAAGACATCATAGTGAACATCACTATCCTCCTTTTAACATTGTTTCTCTAATTGAGTAGCATAACTAGATGGAGGGCTTAGTGAGAAGGATGATTTTAGGGTTGACTTTGATACCATATAGAAATAGGAAATGGTATGTGATGGAAATTTGGCCTACCAAGCCTAAATCCCATCCCCTACAACTATTTTTTTTTCATTACATTCACATAAGACTCTACATGGTGCTATCTTGAGTCATCATTTCTTCTATTTGCTTCTTGAAGTCATTCAAACACTCTTAGAGACATCACCAAGTCTATTTGTGATCAAAATATTTCCTAAATTTCTTCTTTCCTTATGTGATGTGTTTGATCATCATAGTGTTCATTGATTGTCAAGTTATTGGATTGGGTTTTAATGTATTTTTATGGTCATGTCTTAGTTTTAAATTGTGATAACTATCATCATGTTATTAATTATGTTTTGAGGTCCTTTGACAAAGAATTCAAGTGATCTTATGATCTAAAAGTGCCTTAATGAAGATGGTGAAGAGGGAAGCTGATGACTCATCATGAGATTCTATAGCATATTAAATATATGTAAGGTATGGGGATGGATTTAATATTTTAAGTGTGATAAAAATACATACAAACTTCATTAAAGACTTTTAAGAAAGCTAAAATGGATTCTTCATGATACTCGTTAACAATTTTCCTTGTGAAGTTGTGTATAATGCCTAAAAAAGAGGTTTTGAGTCTTTAAATGGTAAATTTGGAGTAATAAATCCACCAAATCATTAATAATACCTTTAAAAAGCTTCATATTCATGCCATTGTTTTAAGTCAAATGTCTTATGCTTTGGAAGTATCTCCTCATGCAAGTCTAATGTGTAGTTTGGCCTCCAAGAGATCCCACATGTGAAATTTACCTCCATTTTGATTTAAAAAGATTTATTATTTGTTTTAACATGTCATTTGACTTTAAATCTTCCTTTTTTTCTCTAATTGGTTGTTTGAATCTTAAATTTTGAATAAAATGTAATAAAAATGCTATTTTCATGTGTTTCATGTAGGAAATATGAACTTGTACAGACTTTTTTATACAATGGAGGCTAGTAATTTGAAGAAGGTTTCATGATAGGTTTTTTATAAAATATTCAAGGAAAAAATATCTCAAATAGGATTAAAATTAGTTCTCTCCATCCACCTAGTTTCTTTGTATCTCAAGAGAGACCTTCATGTTTGTAAATAGTACAGCTATGAGAGAGAATATCAAGATCTAGAATTTTGGGTAGAGGAAGGGGTTTGAGAGATATTCCATATTTGTTCATTGGTTCTCAATTTATCTCTCTCCCCTTACCAATAATTTACAATTTAAGGCACTCACCATGGCTTCTTTTATTCAAACAACTAGTTTTTTGAGTTTTCTCCTCTCATGAGCATGGAGATACGAAAATGAAAATTTGTGGAGATTTTCATAAGTTTGAAACACATTTTAATTACACTATTTAAATTAATTATACATGTGTGAGGTTAAATTTATCTCAAAAATACGTATATGACTAAACCTATAGTATATAGGTAGATTGGAGAGGTTGTATAGTTCATGGTGGTTCTAGGATTTCAAAACATAATTGGTGACTATATGAGAGATCTCATTCTTGTCCATATGTCATATATTTATTTTTGTCAAAGTTTCCTTAAAATTCATATCCTATAGATAAATAATCAATCTTCAAACACCCTCATACTCTCATTTTATCATATGTTAAGGTATTTTAGCATATGTTAAGGTTATAAGCAAAATCCTAGGTTTTTTTCCACTATGTTTACCTCCTTTAAGAGCCTCCAAACTTATATATCTTTTCAAGGTATGTGATTATGCATGATCATGACCATTAAATATGGTCTTGACATTAGATTCATAAGTATTTCCACTCCCCTAATGTTTCATACCATTTTAAAAGCTTTGTCATTGTCATTCACTATTGTAAAATCTTATCACTTCATCTCCATTCAATGTTTTCCATGTTCCATCAATCATCACAATTCATTCAATTTAAACTCATGTATCCACAATAAAAGAAGAGTAAATAATTATATAAACCATTATGTTAATTAATATATGATTATGCAACCCTACACATTACTAAATATAGATGAATAGTCACTATAACCAATGTAGATTCAATCAAGATGTGCTTTATGAAAGTGGTGTTTTGAGAAGACTCAAAATTATGAATATATCAATGAAAGGAGGTTTAAATATCTCTCTTAGATGTTTTAAATTAATGGTAGAGGTTCATAAACAATATTTTTGACCTTCTCAAGGTCTCATTCCATCATTATATACAAAGGTGTCTCATGATCACCTACAAAATGCAAAGAAGGGATCACCCAAGTGAAAAGTGACTTAACCTTCAAACCTTAATGAAAATATTGAATTGAATGTGTTGTCCCAAAAATGAGTGATATTTTAGATTCATCCCCAAATTTGTTGAGAAGACTAGACACATTGTGAACATGATGAAAGGGAAGACCATCTTCAACTGGACTAAAGAAGGCAAGTCAGCATTTCAGGATATCAAGACCACCATTGCTCACGCCCCTACCTTGGTTTGTCCAGATTACAACAAAGATTTCATCATATACATCTGTGCATCTGAACACACTCTTTCAGTAATTCTTGTTCGATAGGACAAGGAAGGTATGGAATCTCCTATCTCTTTCATGAGTTTCCATCTCAATACCCATGAGATGAAGTATTCAAATGTAGAGAGGCATGCTTATGCATTCGTGAAATCAGTCAAACATTTTTTCTTTTATATTCTAAATTCACACACTACTGCCTTAGTTCCTAACACTACAGTCAAGTCTATATTAACCCAGCAGGAGTTTGCCATGAAAAGAGGTAATTGGATTGCAAAGATCCAAGAGTTTGATCTAGACATCAAGCTGACAAAACTAGTCAGGCATAAAGGCCTATGCCAATTAATTATTGATAGTAAGCCAAAAGACACATAACATGAAGAAACTGAAGTGGAAGAGACTCCAATAGTCATTTTTGTCTCCACTACCAATGAGTGGTATTTAGGTATTGCTCATTTCCTTACTTATGGTGAATGTCCTGCTCATTTGTCTTACAAAGAAAGAAGGACTATCAAGTTGAAAGCTGCCAATTTTGTCCTTTGGGACAATGAATTGTACAAGATAAGCATAGATGGAGTATTCCTTTGCTGTGTAGACAAAGAGAAATAAAGCTAGATTTTGAAATCTTTCCACAATCTGGCCTGTGGAGGACATTTTTATGCTCTTATGACTGCTCACAAGATTTTATGAGCTAGGTATTACTGGCCAACTCTTTTCCAAGATGCACATAAGTGGGTGAGAAAATGTGAACTCTGTCAGCAATTTGTTGGAAGACCCAAGTTAGCTACTATGAATCTCAAGCTAATGATCATAGAAGAACATTTCCAGCAATGGGGGATTGATTTTATTAGGACTATAAACCCATCTTCAAGTGATAAACATGATTATGTCCTTACAACAACTGACTATTTCACCAAGTGGGTAGAAGCAATCCCAACTAAGCATGTTACTTCAGAAGTTCTATGCAACTTCCTCAAAGAGAATATCATTTCCAAGTTTGGAGTTCCAATCAAAATTGTTACTAATAATGTAGCTTGTTTCACCTCTCAAGAGATTACACAATTCTATTTCCATTATGGAATTATACTCTCTCACTCTTCTGATTATTTCCCATAAGGGAATGGACAAGCTGAATCTAGCAATAAGAACCTGGTAACTATCATCAAGAAGCTAGCAGATGACAATCAAAGAACATGGCATAAAGCATTAGTTGATGCTCTATGGGTATACATAATCACACCAAAGAGGGAAATTGGCATGTCTCCTTTTCAACTTGTTTATGGTATCAATGTTGAGATACCAATCACCTTAGAATTGTTAGCCTTGAAATTGGCAAAGGCAATTGAAGATCAAACATATGAAAGCTCTCTTGATAAAAGAATCATGTGGCTGACTAAGCTGGAGGAATAGAGAACCATGGTGGTGGACAGAATTGTTGCTCATCAAATTTTGGTAAAAAAACTCTCTGACCAGAAGGCCAAAAATCATGATTTCAAGATTGGGGATCAAGTCTTGTTGTGGGACAAAAGGAGAGAACCAAAGGGGATGCATGGAAAGTTTGACTCCCTTTGGAGAGGCCCATTTATAATTCATCATCACATTGGTGAAAATAGATTTTTGCTAAAATATCAAGATGGCACACTCTTTTCTCTACCTCACAATGGGTAGCATCTGAAACACTTCAACTCTTGAAGTATCAGATCATTGCATCTGTATATATGTATATTTGTATAGTTGTTAATTTTGTTTTCTTTTGTTTGTTTTCTTTTTTGTTTCCTTTCATTTTTGGGTAGTATGACTCCATAGCCCAATTGTAAACATGAAGACACTAGAGATTCTAGAGTCTACTCCCTTCAATTCTTTTTGCAATTGATAGAAGTTCCCCAACTAGAGCCAACTATTATCCCCCAAAAAATATCATTCATTTTTTGGACAACATTTGAACTATTTTGGTCCTACAGACCAAAATCATCTCTTCCCTTTTCAGAATTTGTCCTAGGCATTTAGATTCCTTAGTTTTCAAACTTCTCAAAAATCTACGGACTCTGCAGGCTTAAATCTATGAACTCAGCAGGAAGAGAAAATCTATGGACTCAACAAGAAGAGAAAATCTATAGACTCAGTAGGAAGAAAAAATCTACAAATTATATAGGCCAAGTTTAATGGGCTTTATAGGTTGATTTCTATAGACTTGATTTCTACGGACTTTGTAGGCAGGTTCATTTCTATAGGTTCAAAGGATTCTACAAGTGGGTTCAACCAAAAGAATTATTTTTTAACACTTGGTCATTTTCAAGATTGGTTCAGTGCCGTAGTTCAATCAAAAATCTCCATTGGCAAGCATCTAAGCAAAGAAGGCTTGAACCGTTGAACCATTGAACCACTTTTGTTTAAAGGTTCAACGAGTTCAAAGTCTAAAAGGTTCAATTCTTCTAGTTCAATGGTGGGTTCAATCAAAGGAATGGTTCAATGGCTTGGTTCAACCAAGTGGTTCAACAGTTTGTTTCACTTGGGTGGTTCATCCACTTTGTTTCAACACTTTGGTTCATCCTTTGGTTCAATCAAATGGTTCGTCAGTCTGTTCAAGGCTTTGTTTAAACCATTGAACCAAAACTTGATTCAATGGTTGGTTCAAACAAATGGTTCAAAGGCAGGTTTAATCAAGTGGTTCAATGCTCAGTTCATCCACTTGGTTCAAAGGCTTGGTTCATTCAATTTAACCATCATCTTGAACCATTTTCATTCAAATCTTGGCTCATCAGCTTGGTTCAACATTTGGTTCAACCAAGTGGTTCATTACCTTGGTTCAATGAAGTGGTTCAACGGAGCGGTTCAATGTTTGGTTCAATCAAATAGTTTAATGGCTTGGTTCAACCAAGCAGTTCACTTAGAAATTTCAAAGAAGCCTCCTAAAGGATAAGTACCCTTGCAGAGGGCACTTGGTTGACAAAAACACCCTATGGAAGGGTCATTTTTGAAGAAGGCCACAAAGGTAAATTCTTTTAGAAATTTTGTTTAAGGTAAATAGTCATAATTCTTTTAGAATTTTGTCTAAAGAAATTCCTTTGAACAAAAAGTTTGAAAGAATTCAGAAAAGTCACAAGAGGAAATCCCAAAGGAATTTGCAGATATTTCAAATGAAATAATTCTATAGACTTTTTTTCCATCAGAAAATACCCGCTAAGGAAAAGGCTACGAGAGACTTCTAAGGCGAAGGCTGCCAAAGGACCCCAAAGGGAAGGTGCCCTTGTGGGGGACTCTCAGTTGCCAAATTGTAGGACACATCCCTAAAGCTGAAAGGTCATCTTCCCTTCGAGAAGATATAAAATGAGAAATCCAAAGGAAGAATCTAGTGACCCACCAAAGTAAAGAAGCCCAAAGGCCATCTGAAGATCGCTCGAAGGATAGATACCTTTGCAAGGGGCTCTTCTCGACCCAAAGTAGATTATTTCTTAAGGCCCAAAAGGGCAGGTTGTTTTTGAGAAAGTGCCAAATAGAAAAGCTAAAGAAAGACCAAGGGGTGACATGCCTGAAGACATCAAATTCAAGACAACAAACTAGTCATTGAAAACATAGTGATGGGCACATGAATGTCAATTTTAAAGCTCATAAAATAGCCATTGATCCTTTGAATCTATAGACCTAAATGCATTGACAAGCTTTAAGGCAAAGACCAGTAGAAACCAAGGAAGGAATATAATAACAAATTGAATCTAGGACCTAATTCAATTAAGTAGAAAAGGAGGAATGATAAAGGTAGGATCAGATCGCTAGGTTGACATTGAAAGTTGAAAACTTTCAATATCATAACTTATTTCTCTGCATTGATAAAATCAAATAGGTAACTGTCCCTAAGTTCCAGCCTATCTTCTTAACAGATTCCAATGTAACATGATGTGTTATTGTTCTCGAGTCCTTGAAAAGGCTATATAAGGGACTCTCTTCTATTGTAAAAGCATCTCTTTTTGACAATTAGAATGAAACTCTGCCCAAATTGAAAGGCATTTCTAAGACTTTGAGCTTAGTTTGTTGATCATATTTTATTATTAGAATAAGAACGCAAGGGATTTTTTAGAATTTGTGTTGTGATATCTTTGTTGTTGAGGAAATTGTTCTTATATCTTTTTCCTTAATATATCTTCTATTCCTTTTATTCAACAAGTAGAATTAGTGACAGTAGTCAAGAAGGTGTCCTGAAGAGTCAACTATGGAGAGACTTTGTGGCCCCATAATTGCCTTTAGTGTGTTTTCTTTTCATTTCTATGTAAAGGAACTTGGGATGAATTTATGCCCTCATTATCCTTCGTATCTTACTCTTGAGCAATTTAGGTGGAGACTTTGTGCTACGTCTCGATTTGTTGGTTATTACATCCTTTGCTGCATTTTACTATTACTACCAGGAGTATTCTTGTGGTTTGTTAAATAGTACTTCTGAAAGAAGAGGAGTGTTGTCTATCATTTCCCTTGAGTTTTTCCTTTGATTTGCACACATCATCTTTGAATAAAGAGAGATGGATGGTTTGTCCTACCCTTGAGTATTATTTTCTATATATATATATATATATATATATATATATATATATATATATATATATATAGCTTATCTATAGGGAACCTCCCCTTGATGAGAGGAGAGATCAGTCCCCTTCTGATGTGGTGAACCTACACATTTGGATGACTAATCTTCCTACTTTAACTGATCAGACCTATTTTTTTATCAGTAAGTTGATTGACAAAATATTCAACCAATAGTTTTTGGTGACTCCACTGGGGATATAATATCCATTATCCATTTATAATCTATCCATTCACCTTCACACTAACTAGAAAAGAACACACAGTTTAAAGCCTCAAGTTTCAAACTAAAGCAAGGTCAATTCTTTTCCATTTTTGTTTCTTAATCTGGCAGATTCAAGGTATACACAAAGCCAAAGGGCTAAAGGGATTATTGAACCTATATTTAAGTTGGTACAACAAAGTGATTTTGATTTGTTTCCTTCACCATCTCATCTCCAATGAACCAAGAGCTTTCCTCCTACTAAAGTCAAATCTCTATTGCTAGACAAAGTATCTACTTTTGTTGTTGATAAATCTTTGCCAATAATTACCCCTCTGAGATTTGTTATCCCTCCTTTTCATAATCCTACAATGGCAGTCCAAGGCCCCTAGGGTAATGCTTTTGGTCCTCTCAATCTTACTCCACCTCTACATGAGCTTCCATGTAGTTCAAAGAAGAAGTTCCCCAAATTCTATGTTGATGGGATTGTTCATCCTAATGAGCACATTGCAGCCTTCAACATAGCTTATGGAGTAATCAGAGTAGAATTTGAAGATGTAGCAGTCAGGATTTTTATGGAGACACTACAAGTTGCTGTTGTAGATTGGTTTTATCATCTACAGGCTTGATCAGTAACTAATTAGAATACTCTCAAAGATAAGTTTGAAGCCATATTTAAACCTACAAAAGATGCACATACACTTTTGGCTCAACTTACATAGATGAAGAAAGAGCCTTGTGAGCCTATGAGGGACTTCATAGCCAAATTTGACAAATTGAGAAATAGAATTATTATAATTACTCAACCTATAGCTAAGAATCTCAAATGCTTTTCATTAATTCTTAGTTACCTGAAGTAAGTTTTCTCTTGAGACGTGCTGGTCAAAGAGATCTTGATGCAGCTCAACATCTGGCCACCGAGGTAGAAGATGATCTCATCTTAGCAGGGAAGATAAGAAGAGATCTAAATAGAAATAGAGCTTCATCAGCTTTTGAATATTCATCTACAATCACCATAGATCCAATGGTGTAGAAATTGGCAAGTGAGTTGCTTGCTCTCAAAAATCAAATGGCTCAAGGAATGTCTCTTGCTCCTTTATACAGAAGGACATTCTCAAATTAGTCATGTTAGCACAATGCTGCCAAAAATCAAGGGCAACAGAATCACCTTCCTCTCCCATAAGGGAAACTTACCCTGAAAGCTCCTCTAACCAATTCAGTAATGGGATATCTTGAAGCAAAATCAGAGTTCTCTTTCTAACCTGAATTAAATCAAGAAAATGACGCTAATATCTTTGAATACAATCAAGAAGAATTAGTTGTCGACTCCCGCATTAGTTTCTTAAACTATCAGGATGAACTTGGAAGCAAAGGAAAAGCTTTTGATGGATCATATGTAGTGTTTACCAAGTCCAAAAACTAATCAGTCCAGTAAGCTGATAAAAGGAAGACAAAAGATCAACCGCAGCCAACAATCATGATTGCTAAGCATGGAATCATGATTGCTAAGCATGGAACCACTCTGCCTTTTCAGTCAAAAGATCTGGTAATCACCCAAAAGACAAGGACATCAATTTTGCCTTCCCCTTCTACTTCAAATTTTCAAATTAGCCTACCTCCCATCCCTCCTAATACTCAAAAATTTGAAGTACCTTTCTCTGTACCTAGCTCAATTTAGCCATCTGACATAATCGATCATGTAAAAAAGACAAAAATACAAATGTCTGAATTCAAATATTTGTAGTCCAATCCTGATCAATTAAATAAGCTGGTCCAATATGTCAAGAACCAAACTGTCCCAACAAGATAAAAGGCTAAAAAGTTAACTCTTAATTCTCCAAAGAACACGCCTATTCCAAATAATTTGGTCATTACTCCCCCAGCTGCTCTTGGAAAAATAGAACCTTTCTATGTTTCCTTGTTAATTAATGGCCACAAGCCAAGTAACTATATTATAGACTCAGGCACATCTGATAATGCCATGCCTACTAAAGTAGCTGAGTCTTTAGGTCTCACACTGAATAAGACATTTAGGAGATGTTTCTCCATGGAGAACAAACAAGTACCATTGCTAGGGCAAATCAAAGATGCCCAATTTGCATTTACATCCTTTCCAGACAAGAGAATCAAGATGACTATCTTGGTGGCTGATGTGCCAACATCCTATGGTATTTTGCTTGGATGAAATTCCTACAAGGATGTGGGAGGAGAACTAAGCATGGATCTATCTGAGGTAGGGATCCCTGTATAAGGCATAATGAAGAGGTTGATCCCTAAAAAGGAAGCAAAATATGTGGTCACCTAGACATCAGCCCCTAAAGCTCAAATTCTATTTGAATCCATAGGTATGGGTAACTACTTTCTATCTATAGATGAAGTGCATGAAACACCTGATATAATTCTTGAAAATGTCAACTCAAAAATCAGTTAAACTAGAACAATAGAAGAACTAGTAGGCTACAATACAAATGAAGAAGAACCCTCCATCTTTGATGAAGGAAAGTCTAAAGAAAAATTAGTATTAGATGAAATATGGATTTTGGAATTCAATGGTAGCTATTCCTCTACTGGTTTGGGAGCTGGGATTGTGTTGATATCTCCTCAAGGAGATATGTTTCCTTCATCTTACAAATTACAATTTAGCAACACTAACAATACAACTGAATACAAATCTCTACTGCTTGGAATGAAGGTTGCTCAAAAAAAAGGCATCAAGTTTCTTCATGCCAAAGGGGATGCTAAATTAGTGGTTTGTAAAGTAATAAATCCTTACCAAACTAAGAATGAAATATTACACCACTACCGCAACCTCGTTTGGGACCAAATTGAAAGCTTTGATGCATTCAACATTTTTGCCATACCCAGAGAGTCTAATGATAGAGCTAATGCACTTACTATTTTAGAAACTCTCTTAGTTCCTCATCCAAATTTCAAAGAAGACAGGTATACTATTGAGCTGGTCTATAGACCAAGTGTTTCTAACAATTCTGATCATTGGCAAATATTCAATGATGACCATCAAATCATTGCCTTCCTAGAATGAAAAGACAATTTTGAACAACTATGTTTTGAAGGCAGTAAACCTCAAAAGTATGAATCAACCTCTGAATCCAGTTCAGACATAAATAAAGAATTTTTATAGCTGAAAGGAAATAAAATTCCCAAAGGCCTAGTTTCTCTTGAGAAGCTGTTTGATAAGCATGATATATTCATCAAACAATAGCAAACAGATTCAAGTTTTTCTCAAGGATTCGATCAAGTAAATCTGACCACTAAAAAAATCCCAAGATGGTTAACATTGGTAAGTGCTGCACCCCTGAAGAAATATTCAAGTTCACCACTTTGCTCCATCAATACATGGATGTCTTAGCATATTCTTATGAAGACCTGAAGTCTCTCAGACTTGATGAAATTTGCCATGGCATTCCTCTCAAGGCTAACTCAATGCCCTACAAGCAAAACTCTAGACAGTATATTTTGAAAATATCAAGTACTATTCTATTTGAGATACAAAAAATGCTAAATGCTAGAATCATTTTCCCAATCCATCATTCCACATAGATTGCCAACA
Organism: Torreya grandis; assembly: GCA_037957365.1. NCBI lineage: Eukaryota > Viridiplantae > Streptophyta > Pinopsida > Cupressales > Taxaceae > Torreya > Torreya grandis. The sequence continues at coordinate 714,771 of JARHVA010005721.1, forward strand.
TAGTGCCTGTAAGGAAGAAGAATGGAAAAATTTGCATTTGTGTAGATTTCAAAAATCTAAATTAAGCATCTTTGAAAGGTAATTATCCTTTGCCAATTATGGATCAAGTGCTTCAAACGGTAACAGGTTCAGAGATGTTTTCAATGTTGGATGGCTTCTCAGGATATAATCAAGTTCAAGTTGGTAAAGCAGACCAACACAAGACTACATTCACCACACCTTGGGGTACATTTGCATATAGAAGAATGTCTTTTGGCTTGACAAATGTTGGTGCTACCTTTCAGAGAGCAATGGATCTAGCTTTTAAAGATGAAATTGGTAAATTCATAGTGGTAAACCTTAATGACTTGACTGTCTTTTCAAAGCATCAATTTGATCATGTACACCACTTACAATAAGTGTTGGAGCGCTGCCGCCAGAATGGTATTTCCTTAAATCCTAAAAGGTCTATTTTTGGAGTAACAGAGGGGAAACTCCTTGGACACATTATGTCAAAAGAAGGCATAAAGATTGACTCAAATAGAGTCAATTCTATTCAAGAGCTTAATTTTCCTACAAGTAAGAATGTTGTTCATTCTTTCTTCAGAAAGGTGAATTTATTACGGAGATTCATCCCCAAATTTACTAAGAAGACTAGACACATTATGAACATGATGAAAGGGAAGACCATTTTTAGCTAGACTAAAACAGGCAAGTCAGCATTTCAGGATATCAAGACCACCATTGTTCATGCCCCTAACTTGGTTTGTCCAGATTACAACAAAGATTTCATCATATACAGCTATGCATTTGAACACACTCTTTCAATAATTCTTGATCTATAGGACAATGAAGTTATGGAATATCCTATCTCTTTCATTAGTTGTCCTCTCAAAACCCATGAGATGAAGTATTCAAATGTAGAGAGACATGCTTATGCCTTGTTGAAACCTGTCAAACATTTTTGCTTCTATATTATGAATTCACACACTACTGCCTTAGTTCCTAACACTATAGTCAAGTCTATATTACTTCAGCAGGAGTTTGGCACAAAAAGAGGTAATTGGATTGCAAAGATCCAAGAGTTTGATCTAGACATTAAGCTAAAAAAGCTGGTCAGGGGTAAAGGCCTATGCCAATTAATTGCTGATAATAAGCCAGAAGACACACATCATGAAGAAATTAAAGTGGAAGAGACTCCAACAATCCTTTTTGTCTCCACTACCAATTAGTGGTATTCAAGTATCGCTCATTTCCTTACTTATGGTGAATGTCCTACTCATTTGTCTTACAAAGAAAAGAGGACTATCAAGTTGAAAGTTGCCAATTTTATCCTTTGGGACAATGGCTTGTATAAGAGAAGCATAGATGGAGTATTCCTTCACTGTGTAGACAAAGAGCAACAAAGCTAGCTTTTGAAAACTTTTCACAATCTAACCTATGGATGACATTTTTATGCTCCTGTGACTACTCACAAGATTTTGTGAGCCAGGTATTACTAGCCAACTCTTTTCCAAGATGCACATAAGTGGGTGAGAAAATGTGAACTCTGTTAGCAATTTATTAAAAGACCCAAGTTAGCTGCTATTCCTCTCAAGCCAGTGATCATAGAAGAACCTTTTCAATAATGGGGGATTGATTTTATTGAGACTATAAACCCATCTTCAAGTGTTGGACATGATTATGTCCTTATAGCAACTAACTATTTCACCAAGTGGGTAGAAGCAATCTCAACTAAGCATGCTACTTCAAAAGTTGTATGTAACTTCCTCAAAGAGAATATCATTTCTAGGTTTGGAGTTCTAATCAAAATTGTTACTGATAATGTAGTTTGTTTCACCTCTCAGGAGATTACACAATTATGTTTCTATTATGGAATTATACTCTCTCACTCTTCTGATTATTTCCCACAAGGGAATGGACAAGCTAAATCAAACAATAATAACCTGATAACTATCATCAAGAAGCTAGCAGATGATAATCAAAGAACATGGCATAAATCATTACTTTATGCTCTATGGGTAGACATAATCACACCAAAGAGGGCAATTGGTATGTCTCCTTTCCAACTTCTTTATGGTATCAATGTTGAGATACCAATCACCTTAGAATTGCCAGCCTTGAAATTGGCAAAGGCAATTGAAGATCAAACATATGAAAGCTCTCTTGATAAAAGAATCATGTGCCTGACTAAGCTGGAGGAATAGATAACCATGGTGGTGGAAAAAATTACTACTCATTAAAGTCTAGTAAAGAAACTCTTTGACTAGAAGGCCAAAAATTGTGATATCTAGATTGGGGATCAAGTCTTGATGTGGGACAAAAGGAGAGAACCAAAGGGGATGCATGGAAAGTTTGATCCTTTTGGAGAGGCCCATTTATAATTCATCAGCACATTGGTGAAAATAGATTTCTATTGAAATATCAAGATGGCACACTCTTTTCTTTGCATCATAATGGGCAGCATCTAAAACACTTTAACTCTTGAAGCATCAGATCATTACATATATATATATATATATGTGTGTGTGTGTACAATTTTTAATTTTATTTTGTTTTGTTTGTTATTCTTCTGATGCCTTTCATTTCTGGGTAGTATGACTCCATAGCCCAATTGTAAACATGAAGACACTAGAGATTCTAGAGTCTACTCCCTTCAATTCTTTTTTCAATTGACAGAAGTTCCCCAACTAGAGCCAGCTATTGTCCCCCAAAAAATATCACTCATTTTTGGGACAACATTTGAACTATTTTGGTCTTACAAACCAAAATTGTCTCTTCCCTTTTCAAAATTTGTCTTGGGCATTCAAATTCCTCAGTTTTCAAACTTCTCAAAAATCTATGGACTCTATAGGCTTAAATCTACGAACTCAACAGGAAGAGAAAATCTATGGACTCAGTAGGAAGAGAAAATATACAAACTCAGTAGGAAGAGAAAATCTATGGATTCTATAGGCCAAGGTTAATGGGCTTTACAGGTTGATTTCTATAGACTTGATTTCTATGGACTTTCTAGGCAAGTTCATTTCTACAGGTTCAAAGGCTTCTGTAGGTGGGTTCAACTAAAAGAATTAGTTTTTAACAGTTGGTCATTTTCAAGATTGGTTCAGTGCCTTCGTTCAATCAAAAATCTCCATCAGTAGGATCTAAGCAAAGAAGGCTTGAACCGTTGAACCATTGAATCACTTTGGTTCAAAGGTTCAATGAGTTCAAAGTTTAAAAGGTTCAATGCTTTCGGTTCAACAACGGGTTCAATCAAAGGAATAGTTTAATGGCTTGGTTCAACCAAGCGGTTCAATGCTTTATTTCACTTGGGTGGTTCATCCACTTTGTTTCAACACTTTGGTTCATCCTTTGGTTCAATCAAATGGTTCATCAGTCAGTTCAAGGCTTTGTTTGAACAGTTGAACCAAAACTTGGTTCAACAGTTGGTTCAAACAAATGGTTCAAAGGTAGGTTCAATCAAGTGGTTCAATGCTCAGTTCATCCACTTGGTTCAAAGGCTTGGTTCATTCAATTGAACCATCGGCTTGAACCATTTTGGTTCAAATCTTGATTCATCGGCTTGGTTTAATGTTTGGTTCAACCAAGTGGTTCATTACTTTGGTTCAATGAAGTGGTTCAATAGAGTGGTTCAACGTTTGGTTCAATCAAATAGTTTAATGGCTTGGTTCAACCAAGCGGTTCACTCAAAAAGTTCAAAGAAGCCTCCCGAAGGACAAGTGCCCTTGCACAAGGGCACTTGTTCAACAAAAACACCCTTTAGAAGGGTCATTTTTGAAGAAGGCTGCAAAGATAAATTCTTTCAAAAAATTTGTTTAAGGCAAACAGTCATAATTCTTTCAGACTTTTGTCTAAAGGAATTCCTTCGGACAAAAAGTCTGAAAGAATTCAGAGAAGTTGTGGGAGGAAATCCTGAAGGAATTCAAGAATATTTCAAACGAAACAATTTCACAGACTTTTTTTTTGTGGGAAAATATCCGCTAAGGAAAAGGCCATGAGAGACTTCTAAGGCAAAGGCCGTCGAAGGACCCCAAAGGGTAGGTGCCCTTGCGGGGGAATCTTAGTTTCCAAATTGTAGGACACATCCCTGAAGCTGAAAGGTCATCTTCCCTTCAGGAAGATATAAAATGAGAAATTTGAAGGAACAATCTAGTGACCCACCAGAATAAAGAAGCCCAAAGGCCATCTGAAGACCAATCGAAGGGCAGATACCTTTGCGAGGGGGCTCTTCTCGACCCAAAGAAGATTATTTCTTAAGGCCCAAAAGGGTAGGTTCTTTCTGGGAAAGTGCCAAATAGAAAAGCTGAAGAAAGACCAAGGGGTGACATGCTCTAAGATGTCAAGCTAAAGAAAGACCAAGGGGTGATGTGCTCTAAGATGTCAAATTCAAGACAGTGAACTAGCTGTTGAAAACATATTGACGGGCATGTGAACATCAATTTTAAAGCTCATAAAATAGCCATTGATCCTTTGAATCTACAGACTTGAATGCATTCACAAGATTTAAGGCCAAGACCATTAGAAAGTGAGGAAGGAACATAATAACAAATTGAATCCAGGACCTGATTCAATTAACCAGAAAAGGAAGAATGATGAAGGTAGGATCAAATCACCAAGTGGACATTGAAAGCTACAAAATTTCAATAGCATGACTTGTTTCTTTGCATTAATAAAATTAAATTGGTAAACACCCCTAATTTCTAGCCTATCTTCTTAACAGATTCCAATACAACACAATGTGTTATTGTTCCCGAGTCCTTCTTGAAGAGGCTATATAAAGGACTCTCTTCTATTGTAAAATCATCTCTTTTTGACAATCAAAACGAAACTCTGCCCAAATTGAAAGGCATTTTTGAGACATTGAGCTCAGTTTTTTGATCATATTTTGTTATTGGAATAAGAAAGCAAGTGATTTTTTAGACTTTGTGCTGTGATATATTTGTTGTTGAGGAAACTATTCTTATGTCTTTTTCCTTAATATATCTTTTGTTCCTTTAATTCAACAAGTAGAATTAGTGACAACAGTTAAGAAGGTGTCTTAAAGAGTTAACTGTGGAGAGACTTTGTGCCCCTATAATTGCCTTTAGTGTGTTTTCTTTTTATTTCTATGTAAAGGACCTTGGGAGACTTTGTGCCCTCATTGTCCTTTGTATCTTACTCTTGAGCAATTCAAGTGTAGACTTTGTGCTGCATCTCGATTTGTTGGTTATTACATCCTTTGCTACATTTTGCTATTACTACCAGGAGAATTCTTGTGGTTTGCTAAATAGTACTTCTAAAAGAAGAGGAGTGTTGTCTATCATTTCCCTTGAGTTTTTCCTTTGATTTTCACACATCATCTCTGAAGAAAGTGAGATGGATTATTTGTCCTACCCTTCAGTATTATTTTATGTTTATATATATATGGCTTATCTATAGGGAACCTCCCCTTGATGAGAGGAGGGATCAGACCCCTTCTGATGTGGTGAACCTATACATTTGGATGACTAATCTTCCTACTTTGGTTGATCAGACCTATTTTTTTATCATTATGTTGATCGACAAAATATTCAACCAATAGTTTTTTTGTTGTTGTCGCCCAAAAATATCACTCATTTTTGGGACAAAATTTGAACTATTTTGTTCCTACAAACCAAAATTGTCTCTTCCCTTTTCAAAATTTGTCCTGGGCATTCAAATTTCTCATTTTTCAATCTTCTCAAAAATCAATGGACTCTTCAGGCTTAAATTTACAGACTCTATAGGCTTAAATCTACAGACTCAATAAGAAGAGAAAATCTATAGACTCTATATGCCAAGTTTAATGGGCTTTACATTTTGATTTTTATAGACTTGATTTTTATGGACTCTGCAAGTAGGTTCATTTCTACAAGTTTGAAGACTTTTGTAGGTGGGTTCAACCAAAAGAATCAATTTCTAACACTTGGTCATTTTTAGGATTGGTTTAGTGCCTTGGTTCAATCAAAAATCTCCATCGACAAGCATTTAAGCAAAGAAGGCTTGAACCGTTGAACCATTGAACCACTTTGGTTCAAAGGTTCAATGAATACAAAGTTCAAAAGGTTCAACGATGGGTTCAATCAAAAGAACGGTTCAAAGGCAGGTTCAATCAAGTGGTTCAATGCTTTGTTTCACTCAGTTGGTTCATCTACTCTATTTCAATGCTTTGGTTCATCCTTTGGTTCAATCAAATGGTTTGTCAGTCAGTTCAAGGCTCCGTTTGAACTATTGAACCAAAACATGGTTCAACAGTTGGTTCAAACAAATGGTTCAAAGGCAGGTTCAATCAAGTGGTTCAATGCTCAGTTCATCTGCTTGGTTCATTCAATTGGTTCATTGGCTTAAACCATTGACTTGAACCATTTTGGTTCAAAGCTTGGTTCAATGGATTGGTTCAATGGATCAGTTTAATGTTTGGTTTAATCAAATGGTTCAACAACTTGGTCCAACCAAGTGGTTCACTCAAACGGTTCAAAGGAGTAGTTCAAATGCAAAAGTTCAAAGATCCTCCTGAAGGACAAAGTGCCCTTGTAGAGGGCACTTGGATGACAAAAGTACCCTTTGGAAGGGTCATTTTCAAAGAAGCCTCAAAAGGTAAATTCTTTCAAATTTTTGTTTAAGTCAGTCAAAAAAGTCTAAGGCATAATTCCTTCAAACTTTTGTCTGAAAGAATTCCTTCAAACAAAAAGTTTGAAAGAATTTGGAGAAACTGCGAGCAGAAAGCCCAAAGAAATAACCAAGGCAAACGAATGGAACAATTTCCATGGACTTTTTTCCATAGAAAATGTTTGCAGACTATTTGTCCATGGGAAATGTCTATAGACTTTTTGCCTACAAGAAATGTTTTTGGACTTTTTGTCCATGGGAATTTGTTCACGGAGAAATCCTGAGGAAAGCCCGTGAAAGACTTCTAAGGAAAAGGCCACCGAAGGACCCCAAAAGGCAAGTGCCCTTATGGGGGACTCTCAGCTACCAAATTGAAGGACATTTCCCTGAAGCTGAAGGGTCACCTTTCCTTTGGGAAGATATAAAATGAGAAATCTAAAGGAAGAATCTAGCGACCCGCCAGAATAAAAAAGCTTGAAGCCCATCTAAAGACTGCCAAAAGGGTAGATACCTTTATACGGGGCTCTTCTCAACCCAAGGCAAATCATTTCTTAAGGCCCGAAAGGGCAAGTTCTTTCCAAGAAGGTGCCAAATAGAAAAGTTGAAGAAAGACAAAGGGGTGATGCACCTGAAGATGTCAAATTCAAGACAGTGAACTAGCCATTGAAAACATAGTGATGGGCACATGAATGTCAATTTTAAATCTCATATAATAGCCATTGATCCTTTGAATCTATAGACCTGAATGCATTCATAGGCTTTAAGACCAAAACTAGTAGAAAGTGAGGAAGGAATAGAACAACAAATTGAATCCAGGACCTGATTTAATTAACTAGAAAAGGAGGAACGATGAAGGTAGGATCAGATCGCCAAGTGGACATTGAAAGTTGAAAACTTTCAATAGTGTGACTTGTTTCTCTGCATTGATAAAATCAAATGGGTAAATGCCCCTAAGTTCTAGCGTGTCTTCTTAATAGATTCCAATGCAACATGATGTGTTACTATTTTTGAGTCCTTCTTGAAGAGGCTATATAAGGGACTCTCTTCTATTGTAAATAGATCTCTTTTTGATAATCAAAACAAAACTTTGCCCAAATTGAAAGGCATTTTTAAGACTTTTAGCTTAGTTTGTTGATCATATTTTATTATTGGAATAAGAAAGCAAGTGATTTTTTAGACTTTGTGCTATGATATATTTATTGTTGAGGAAGCTATTCTTATGTCTTTTTCCTTACTATATCTTTTGTTCCTTTAATTCAATAAGCAGAATTAGTGATATCAGTCAGAAAGGTGTCCTAAAGAGTCAACTGTGGGGAGACTTTATGCCCCCATAATTGCCTTTAGTGTGTTTTCTTTTCATTTTTTTTAAAGGACCTTGGGATGAATTTGTTCCCTCATTGTCCTTCATATCTTACTCTTGAGCAATTCGGGTGGAGACTTTGTGCTTTATCTCAATTTGCTAGTTACTACGTCTTTGGTTACATTTTGCTGTTACTACTAGGAATATTCTTGTGGCTTGCTAAATAGTACGTTTGAAAGAAGAGGAGTGTTGTCTGTCATTTCCCTTGAGTTTTTATTTTGATTTGCACACATCATCTCTGAAGAAAGAGAGATGGATGGTTTGTCCTACCCTTGAGTATTATTTTCTATATATATATATATATATATAGGGAACCTACCCTTGATGAGAGGAGAGATCAGTCCCCTTCTGATGTGGTGAACCTACACATTTGGATGACTAATCTTCCTACTTTGGCTGATCAGACTTATTTTGTTTATCAATACACTGATCAACAAAATATTCAACCAACAATTTTTGGTGACTCCATTAGGGATATAATATCCATTATCCATTTATAATCTATCCATTCACCTCTATACTAACTGGGAAAGAATGCACAGTTTAAAGCCTCAAGCTTTAACTAAAGCAAGGTCAATTCTTTTCCATTTTTATTTCACAATCTGGTAGATTCAAGGTATACACAAAGCCAAAGGGCTAAAGGTATCATTGATCTTGTATTTAAGTTGGTACAACAAAGTGATTTTGATCTGTTTCCTTCACCATCTCATCTCCAATGAACCAAGAGCTTTCCTCCTACTAAAGTCAGATATCCATTTCCAGATGAAGTATATACTTCTGTTGTTGATAAAGCTTTGCCAATAATTACCCCTTTGAGATTTGTTATCCATCCTTTTCATAATCTTACAATGGTAGTTCAAGGCCCCTAAGGTAATGCTTTTGGTCCTCTCAATCTTAATCCACCTCTACATGAGCTTCCACATAGTTTAAAGAAGAATTTACCCAAATTTTATGGTGATGGGAAAGTTCATCCTAATGAACACATTGTAGCCTTCAGTATAGCCTATGGAGTAATCGGAGTAGAATTTGAAGATGTAGCAGTCAGGCTTTTTGTGGAGACACTATAAGGTGCTAATGCAAATTATTTTTATCATCTATAGGCTCGATCAGTGACTGATTGTTATACCCTCAAAGCTAAGTTTGAAGCTAGATTTAAACATATAGAAGATGCACATGCACTTCTGGCTCAACTTACATAGATGAAGAAAGATCCTCATGAACCAATGAGAGACTTCTTAGCCAAATTTGACAAACTGATGAACATAATTATTGTAATTTCTTGACCTACAGCTTAGAATCTCAAATGCTTCTTCATTAATTCCTAGTTACCTAAAGTAAGTTTTCTTTTGAAATGTACTGGTCAAATAGATCTTGTTGTAGCTCAACTTTTGGCCACTAAGGTAGAAGATGATCTCATCTCAGCAGGGAAGATAAGAAGAGATCTAAACAAAAATAGATCTTCATCATCTTCTGAATATGCATCTATAGGAACCACTGATCTAATGGTGCAAAAGTTGGCAAATGAAGTTCTAGCCTTGAAAAATCAAATGGTGCAAGGAATGTCTTTTGTTCCTTCATACAGAGATATGCCAAGAAGGACATTCCCAAATCAGTCATATCAGGGCAATGCTACTAGGAATCAAGGGCAACAAAATCACCTTCCTCCCCCATAATGGAAACTTTCCCTTGAATCTCCTCCAACCAACTCAGTAGCTGGATATTTGGAAATAGAACATGTTTTCTCTTTCCAACCTGAGTTTGAGCAAGAAAATGAAGCTGATATCCTTGAAGATGATCAAGAAGAACTAGTTGATGACTCACACATTGGTTTTCTAAATTATCAAGATGAACCCAAAAGTAAAGGAGAAGCTATTGATGGATCATATGCAGTGTTTACCAAGTCTAAGAACCAATCAGTCTAGGAAACTAATAAAGGGAAGATAGAAGAGCAACATCAACTAGCAGTCACAATTGCTAAGCATGGAACCATTATACCTTTTTAGTCAAAAGATTTGGTAATCACCCAAAAGGTAAGTACATCAATTTCACCTTCACCTTCTACTTCAATTTCACAAACTAGCCCTCCTCCCATCCCTCCTAAAACCCAAAAGGTTGAAATGCTTTATTTTATTCCTAGTCTAATTCAGCCATTGACATAATTGATTATGTCAAGAAGACCAAAATTCAATTGTCTAAATTTGAATATTTGCCGTCCAATCCTGATCAATTAGATAGGTTGGTCCAATGTGTCAAGAAACAAACCATCCCTATAAGATAAGAGGTTAAGAAAATAATTCTTGGTTCCCCAAAGAACATGTCCATTCTAAATAATCTTGTCATTAATCCTCTAGCTTCCCCTATAAAAATAGAACCTTTTTATGTTTTCTTGTTAATAAATGGTTATCAGCTCAACAATTGCATCATTGATTATGGGGCATCTGAAAATGTCATGCCTAATAAAGTAGCTAAGTCTCTAGGACTCACACTGACCAAGACATTTGGGAGATGTTTCTCCATGCAGAACAAGCAAGTACCACTACTGGGGCAAATCAAAGATGCCCAATTTGCATTGGCAGCCTTTCCAGACAAGAGAATCAAGATGACTGTCTTGGTGGCTAACGTCCCAACATCATATGGCATTTTGCTTGGAAAAATTTTCTACAAGTATGTGGGAGGAGAACTAAGCATGGACCTTTCTGAGGCAAAGATCCCTGTCCAAGGTGTGATGAAGATATTGCTCCCTAAAAAGGAGGCAAAACACGTAGTCACACAAACATCAGCCCCTACAGCACAAAATTTTTTTTAGTCTTCAAGCAGGGGTAATTATTTATTTACCATAGAGGATGTCCATGTTTCTATAGATGAAAGTCCTATAGTTGACAATCCAAGAATTGATCCAAACAAGACTTTAAGAGAATTGGTATAGTGCAGTATAAACAAGGAAGGATCTTTCATCCCTAATGAAGAGAAATCCTATAGGAGAATAGCTTCTGATAATGCTGGAATCCTAAAATCTAATGGCAGCAATTCTTCTACCAATGATGGAGTTAGGACTGTGTTGATATCTCCTCAAGGAGATATTCTTCCTTCATGTGATTTACAAGTTAGCAACACCAACAACATAGCTAGATGTGAATCTCTATTGCTCGAATTGAAGATTGCTCAAGATGAAGAAATCAGACTCCTTCACATCAAAGGAGATGTTAAGCTAATAATTTGTCAAGAATTTGATATGGACAATCCAATCATATGCTAGACTAAACTAGAAGAACAACTAATTATGGTAATGAACCACGCTACTACAAATTAAAATTAGGCAAAGGAACCCTTCGTAGGGAAAGCAAGCAGTTATGGTTTTTAGTTTGAAGACCACATCCTGCCATAGAGTAAAAATTAAAAAAGACCAAGAGGAAGATGCAGAAAATTGGTTCCCTGGTGGAGAGCTCCATTCGCCCATCACCATTTTTCAGGGCAAAACATTTTCCTCCTAGTTTACCAAGATGGCACACTATTTTTAGTCTCTTAAGAAGAAGCATCTGAAATACTTCAATTCCTGAAGTATCATATCATTTCATCTGTACATATGTATATTTGTATAGTTTGTAGTTCTATTTTATTTTATTTGTTTTCTTTTTTGATGCCTTCCATTTCTAGGTAGCATGACTCCATAGCCCAATGGCATACTTCAAGGCATTAGAGATTCTGGTTTCTACTCCCTTCAATTCTTTTTTACAATTGATATAAGTTCCCCAACTGGAGTCAGCTGTTGTCCCCCAAAAATATCACTCATTTTTGGAACAACATTCGAACTATTTTGGTCCTACAAACCAAAATTGTCTCTTCCCTTTTCAAAATTTGTCCTAGGCATTCAAATTCCTTATTTTTCAAGCTTCTTTAAAATTTACAGACTCTACCAACTTAAATCTATAGACTCTATAGGCTTAAATCTATGGACTCAATAGGAAGAGAAAATCTATGGACTCTACAGGCCAAGTTCAATGGACTTTACAAGTTGATTTCTACAGACTTGATTTCTATGGACTCTTTAGGCAGGTTCATTTTCACAAGTTCAAAGACTTCTATAGGTGGGTGTAACCAAAATAATCAGTTTTTAACACTTGGTCATTTTCCAGATTGGTTCAATACCTTGGTTCAATTAAAAATCTCCATCGGCAAGCATCTAAGCATAGAAGGCTTGAACTATTGAACCGTTGAACCACTTTGGTTCAAAGGTTCAATGAGTTCAAAGTTCAAAAGGTTCAAAGATTTTAGTTCAATGGTGGGTTCAATCAAAGGAACGGTTCAAAGGTAGGTTCAATCAAGCAGTTCAACACTTTATTTCACTCAGTTGGTTCATGTAGAGTAATTTTTACTCTACGTCGTATTTAATTTTTTTAGTCGAGCACTACAATTTTGGTTCCTGCATAAACTAGATGTTGTGATAGATTTTTGAAGTAGAGGGTGGGTTCATTTTTGCCTAAGTTTTGAAGTGCAATGGAAGCTGCCAAGTGTCACTCTCTGAGCATGGGTCTCCTTTTCTCCCTTTTGTTTTCATCATCTCATTTTCCCATAAGTATTGAATTTGAGTGGAAGCTGCCAAGTGTCACTTTTCAAGAAAGAGAGCCAACCAGCTGGTGTCCTTCGAGGCCCTTTTTTTAACTTTTTGGAAGGCCACATAATGTGCCACGTACCCAGTAATGGCTAAGCAGAATGCACCAAGTGTCAGCATCTGTGTCTCACAGAATCACCCATGTTTCATTCTTTTTTAGCAAAGACTTTCAATGAGCTAAGTAGTAGAGAAAGTGGAAAGCACCAGGTCATAGTTGTAGAAGGCCCTGAACTACCTTTTTAGAAGAAAGTAGAAGCCTCCACGTGTCAGCATCTGAAGGATGCTTGGGTTCATGCTTTGATTTAACGCAAAAAGGCATCATTCTATTTTGCTTAAGTGCCATAAAGAAGTGGAAGCTACCAAGTGTCACTCTTTGAGTCCCTTTCTTACTCCATCCTTGTAAAAAGTGGAAGGTGCCACATACCCCTAGAAGAAGAAGTGGAAGATGCCATGTATCTTCTCAGGAGCAGCAGAAGTCACCATGTGTCAACTTTTGAGGGACAATCTTCGAGCCTATTTTCTAAATAAAGATTGTGGTGGGTCTTGGACATTATTTCAAAGGACTATGGAAGCATCGAGTGTCAACAAGTGAAGCCTACCACCTACATCCATCCCATTCTTAAGAGTTGTTAGAGCAAGGAATGTGGTGATTTTTGTTTTGATAAAACTACAAAGTATCGAGGAAGCGGATTGTGACAGGTGTCAAAGGAAAGCATTCATGAGTAGAATATAGAAAAGTGAAAGAAGCCAAGTGTCATTCTCCGGTGCCCTCTAGACAAAAAAGGAGAATTTTCATGGATTGACTAAGTGTCCTCGTGTCCATCTATCTATTACAAGAAAGATGGAGGGAAACTAGGCAGAAGTTATTCCTAGTAGATAGAACAGTACACCAAGTAGATTTGTGGAAACTGTAGGCATTAAAGGGCCGTCTATTTGTCCCCTGTAGGAAGAGGTAGAGTAGATATTTGAGCAGCCAAAAAGGTGATGGAATGAGGAATTTTAGGCATGAAGAGAGGTACTAGACATGGATCACCATACTGTAGTCAGGGCAGTTTTTGATAAGACTAGGGTACATTTCAAGCATTAAAAGCACCATTTGTTGTCCCTTATGGGTGAAGGATGGAGTAGAATTGTGCAGGAAAGAGAGCGATGTAAGGAGTGATCCAAGGCTATAAAAGAAGAAGAATTTTAAGACAAAAGGGGGGGAATTTTTTTGATAGTTTAGACTTTTTGTAGTTTTTGACCAGTAATATCATTTGCTCTTGTCTCAATTTTCTTGAGTTGTAAAGCTGATATAATTGTGCATGTTTCTATGCCTTTTATGTGGTTGAATGAATTAAGAATATTAAGATCCATGCCTTGGTTGGTGTTATTTGTGTTAGTTGCAAAGTAGTCTATGCTGTAGATTCTCTAAAGTTGTGATTAGAAATGTCATTTTCTTTTGTCTTGTTTTCTTGAGTTGGAAGGTTTGCATAACAGTACGTGACTTCTGTGCCTCTTATGTGATTGGAATATTTTGTTAAGAAGATTGAACACTATGCCTTTGTTGACATTCTATATATCTCAGTAAAAGAATTCCCTATTGAGAGCCTCTGTTTCTATTATTTCAATCTTTTACATTTATCATGCACTTGTCTGCTCTTAAATGTAATTGAATCCTATAATAGTCTCATTGTGCTCTAGATAGGATTAGGATTACACTTAGGTGCATTGCCATAGTTAGGTTTTAATTCCTACATTTGCATTTTTATTTAATCTCCTATCCCTTTTCCCCAACACTTGATACAAAAGAAGAGGCCGGCTTCTCTAAAATTTGAAGGTTGTTTCAAGCCGCATTGTCCCATAGCTTGAAACTTCCCATTGTTGATTGCTTAAGAATCAATCACAATTTTAAATCATCAACAGTTTTTGGCACACTCAGTGGGGCCCGATCTTTTAAGGAGTTGAAGAATTTTGGTGTGTTCTTTAACCAATTAGCCTTTGGAGGTTTTTAGCAACACCAATAATGACTCTGAGTCAAATCAGATGATCAAGCAGTCTTGGTATCATCAATAAATCACCTTTTAGTTTGTATAATTATGTTATTCATAGCTATGGGTCTTATTCTCCTTCATATATGTTTAATCAAGAACAAGCTTCTCCTAGATTCATGTCAAGTAACAAGGATGCAGATGATCATGCGCTATACCAATCTTGTGCCTAGTCTCCTCAATATGTCACATCCCATGCTCAACCTAACCTTATCTTCACCATCAAAAAAGCATTGCTGGGATTTAAAAAATATGTGTTAGAGCTTGACAACAAAAGGGGATATGGCCAAGAAATTCCTTGTCATGTCATCCATCAAGTAAGGGATGCAATAGATCTGATTAAAAGTGAGTGGGATCCCATTGAAAGGGCAAATTGGCAAGGGCTTACATATGAGATGATAGATGTGTGTGAATTGATTGCATTTATAGAAGAGAAGCTAAGCATTCATGAGAGATAGCGTTACCAAGTATATCAAAATGCCTATTCACCACCACAAATTCTAGATCAATCATATGCCACCCCTGTTCATGAGCAAGGTCAAACCTGTCAAGGTCACTTCCTCAATAATGTAGAGTCTATGACAGCAACAAGGGAAGAGGACCCCAAATTCTCACTTCTTCCTCAAGTCCCTTCCACCCTTCCTCAATAAGCTTCTTGTTTTCCATCACAGTCCTCCTCCTTATCCCTTTTTAGAGAAGAATATGTTTTGGAGGAAGTGAATAAGTATGTAGAGGAATATGCTCAGTTCATGGTTAGTCAAGAAGATTTTATGGGTGAAAATGAGGAATAAATTGCCATAGGTACCCCCTTTGATGAACAAGAGGATAAGTCACAAGCTTTTTTCTTAACTTCAAATGAGGAGGATATCATTTTTGAATTTTTTCTCACTTTCCAAGAAGATATGGAGGAACATGGACACTCCCTTGACCAAGTCATTGAGACAGGTGACACTATCTTTCAAGAAGGCTACAAACTAGTTAGATATGGAGAAGATAACTTTGAGACTCAATTGAGTATGCAGAAAAGATGCTAGCTTTCAGACTTATCCTTTCAAGAGGATGAAGTCACCAAGGAGCATGATGATGCAATAGAGCTAGAATTTGAAGGAGATAAGCTGAAAGATAATGGATATCAAAAGGCACAGAGTGAAGAACCAACAACCATCAATTTCTTGATGACACACAATAACATGAAGAACCTATATTCAATGGGCTTTCAAGAACTAGAAGAGTTTGTGGGTGTCGAACACATGTTTTACTCAGACTCGTTCAAGTGCAAACACATCCATGTGGCCAATCCAGAGGACATTCCACCAAAGAAATACCTTTTACAATCACTAGTATGGAAACATAAGTTGGCTTGTCATAAAGAAGACATTGGAAAGCTCATTTTTGATCTTGGAAGGAAATAAGGATGTTTAATTAATGTAGTTAGGTAGTTCCCATTCTCGTATTGTTTTGTTTTCCATTATTTTCTTGCTTTTCTTTTAAAAAATAAGCATTTTAAATGCAGAGTTAGTGTCTTAGAAATTTTAATTATTTTAAATTTTTCCACATTAAATGCTTCCCCAAATCTTTTGAGATCTCTAAGGTACCTTGCACCACATAGCATGTCCACCTCGCTGTTTCTCAAAAATTGAGTAGGATTTGCTTATGGTCATCTAAAATTAATGCTATTTGGGACTTGATAGGCCCATAAATATCCCTTAGCAAGTTTTAAAGTTTATAATCTCTCAAGCATTCTTGCATCTGCAAAAATATCCTACTCATTGCGATTATTAGTGCCTAGTAAAAGTTTGTTTCAACGAGTGTGTTTTTATCTTGCACAAGGCTCATACTAGGTATTATACAAGAGATATAAAGATGTTAGGAACATCATATTTACAATAAGGAATAGGGACACCTAGATATCTTGATAGGTTACTAGCTAGTAAATTATATGTTGCAACTTCTACACAACCACCAATGAGCTATTTGAGAACCAAAGTCCTAGGAGTTGGATAAACTAGTGACCCTTCAAAGGTAAGGGATTATGTAGATAGAATCATGGACTCAATCTTGCAAAGGGATAGCAACAAGAACCTAAGAGAAGGAGCACACCAAAGGTGTTTACAAAGAGCCAGAGCAAGGCAATATGAGACATTTGAAATGAGGATATGGACCTCACAACTAGCCTAATTCATTGTCCCAGCCATGCATCTATGCCTTGATGTGATCCAATTATGCGTAGACTTTCTCCATGCACAATCTTGCACCATCTAATAGGGCCCCTTCATGCTACAGGTCACCCCACAAGCTATCAGTGACATGCATTCCCTACAATATGACAGTACTACCACCTTCCCCACCATTGATAGGATGCAAAAGATGCGGGTGAATGTCAACACTCAGACAAGGTTTTTGAGGTCTGTGTTTCAAATGGCTGATGGCAATTCAATGGTACCCACTCTCCCTACATCAAGAGCTTAGTTCACACCTGCTAGCCAAGATGCACTATCGATGATGGCCCTCATCTTTGGCATGAAGGATGACATGGTGGTATATGCTGAGCATATGGCCATCCTTTTTTGGCTGAAGGCAGTCGACAAAATGTAAGAGTATCGACTTGACTTCTCAAAACACATCACTTTCTCAATGGTGGAGCAGCTGACCCAGTTCAGGTTAAAAGGGGTATTCAGGTATTCCTCCTTTTTATTCCATCTTATACTGCATCAAAACCCTAACCTTTTCACTCACTTTATGAATCTGAACTTATATGACCTAGCTTTCGACCCCCAAAGGACCATTCCTATGTCTGCATGGACACATGTTTTATTAAAAACTAGTGACTTGTATGATTTTTGGGAACTATTCGTTATCCCTATTCTTCATTGACTTAGCCTTGAGCCTGTCATAAACAAGTTATTCCCAAGTGTCATGAACCTCCTGGTCAATTGCCCAATCTTGTGTGACTTTTATTTTGGGTCTCGTCACATTATTATAATGGCCCATGTATTTTGTGGAGAACCAGTATTGCTACCAAAGACCTTAACTCTTAGGTTAGCATTCTTGGAAGTCATCAGGTAGGTATCTATAGTTGATAATGAGTATGGTTTTGGGAAGAAGAAAAGGAAAATGTACAATCTTTCATGGATGGTAGGCAATGTAAGCCTGGAAGCTAGAGAAGTTGAAACTATGCTGTTAAGGAGGCTGGCCTTCCTAGGGTTCCTATTAGTTGAGGATAAATGGGTTTATGACCCAGCTGATTACATAGCTTCCGTGGTGAGGAAAAATAGGATTGGAGCTAGGATTGCACATGAAGGCTGCCCTTTTTGGGAGACCAAGAAAAACCCTGTAGAAGATGCCCCTAGTCTCTATATTGAACTAACGGATTTTCCCCTACCACAAAGTAGGCAATGGGAAACCTTCTATGATAGATAGAGTGATTATGATCCCAAAGTCAAGATGACTTCAGGTTTGAGAAGGATGCTGAGGAGTAAGGGTTGGGATGTAGAGAAGATTGAGGCCTATTGGAAATATAGGCAAGAAATTTCCCAAACCACCGATGCTTTCAGAGGCATAGACTCCGGTGAAAGGTGGGAAGAACTCTGGGATGAGTGGCATCCCTCCCCTACATCTAGCCTAGAAACAAGCCAATTACCAACACTTGGGATAGAGTAGGAAGTTGAAGTAGGACCAAGCTAGCAATCGTAGACTTCAAAGCAAGTTGAAACTATCATAGAAAAACCAAGGAGTTATGGTGTCTTCACCACCAAGAGCCTCCCCATCATTGGGAGTGATTGAAGTCCCCAGTTCTCCACATGTGCCACTAACAACAATAGAGGTAGAAGGGAGACAAATGTAGCCAGAGGCAGAGACACCTAGGAAGAGGAGGGTATAGTTCCATTTAGAATTAGAGGGGGAAGAGGAGCCTTCATAGTGCCTAGTACAGAGCACTATAACTTCCCCTCAGGTAAGTATTACTCCCCATCCTCCCTCTCAATCTATTCCTCACCTTGTTGGCATGATGCCTCCACCCAGTCAGATGACACCTCCAACCACTACTGCCATTCCCATTTTGCAAGTCACCCCATCATTGGCACCTTAGGCCCTAACATTACCCCATTTCTCCCCCTATGTTCCTAGAAAGATGCCCCTACAACTCACCCCTAGCCAGCCAATGGCTATCCAATATGGCTTGCCATAAGGGTATCCTTTCACAAAGGGACATATTTCATCCCCTTCCACCTTCCAGACGTAGGCCGATGCTGCTAGGAGGGAAAGAGAGGCCTGGTTGGAGAAGAAGAGGATTAAAGAGAATAAATCACTAGCTATTCCACACCTGTAGTCACAATTTGACCCCATCCAATAACAACTGATGGTGACCCATTTGTCACCCAACATTGCTAAGTTGAGTGAGCAAATGCAGTTGGAGGACTACACAATGAACACAATGGCCATTGACATGTCCCTATTTAGGCCCAAGGATAGAGTTGAGTTGCTGATTGAATCCACTTCTATAGTCATAGAAGATTATTTGAAGAAATCAAAAATACTTCAAAAGATGGAGGCTGATTTGGCCATAGAAAAGGCAAACTGTAATAGTTTGGCCAAAGAAATAAACAAGAAAGATAATGAAATAGTTAGTCTACATAAACAATTGCAAGATATTGTTTCCCTCTAGACTCAATGGGCAATCTAGGCCCAGAATGATTCATTGAAGACAGAGCTCACACTCACAAAAGATACAACAATAACCCTAAGGCAGGAGAATGCAACATTACAGGGAAGAGTCAAAAGACTTCAACTATAAATTACCCAGTCATAGCAAAGGTTGCTAGAGGAGCAAAACAAGGCTATGACTTTTCAAGCCTAGTTTCAAGCAGAGCAACAGAGGATGGCACAACTAAAAACTAAGCTGGCTAATAGGCCAAGAGGTGTTGGAGTAGTGTAACTGGTGAAGGATCTCTATGAGTTAGTGTGGGAGAGAATCTCTTTAGAGATTATCTAGCTTAGGCCATTTCTCACCTTCTTGCTCAATGCACAGCAACTGTGTGAGAGGGTGGAGAATTTATTACTAAACACTCTGGACACAGTCCCCAAAAGAGTCACAAACTCCCATTCATTGCTACAGAAGCTCTATGACATGATGGATGTGACATTGGCAGCCATGGGGATCCCTAACAGAATGGCTGTTACAAAATGGGTCAATGAGGTGCTCACTTGCAATGCCACAGCCAATAGTTGGAAAGAACATCTTGAATTTATGAAAGAAGGCATCGACAAGATGAGACACCATATTGAAGATCTAGTGTAACTAGGCCTTCCTTCCCCATTTTTGGATGCAAAGATGGTGCTGATGGTGGACCCAATTGAACCATTGCTGCTGGAAAAATAAAGGGATCAGACAATTTTCCAAAGCTTGTGGGATGAGAAGTTGAAGTTGTCTTGATTCTTGTCTCCTAGTTGGAATTCAAACTGAAAGCCATGGTCCAAATCTTGCAAACCTTTTCACACAAAGATATCATTAACCTTCATCTAGCTTTCATTGAATTGCAGAGCAAGCAAGGGTTATCTAACCATGAGTGGTCTATCTACCAAGAGGCTCTTTTGAAGCTGTAATTTCCACAATTTTGATAGAGCAAGAGTTGAGTTCTTTTTGAGCAAGCTCAAAAGTCCTAGGGGTCACTAGTAACTATAGAGTAATTTTTAATCTACGTCGTATTTAAATTTT
The DNA here is from genome assembly GCA_037957365.1 of Torreya grandis. NCBI lineage: Eukaryota > Viridiplantae > Streptophyta > Pinopsida > Cupressales > Taxaceae > Torreya > Torreya grandis. The sequence continues at coordinate 735,071 of JARHVA010005721.1, forward strand.
TTGGTCGAGCACTGCAATTTTGGTTCTTGCATATCTTGGACATCACAACAGAGTTTTGAAGCAGAGGGCGGGTTCATTTTTGCCTAAGTTTTGAAGTGTAGTGGAAGCTACCAAGTGTCACTCTCTGAGCATGGGTCTCTTCTCCTTTTTATTTCTATCATCTCATTTTCCCCTAAGTATTGAATTAAAGTGGAAGCTACCATGTGTCACTTTTTGAGACATGGAGCTAACCAACTAGAATCTTCTAAGGCCCTTTTTGTAAATTTTGAGAAGGCCAGAGAATGTGCCACATACCCAATAACAGCTAAGTGGAACACACCAAGTGTCAGTATCTATGTCTCACAAAAGCACTTGCATTTCATTCTTTTTTAGCAAAGACTTTCAATGAGCTAAGCAACAGAGAAAGTAGAAAGTGCTAGGTGGTAGTTGCAGAAGGCCCTAAACTACCTTTTTAGAAGAAAGTGGAAGCCTCCAGATGTCAGCATCTGATGGATGCCTCAGTTCATGCTTTGATTACATAGAAAGGCATCATTTTATTTTCCTTAAGTGCCATAAGGAAGTAGAAGCTGCCAAGAGTCACTCTCTGAGACCCTTTCTTACTCCATCCCTGGAAAAAGTGGAAGGTGCCACATACCCATAGAAGAAGTGAAAGATGCCACGTATCATCCCAAGAGCAATGGAAGTTGCCATGTGTCAACTTCTGAGGGACCATCTCTAAGCTTAATTGCTAAATAAAGATTTTGGTGGGTCTGAGATGTTATTTTAAAGGACTATGGAAGTGCCGAGTGTTAACAAGCAAAGCCTACCACCTACGTCCATCCCATTCTTAAGAGTTGCTAGAGCAAGGAATGTCATGAGTTTTATTTTGATAAAACTACAAAGTATTGAGGAAGTGGATTGCGGCAAGTGTTGAAGGAGAAGCATTCATGAGCAGAATATAGAAAAGCTAAAGCATCCAAGTGTCATTATTTGGTGCCCTCTAGACAAAAAAGGAGAATTTTCATGGATTGACTAAGTGTCCTCGTGTCCATCTATCTATTACAACAAATATGGAGGGAAACTAGGCGGAAGTTATTCCTAGTAGATAGAACAATACAACAAGTAGATTTCTGGAAACTGTAGGCATTAAAGGGCCGTCTATTTATCCCCTGTAGGAAGAGGTAGAGTAGATATTTGAGCAGCCAAACAGGTGATGGAATGAGGAATTTTAGGCATGAAGAGAGGTACTAGACATGGATCACCATGCTGCAATCAGGGTAGTTTTTGATAAGACCAGGGTACATTTGAAGCATTAAAAGCACCATTTGTTGTCCCTTATGGGTGAAGGATGGAGTAGAATTGTGCAGGAAAGAGAGCGATGTAAGGAGTGATCCAAGGCTATAAAAGAAGAAGAATTTTAAGACAAAAGGGGGGGAATTTTTTTGATAGTTTAGACTTTTTGTAGTTTTTAACCAGTAATATCATTTGCTCTTATCTCAATTTTCTTGAGTTTTAAAGCTGATATAATTGTGCATGTTTCTGTGCCTTTTATGTGGCTGAATGAATTAAGAATATTAAGCTCCATGCCTTGGTTGGTGTTATTTGTGTCAGTTGCAAAGTAGTCTATGCTGTAGATTCTCTAATGTCTTGTTTTCTTGAGTTGGAAGGTTTACATAATAGTACATGACTTCTGTGCCTCTTATGTGATTGGAATATTTTGTTAAGAAGATTGAACACTATGCCTTTGTTGACATTCTCTATATCTCGGTAAAAGAATTCCCTATTGAGAGCCTCTGTTTCTATTATTTCAATCTTTTACATTGATCATGCACTTGTCTGATCTTAAATGTAATTGAATCCTATAATAGTCTCATTGTGCTCAAGTTAGGATTAGGATTACACTTAGGTGCATTTCCATAGTTAGGTTTCAATTCCTGCATTTGTGTTTTTATTTAATATCCTATCCCTTTTCCCCAACACTTGATACAAAAGAAGAGGCCAGCTTCTCTAAAATTTGGAGGTTGTTTCAAGCCACATTGTCCCATAGCTTGAAACTTCCCATTGTTGATTGGTTAAGATCAATCACAATTTTAAATCATCAGCAGTTTTTGGCACACCCGGTGGGACCCGATCTTTCAAGGAGTTGAAGAATTTTGGTGTATTCTTTAACCAATTAGCCTTTGGAGGTTTTTAGCAACACCAATAATGACTCTGAGTCAAATCAGATGATCAAGCAGTCTTGGTATCATCAAGAAATCACCTTTTAGTATGTATAATTCTATTATTCATACCTATGAGTCTTATTCTCCTTCATATATGTTTAATCAAGAACAAGCTTCTCCTAGATTCATGTCAAGTAACAAGGATGCAGATGATCATGAGCTATACCAATCTTGTGCCTAGTCTCCTCAATATGTCACATCCCATGCTCAACCTAACCTTATCTTCACCATCAAAAAAGCATTGCTAGGATTTAAAAAATATGTGTTAGAGCTTGACAATAGAAGGGGATATGGCCAAGAAATTCCTTGTCATGTCATCCATCAAGTAAGGGATGGAATAGATCTTATTAAAAGTGAGTGGGATCCCATTGAAAGGGTAAATTGGCAAGGGCTTACATATGAGATGATAGATGTGTGTGAATTGATTGCATTTCTAGAAGAGAATCTAAGCATTCATGAGAGATAGCGTTACCAAGTATATCAAAATGCCTATTCTTCACCACAAATTCTAGATCAAGCATATGCCACCCCTGTTCATGAGCAATGTCAAACTTGTCAAGGTCACTTCCTCAATAATTTAGATTCTATGACAACAACAAGGGAAGAGGACCCCAAATTCTCACTTCCTCCTCAAGTCCCTTCCACCCTTCCTCAATAAGCTTCTTGTTTTCCATCACAGTCTTCCTCCTTATCCCTTTTTAGAGAAGAATATGTTTTGGAGGAAGTGAATAAGTATTCAGAGGAATATGCTCAGTTCATGGTTAGTCAAGAAGATTTTATGGGTGAAAATGAGGAAGAAATTGCCATAAGTACCCCCTTTGATGAACAAGAGGATAAGTCACAAGATTTTTTCTTAACTTCAGATGAGGAGGAGATCATTTTTGAATTTTTTCTCACTTTCCAAGAAGATATGGAGGAACATGGACACTCCTTTGACCAAGTCATTGAGACAGGTGACACTATCTTTCAAGAAGGCTGTAGACTAGTCAGATATGGAGAAGATAACTTTGAGACTCAATTGAGTATGCAGAAAAGATGCTAGCTTTCAGATTTATCCTTTCAAGAGGATGAAGTCACCAAGGAGCATGATGATGCAATAGAGCTAGAATTTGAAGGAGATAATCCAAAAGACAATGGATATCAAAAGGCATAGAGTGAAGAACCAACAACCTTCAATTTCTTAATGACACACAATAGCATGAAGAACCTATATTCAATGGGCTTTCAAGAACTAGAAGAGTTTGTGGGTGTCGAACACATGTTTTACTCAGACTCATTTGAGTGCAGACACATCCATGTGGCCAATGTAGAGGACATTCCACAAAAGAAATACCTTTTGTAATCACTGGTATGGAAACATAAGTTGGCTTGTCATAAAGAAGACATTGGAAAGTTCATTTTTGATCTTGGAAGTAAATAAGGATGTTTAATTAATGTAGTTAGGTAGTTCCCATTCCTGTATTGTTTTATTTTCCATTATTTTCTTGCTTTTATTTTAAAAAATAAGCATTTTAAATGTAGAGTTAATGTCTTATAAATTTTAATTATTTTAAATTTTTCCACATTAAATGCTTCCCCAAATCTTTTGGTTCAATCAAATGGTTCATCAATCGGTTCAAGGCTTCATTTGAACCTTTGAACCAAAACTTGGTTCAATGGTTGGTTTAAGCAAATGGTTCAAAGGCAAGTTAAATCAAGTGGTTCAATGCTCAGTTCATTCGCTTGGTTCATTCAATTGGTTCATCAGCTTAAACCATCAGCTTAAACTATATTGTTTCAAAGCTTGGTTTAACGGATTGGTTCAATGAAGTGGTTCAATGGAGTGGTTCAATGTTTGGTTTAATCAAATGGCTCAACAGCTTGGTTCAACCAAGTGGTTCACTTAGACAGTTCAAAGGAGTAGTTCAAATGCAAAAGTTCAAAGAGCCTCCTAAAGGACAAAGTTCCCTTGCGGAGGGCACTTGGATGACAAAATTACCCTTTGAAAGGGTCATTTTCAAAGAAGCCTCAAAAGGTAAATTCTTTCAGATTTCTATTTGAGTTAGTTGAAAAAGTATAAGGCATAATTCCTTCAAACTTTTGTCTAAAGGAATTCCTTCGGACAAAAAGTCTAAAAGAATTCAGAGAAGCTACAGGAAAAAATCTTGAAGAAATAACCAAGGCAAATAGAAAAAACAATTTTTGCAAACTTTTTGTTCCCCAAAAATTTCCATAGACTTTTTGTCTGCAGGAAATGTCTGTGGACTTTTTGTCCATGGGAATTTGTCTACGGAGAAAGCCTGAGGAAAGCCCGTAAAATAATTCTAAGTAAAATGCCACCAAAGGTCCTTGAAGGGTAGGTGCCCTTGTGGGGGACTCTTGGCTACCAAATTGAAGGACATTTCCCTAAAGTTAAAGGGTCACCTCCCTTCAGGAAGATATAAAATGAGAAATCCAAAGGAAGAATCTAGCGACCCACCAGAATAAAGAAGCTTGAAGGCCATCTGAAGACTGATCAAAGGGAAGATACCTTTGTGGGGGGCTCTTCTTGACCCAAGGTAGATCATTTCTTAAGACCCAAAAGGGCAAGTTCTTTTTGGGAAAGTGCCAAATAGAAAATCTGAAGAAAGACCAAGGGGTGACATGCTCGAAGAAATCAAATACAAGATAGTGAACTAGTTGTTGAAAACATAGTGATGAGCATGCAAATGTCAATTTCAAATCTCATAGAATAGCCATTGATCCTTTGAATCTATGGACCTAAATGCATTCACAAGCTTTAAGGCAAAGACTAGCAGAAAGTGAGGAAGGAACAAAATAGTAAATTGAATCTAGGACCCAATTTAATTAACCAAAAGAGGATGAATGATGAAGGTAGGATCAGATCGCCAAGTGGACATTGAAAGTTGCAAACTTTCAATAGTGTGACTTATTTCTCTACATTGATAAAATCAAATGGGTAAATGCCCCTAAGTTCCACCCTATCTTCTTAACAGATTCCAATGCAACATGATGTGTTACTGTTGTAGAGTCCTTCTTGAAGAGGCTATATAAGGGACTCTCTTCTATTGTAAATAGATCTCTTTTTGACAATCAGAACAAAACTCTGCCCAAATTGAAAGGCCTTTTTGAGACTTTGAGCTGAATTTATTGATTATATTTTGTTATTAGAATAAGAAAGCAAGTGATTTTTTAGACTTTGTGTTATGATATTTTTATTGTTGAGGAAATTGTTCTTATGTCTTTTTCCTTAATATATCTTTTGTTCCTTTATTTTAATAAGCAAAATCAGTGACAACAGTTAGGAAGGTGTCTTGAAGAGTCAACTATGGAGAGACTTTGTGCCCCCATAATTGCCTTTAGTGTGTTTTCTTTTCATTTCTATGTAAAGGACCTTGGGACGACTTTGTGCCCTCATTGTCCTTTGTATCTTACTCATGAGCAATTTAGGTGGAGACTTTGTGCTACATCTCGATTTGCTGGTTAATATGTCTTTGGTTACATTTTGCTATTACTACTAGGAATATTCTTGTGGCTTATTGAATAGTACTTCTGAAACAAGAGGAGTGTTATCTATCATTTCCCTTGAGTTTTTATTTTGATTTGAACACATCATCTCTGATGAAATAGAGATGGATGGTTTTTCCTACCCTTGAGTATTATTTTCTATATATATATATATATATATATATATATATATATACATATATATATATATACATATATATATATATATATATATGGAACCTCCCCTTGATGAGAGGAGAGATCAGTCCCCTTCTGATGTGGTGAACCTACACATTTGGATAACTAATCTTCTTACTTTGGCTGATCAGACCTATTTCATTTATCAGTACGCTGATCGATAAAATATTCAACCAAAAAATGGATAATTGATAACCCTTTATTGACACTAGGTTTGATCTAATATATTCTCAATAAGATCATTAGTTTTATCTAGAGTCAATATCCTAAGAGAGAGAGGCCTACAATCATATCTACATGCACACTCAGTCATAAGCCCAAGAAGTGGGTAGAACAATGATTGAAGACTGTCAAGGTAAGTGAAGCTTAAAGTGAGGTTATGAATATTATGGAGATAGTTTGAATTAATTATTTATATGATCGTAATCTATGTACTTGACCTTATCAAGGTCTAAATTTGTATTAGCCCATACAAAACATAGTGACCAATCATCTATAATCATGCCAATATATAGTCAAGCTACCTATATAAGGTTTGTTCAAAATGAGGAGATAAAATTTCTATGGTTAAAATTTATGAGGCATTAAAGATTGAAAATAACTCAAGGATGTGATGGTAGAGTCTTAAACTCAATGAGACAATCAAATAATAATCTACAACCAACTTAGTGGCATTGTGTAGCTAAGAAAGGCAAAACTTAGTCTTGGCCAAGGATGGGAGGTGGGTTTGTGGTGCATATATAACATGGTTTTGGTGTTTAGACTTGATTAAGGTTTAAAAAAAATCTCAACCATTTAAATGAGCTTAAGGGGTTCTGAACAAATCACATAGTCAACCATTCCCAAATGACACCTCTAGGTATAGTACTATGTACTATGAGTAAGATAAGTAGGTTGAGGAGAGAGATAAGGATATATGAAGGATAAATTAAAAATTTGAGACTATTACCTATTGAATAATTCAACTAAAGTAATTTTATATAGAATCTCAAGCCTAATAACATAGTCCTAACTCTAATGAAGACTCCTATAGGTGACTAAGTAGAAAGTTAGTCTTAAACCTAGTAAGGATAGAAGAGAAATAATGTGTGGGAGATGGAAAATTATTTGAAGAATATAAAAAAAAATTGAAAGTATTTATATAGGTTAAGATTAAATTATTAATCCTAATATACCTAAGAGACATAGTCAAAATAGTTCACGCACAGAGTCAATACATACAGTCAACACCTAGAAGCTAATTTAGGAAAATATTATCATTTGGATATCTCTAAAGGTGTAATTAGATCCTCAAATTTAGTACATATGATCAGGGTAAGTAGTTTAATGTGTAATTATCATAAATTTCTTACTAGTAGTGGAAACATCCACTATTTTATCATAGATAGACCCTAGTCTACTAGCAGTCATGGATGAGACTAGGTGCATAATTAGAGGTTTGAAGACTAGAAAGATAGTTTAGACTTCATGAAGGAGTCTTTAAATAGTGAAATATGATTTTAAGTATATTTACATTATATTTAAGATATATAACATTCATTTTTCAAGACAAAATTCCCTTAAGGGCTAGTAAATAATAGTGATCTAAAATAGGCTTGTGCACTAAGATCAATGGAATTCATATGGGTTTAAAGGTGTTTCAATACATAAGATAGATAGTTTAAGGTAACAATGGTAAGATATATTTATAACATATTTTTATGAGACTAAATCTTAGGGTATACAAGAAAAGTCACCAAACTTAGTCACGAAGGGTTAGAAAGTTTATACTTCCAGGAAACCCTAGGTAAGAGATAAATGAAGAAGAGATAGAACTAATGGAAAATATTGGCCTAATGATTTATTTTACATTGGGATTAGATTAAAAACTCCATTATACATGTATTTTAATGAATTATTAATAATGATACCATCTACATTGTCAAAACACTCACAAACACAGAGTCTAAACAATGAGATCTACAAGCATAATCATTTCCATATGGAGATAAAGTGGAATTTTGAATGGTAAGGGTATATTTTAATGTGATAAAAGGAGATAATAAATACATTATGTTGAATTTGATTATATAAAATCAATTATATACCTATTTGACCTCAAAACTTAGTAATAGATCAATTAGGCCTAAAAGTTTATTTTAGGCCTAGAAGGCCTATACCACCGTGAAGAAACTTGCAGACCCTTATAATAAAAATGACAACATGATAAGGTGTAAGTGGATGTTGTAGGTAATAAATGATATGTTTTATCTAGATGATCAAATATTAAATGTTATTTTGGGTCTTAAATATCTAATTCAAACTATGTATTATAGGTAGCCAATTTGACACTTCAATTTAAATGCTTATATATTTCATCACTTGAGTACTTGGACAAAATGGTCTTACCAAGATTTTAGGACCCATATGAACTTAAAATACATGGAGGATTGATTTTTTTTAGGGTAAAATTTTTATAAAACTTTTGATAATTCCTATGTCTGATCACAAACATCTATATCCCATTCTTATTTCCCAATTCTATGTTACTACCTATACATGAAAACATCTACCTATAGGCGGATTAAAAGAGTGTTAACGTGTCACCTAGGATATTTGAACAATTTAGAACCTTATTTGGAGTCATTTAATTTTATGTGTATCATATAAAACCATATTTAAGTATGAGGTTGATAGAATAGAAGTAGGAGATTATCTTTAAAGGTGCAAAGACTTGTTCAGAAACCTAATCACCAAAAGTGCAAAACAAATGCCCAATGTATTTTAGTGAGGGTCCTATAAAAATGTCTACAAAAAAATTTAGGAATATAAGTGACTAAAATTTGTATCCAATACATAATAAAATATCCATTCAAGGTTTGGAGAGAAGATGATTAGTGTAAATTGGTTGTTGGGAGGCCTAAATTTACATCTTTAACCACTAAATTTGGGTAGTGAAATCTACAAGCCTGAACTATAAGAGTCCCCTTCATCTAGTCCTAAAATTAAAAGGAATATTAACATATTTTAAATAAATTATGGGGTTAAATTAATATAAATGGGCATATAAAACACTATAAGTAATTGGTTAATGATGTTTTAAAGTCTAGTGATCACCTACAACTGACTATAAGAGCACACAGTCTAAGATGGAAACTTGAGAATGGAATATCTAGGTTTTAAAGATGATTTAATGTTTAAAAGAAATTAATGGAGTTTTTATGACCTATTAAACCACATAAATATGTTATAATTTTAATTTTCAAGCCTCATTTACACCTACAGGGCCCAACATAGTTGATTGTCTTTAACTGTGAAAGGGTAGAGGGTAGAATAGTGAGTTTCTTGGGATGGGTATAGCACACATATATAATGGATAGGAAAAATAAATACTAATGGATATTTTAATTTTTCATAAATACTTATGAAATTTTTCTAAGGTATAACCATATAATGTCATCTATAGGTACAGTGCCAACAATTAAAACATAGTTAGAGATAGAATATTGTCTTGACCAGTCAAGTATGAAAAGGGGTATGTGAAGAGTTTAAATGATGAAACAAACATATAATTAATTAATTATTATAATTAAAATATATATATATTTTAATTTAAAAAAAATTAAAAAAAAAGGACCTCATGATTCAACACACAATCTACATGATTAATCGTACACACAGTCCATTTTACCAAGGTCTGTTTTGATTTTTAATGCTCTTAGAGGATATAAACATAGAACAAAGGGATGAATTTTTGTGTAGGAAATAATTATAACTTGGATATTAAATTTTAATATTCAACTTATTTTATTAAATAGTGTAATTACCCTTTTTTGTCTTAGATAGAGGGTACTTCTCCTTATGCATAGACTGGAAGGTTTGAGATAGAGATGCAAAGGAATAAACAAGGAGTTGTTTGGACCATAAAGATAGATTTTTAAAGTTGAAACACACCAAGGAAAATATTAAAAACATATTATATAAGGATAAAAATAACTAGGTTATTCAAAAACCTCAAGTATGTAGATAGGTATATTTGAGGCCTAAAGCCTAATTGGGAGTTCAACCTCACTTCCAGCCCTTAGTGAGATTTATACCCTATTTAATAATTTTTATAGGATAAATTTTGATGTGTATAATATATTATGATGTATATTAGGTCACAAGGGAGTCATATTTTGGCTCAAAGGTAACATTAGGCCTGTGTGAATGGAAGAAAGGGTTCAAGTGGGTAACTTTGAGTCATCATATCTCTCTTGGTGATTTGTATGGGGACCTAAGAATATTTGAGAATTTTAAAAGGGTAATATAAATTTATATTGTGTAATTATTTTTTTTTAAATTCAAAATTCCATATTTATGAATTAATATTAAGAGGGTAAAGCAAGCCTAGACTTAGCAAAACCCTTGCTAGTGACTCGATGAAGGAAATGAGGACGTGAAGATACTATAATGGAATAGTTTACCTAAGATGATGATTGGAGGTTTTAAAAGACTTAGTAAATCTCCTCCCCATAGTTTATTTATTATATTTAACTGTATGGGTGGAGTATAAAATATGGTATTTTTTACTATTTTGTGCATTATGCAAGTTTTAAGAACATTCAAGATATGAAATCAAGTTTGAGAGTAATATATAGAATTTTAATAACTCACAATTGTAATTTAATTACCTATAAAAACTACTAGGAGTTCAAAAAAAATCTCTAATCTTAATCATTCAAAATTGGTATAGTGAACATGATGGTGAGAAGTGTGAAAACTTCAAATGGATGTCCTTTTAAGGTGCCTACTGCCTCTAAGGCCATGGAAAATATTGAAAAGTGAACATTATTTTTGGAAGCCAAGTGTGCAAGGTGTGTGGAAGAGAAGTTTTCTTAGACTGCAGATGGTGATGGCTCATTCCCAAAAGTTTCTAGATCACTAGGACTACAACCAATGCATGGAGAGGCATGTATGAAATAGTTACCTTTAATTTCAATAATTATACCTATCCCTAGTAAGTTTTTAGATGTTCAAATAGGGATAAATCATGAAGGAAATTTTCTAAACCAACATAAGGAATTTTATGCCACTTTTCAAGAGTTCCATGCCTTATATGGACACTTGTTATTTTTAACCTTAAATGGTCTATTACAAATTAACTTCCCATTCAAAAGTAACTCATTTTCTTAGATTTAAAAGTGCCTTTGTAAGCTTTGGACTTCTCTAATTTCCTCTTTCACTCAAGTTCTATAAGAACTAGCCATTTTGGCCTTTGTAAACTATGCTCCACCTGAGTATGGTGAATCCCTGCTCATTTTCATACCATTTGATCAATAATAATATATATTTTTACCTCTTTCATGATTGATCATGCTTAGAGATGACTCTTGTTTCCTTGGCATGTTATCTCATTCTCTCACATATTTACAATTACAAAGATTCTTCTTATAGGTCATGTGAAGTGTTATAGGAAGTGTCAAGGTTGAGTGAGTTAGTATACTCACTAGTTATATTCAAGGCCTCTTGTCTAGTCCTCCTAGCCTAAACATTCAACCATAACCTTATAATAAAATATTGATGTGAGAATATGCAAATTAGAAAAGTGTATGTTTGCTTAGTCCCTTATTATCATGTATAACATGTAGCTGTTTGGTAGCCATAAAATAACTTTTTGTATCACCTCCATTATGATAGTTTATTTTCAATTTTCTATCCCTCCCCTCAAAAGCATAGGTGTAGTAATGTTCTACAAATGATACATCGAGGGATCTAGTCATATCTAGAGATTCACCTCATCCTTAGGCTACCCATATCCTAGAAGTGTTTTAATTATTTCACTTAGATGAAAAGAGTTGATACATATCCTCAAGGGTGAAAATCCAAGTGACAATAGTTTTTGGCATACCTGATGGGACTCTTAGTCCAAGAAGTTGAAATATTTTGGGTGTTTTCTTTCAACACGTCATCTTTTAGAGGCATCTATCTAAACATCAATAGAAAATATAATATTAAATCAGATATTCAAGCATCCCATGTATTAATTTTGAAGATTGTTGATAGTCATTCCTTGTGCTCTTGCTTCTTAATGAAGTTCCATGGCTAGCTTTGGTTTGAGTATTGTTTTACACAAGTTGGTGAGGTTTATTAATATGATGGAATTCCTTATTAGCCTTTCCATGATATTTAAAAATTTAAATATTATTATTAATAGATCTAATATGACCATTTTAAACCTTATAATGAGTTGTGTCAGTCTTATAACTAGCCTCCTCAATATCTTGCTTCTCCTAGTCAACCTAGTCATTCCTTTGATTAGTCCATTATAACTTTCAAGTAGACAATCTTGGGATATGAGAAATACATAATGGATATTGACACAATAATGGGACATGGTAAAAATATTCCTAGTCATTTAATTCATAAGATGAGAGATGAGTTAGAGTTGTTCAAAAGAGAGTGGACACCTAGAAACCCAATTGGCAAAGGCTCACAAGTGAGATGCTAAATGTAAGTGGCCTAGTTTCATCCTTAGAAGATAGGATGAAACTTCATGAGAAGTAGCCTCAATAGAAATATCATCCTTCATATCCACTTCCCCAAAATTTTTATTAGTCCTACATGATTCCTACTCATGAATCCAATCAATCTTATCAAAGTCATTCTTTTCCTAATCAGCTAAAAGAGAGGGTTGAAAAGACAAATATTGTATTTGAGGTAGACCTTGATAGGTAGAAATATTTATCCAATAATAAAATTAATTAATCCATATTATTATCAAAGGAAGTGGAATTTAAGCCCTCATTTCATTCTCTAATTTCATCCCCACCTCGGGAAGAAACTTCTAGATATGAGATTCCATATTAGAGACAAGGTGGAGAGTCCAGGCCTAAGGAGATGCCAAGCTTATTAAACACTTCAACCACTCCTAAAATTCTATCACTACCTCAATAAGAGACTCCCAATCCTAAAATCGTAAGATAAAATAAGATAGTGGAATCATGGAGAAAGAAAGAGGACAAAATCCCAGACAAAGAGTGTGAGGTTGAGAAAGAGTTTGATCCTATGTAAGTTCCTCCCACCCTTCCTCAAAAGACCTCTTGTTATCCATGTCATACATCCTATACTCTTAATATTCATTAATTTTCCTATGAAATTAAATAAATACTTTTCCAAGATAACCTATCCAAGTAAATTGAAGAGTTAGAATCAAAGATAAAATTGCTAGGTCAAGGTGTGATGGAGGGTTTAGATCCCAAAGAAGATCTTATACCTAAACACACCCCATAAAACCTTCATAAAGAGAATGATAAAGATAAATATAATGTCAATGAATTTATTTTAAAATGTAAGGAAAAAAATCAATCTATATTATCCCAAGGTTTGCCTCCTCTTCCTCAAGAGCTTATAAAAGAATCCCTTTTATTTCACTCTCAATCTGATTTTGAGTTCTATGTTCCACCTCCAACAACTAGTTCATCTTATCTTCACCCTATCACTCTTTTCCCTAATGTACCTATGGTATGAAAACATAAATAATATCACTTGTTTAAAAATAATTTATAACTTTTGCTTGAATACAACATACCTCCTTGGCAACCTCATTGGCTAAGTCACCTAATTTAAAGATGCCTAGTCTTGGAATCACCAAGAAGGAGAAGGGGATGGAAGATCTTGCATCCCTTGAGAAAAAAATTTAGGTTATGATAGATGAGATGTGAATTGAGATACCTAAATATGTACTAAATGTTTAATAAGAAGAATTAATTATAGGGACTCCCTTTGGTGATCACAAATGTAATTCTACCTTCTTGTATGAGAAAGAGATGGAAGACTTTTTTACATCTATCTATGAGGAATATGACAAGAAATTGAAGAGGGTTGTAATTGAAGAAGGATATATATATATATGATCAAAAATTTGTGGATAATAATCTCAAGATTGAAGATTAATGTGATATTAAGGATGGACAATAATTTCAAGTCATTTCCAAAGATATTGCAGTCCTAGAAAATTCTCTTGAGACCAAGGTGTAATTTTTTATTATTGAAGATGAACCAATACCTCATCCTAATTTTTAATCACCCTAAAATTAATTATATCTTAAATAACACCATCTTGATGACTTCATACATCAAGAAAATAATATTGAAGAGGTAGTGGTTCTAGATGATAAAGATGACAAAGATGATTGGTAGCTACAAATGAAGTTCTTTCAAGAGCTTGAAGAGATTTTCCAAGTTGAGGATTAGGTACATGATAAAGTGAATAAAGAGTGTTACATGTAGGTAAATGACCAATATTGGTAATAATATTAAAATCTAATTGATGAGCTATAATAAATTATAGTTGAGAAGAAATCCAATCTTATTGAGAACACTATGGAAATCAAGAAGGTATACCTTGTTGAACCACCATTAGAGTTTGTATTTGAGGATCCATATGAGAAATTTGAGGTTGGTTAGATAAAATAATAATTAATTTCCATATTCAAACTATTTGGAACTACCTGGTTCTCATTGAAAATCATGCCAATGAAGCTGGCAAACATAATGGAAAATTTGGAGGCATCAATGTCAAGGATCAAAAACCTATATGTCTCATTCATTCCTTCACATCATGAATAAAGAAGGGTTTGAAACTTCCCATTTTATCCAAGTGGGATTTTTTTATCTTAGGTTAGTTAGTGTTTAGGTAAATTTTTTTATTTTGGTGGGTGTGTTCCATAAGTTCTCATAAAGCACATGCATCTTTGCTTTTGCTTTATGTGTGTCTTTTATTTTTTATGATTGAGGTAGTCATTGGTCTTGTCTTAATCTAGCTTGTTTTCAATGTTCAAATTCATCCTATTTTGTTTTATACTTTAGATGACTCCTTAACCCTAATGGACTGATAAGGCTAATAATTTTTAGTATAACAAGTATACTAATTATATGAGTCACCAATCTTTTGACCAAATTTGACCCTGAACGTCAAATGGAACCACTATAGGATAAAACTTAGTATTTATAGGTTTATATTGGGTTTAATATTTGGTCAATATTAAAAACAATTCACATTGTCCAACCTCACACTCACTACCTATCTTTATGCATTTCAGAATGCACACCTATAGGTGGTTGAAAGAGAAAATCATGTTAGAAGAAAGTTTTAGAACTGATCAAGGTCATTTATATGTAAATAATCTATTTATAATCCTTGATATAGGACTAAAACTTATTAAAATATCAAAATCAATTCACACTACCTAAACTTACTATTTGCGTGCATATAACTAAGAATGTCTACCTACATGGGTCTCTCTTGGATGACATCATGATGGAAGGGGAGAATTGAAAATTGATCCAAATATTTTAGAGTCATAGAGTGCATTAAAAAACTTTGATAAGGCCTAAGGATGATCACAAACATCTATATCCCATGCTTATTATCTAGTTCTATGTTACTAATTGTACATGAAAACATCCACCTACTTGTTGGTTAAAAGAGTGTTGAGGTGTCACTTAGGAGATTTAAACAAGTTGAAACCTAATTAAGAGTTATGGAATGTTATTTGGAGTATAAAAAACCCTTTTTCAGTATGAGTTTGATATAATAGAATTGGGAGATTATCTCTAAAGGTGCAAATACGTGTTTAGAAACCTAATCCCCAAAAGTGCAAAATAGAGGCCCAAGGCATTTTAGTGAGGGTCATATAACAAGGTTTTCATAAGTTTTCAAGTATATAAGTGACTAATATTTGTATCCCATACATAAGAAAAGATACAAGAAATGTTTTTAGAGAAAATTATCAATGTAAATTGGTTTTTGGGAGGCTTAAATTTGCATCTTTAATTACTAAATTTGGGTAGTGAAATCTATAGCCCTCAACTATAAGAGACCCCTTCATCTAATCTTCCAATCCCAAGGCATATTCCCATGTTTGGAATAAATTATGGTGTGAAACTAATATAAATGGTAATCTATACCATTAATATCTGGTTAGTGATGTTTCAAATTATAGTGATAACCTATAGGCATCCCACCATGCAAATGCATATCTACAACTGACTGTAAGAGCACATAGTAGAAGATGGAAACTTGAGCATGGAATCACTAGGGTTGGAAGATTGTTAAGTGTTTCAAAATAGTTTAATCAAGTATTTATGACCTCAAGGACCACCTAAATATGTTATAAAATTGTGTTTAAAGCCTCATTTACACATATAGGGCCCAACACAGTTGATTGTCTTTGACTATGAAAGGGCAGAGGGTAGAAGAGTGAGTTTCTTAGGATGGGTATAGCCCAAAAAGTATAATGTATAGGTTAAATTACTAATAATTGATCTTGAAATATGTTATAAATAAATATTCAAGTTTTTCAAGGTCTAACCATATAAGGTCATCTATAGGTATGATGCCAACAAGTAAAACACAGTCAGAGATGGGATATTGTCTTGACTAGTCAAGTATGGAAAGGGGTATGTGAAGAGTTGAAATGATGAACCAGAATTATAATTACTTAATGATGATAATTAAAATATATATATTCTATTTATAGTGTAAAATAAGGAAAAATAAAGGACCATTCAACACATAGTCAACATGAAGAATCTTTCACAAAGTCCATTTCACCATGGTCTATTTTGGTTTTTAATGCTTTTGGAGGATCTAAACATAGAATAAAGGGCTGATTTATTTTATATTAAATACTTATCACTTGTATAGTACATTTAAATATTCAAATTATTTAAGGAAATAGGGGAATTACCCTTTATTTTGTCTCAGATAGAAGGTACTTCCTCATATGCATAGACTGGCAGGTTTGAGAAAGAGTTTCAAAAGAATAAACTAAGAGTGGTTTAGAACTTGAGGAGAGGTTTTAAAATTTTAAATAAACCAATTAAAATATTAAAAAAATATCATATAAGTATATAATTGACTAGGGTATTCTAAAACCCCAAGTATGCAGATAGGTCTATTTAAGGCCTAGAGCCCAATTAGGGGTCTAAATTTACTTATATATATTAGTGAGATTTTTACCATATTTAATAATGTTTATAGGATTAATTTGGATGTTAATAATCTATTAATATGTATATTAGTTCATAAGGGAGTCATATTTTGGCTCAAAGTCAACATTAGGCTTGTGTGAATGGAAGAAAGGGCTTGACTGGGTAACTTTGAGTGCTCATATCTCTCTTGGTGCTTTGCATGGGGAAATAATAATATTTTATAAGTTTAAAAGGGTCCTATAAATTGATATTGTGGAATTATTTTTCAAATTCAATGTCCCATATTCATGAATGAATCTTAAGAGGGTAAAGCAAGTCTAGACTCAAGAAAACCCTTACTAGTGAGATGATGAAGGAAATGAGGATGGGAAGTTACTATAATTGAATATTTTGCCTTTAATGATGATTTTAAGTTTCATAAGACTCAATATAACTCCTCCCCATAATTTTTGACTGTATGAAATTATACGGATGGAGTACAAAATAGGGTATTTTTGACTTTTTTATGAATTATAAAGGTTCTAAAAACATTGAAGAGATGAAATAATTTTTTTTAGTAATATATATACTTTTGATAACTAACTATGGTCATTTAATGTTTTATAAAAATTCCTAAGTTTTCAAAAAATAGCTCTCATCTCAACCAATCAAAACTGGCATAGTGAACATGATGGTAAGAAGAGTGAAAACTTCAAATGGATGTCCTTTTAAGGTGTGCCTAATGAATATAAGACCATGGAAGGTATTTAAAAGTTTCATCCACTCCATTTTACTAATTTTAATGGAAAATTTATTCTTTTTAGAAGCCAAGTGTGCAAGGTGTGTGGGAGAGGAGTTTTCTTAGACTACAGATGGTGACGGCTCATTCCCAAAAGTTTCAAAATGACCAGGACTACAACCAATGCATGGAGAGGAATGTTAAAAATCCTTCCCTCTCATTATAATCATCAGAAATTTCCCTTATTAGTTTTGGTAATTTCAAATAGGGATAAATCATGAAGGTAATTTTTTAAGCCAATACAAGGAATTTTATGCCACTTTCCAAGAGTTTTATGCCTTGTATGGACACTTGTTCTTTCTAAAATTGAAATTTCCATTCCACATTATCTTTCCATGCACAATTAACTCATTTTATCATCTTTACAAGTGTCCTTGTGACCTTTGAACTTATCTTTTCCATTCTCTCTCAAGTTCTATAAGAACTAGTGATTTTAGCCTTTATAAACTATGCTCCACTTGAGTATGGAAAAGACCTACTAATTTACATATCATTTGATCAATAATAATACTTATTTTTACCTATTTCATGAATATTCATAATTTTTTTTACTTGGATGATTGATCTTACGTAGTGATGACTCTTGTTTCCTTAGCATGTTGTTTCATTCTCTCACCTATTTGCCATTAGAAAACTTCTTCTTGTAGGTCATGTGAAGTTTTATAGGAAATCTTAAGTTGAGTGAGTTAGTATATTAATTATTTCCATTCAAGTCCTCTTTTATAGTCCTTTTAGTCTAAACATTCATCCATAACCTCATAATGAAATATTTATGTGAGAAGATGCAGATTGGAGAAGTATATGCTTGGTTAGTTCCTTGGTCTCATGTGTAACATGATATAATTGGTAGTCATTAAATAATTTGGTGTATCACCTCAATTAAGATATTTTATTTTCATATTTCTCTCCCTTTCCCCCCACAAATCATAGGTGTATTAGTGTTATACAAGTGGTACATCAATAGAGCTAAGCCTATTTAGAGATTCACCTCATCCTTAGGCTACCCAAATCTTAGAGGTGTTTTAATTGTGCCACTTGGATGATTCTAGTTGATAAATCTCATTAGGGGTGAAAATAATAGTGAAAATAATAACACTTTTAACTTTGTGGTACAAATTGAGTGAGTTGAAGAGTCATAAATCAACATGTTTAGGGCCCATTTGGAAGGAATTGGCATTGACCATGATGCTAGTGGATTAAGTAAGGAATGAAACATTATAATTATGTATTTATGACGTTTATGAGGTCCAATATAGGTTTTTGGGGTGACTTATTATTGTGTTATGGCTAGATTAGGTCACATTATGACCAAAAGCAGTGACTTTGCATACATATATGACCTTAAAAGGTGGCATATAAATTAAATTATCATGTTAATACATTAAATATATATTCATGATCTATGAAACCTCAATTAAACCTTAATAAACCTTTTATGATGTTCCTTGAAATTTTAAGAATGAGCATACCTCATGTTATAAGGCAAAACCAATATGTTTATGAGCCTCTATCAAACTACCTTCTCAGTTCATATTTAAAATGTCACCTTTTGAATTTTGAGACTACATCAAAGTGATCAAATAATATCTAAGAATTTTTTAACATCATAATCACACTTGACTCAATATGGAAAGGAGGTACAAAGGTACATAAGGACTGACAAGGCAAAGTTGTGATCATGACAAGATAATAAACTACTTAAGCACCTTCATAACTCATAAGATGAATGAAAAAATGATATTTAAGATGAATCATGACTTAATTTACTAGGTTGAGCCATTTATAGGATCAAAACTAGAAAGTGGTCAACATTTTTGGTGACTCAATTGGCTTGACAGCTTGTTAGTCAAAGAACTTAGAATTTTTTTGAACCTACTCTTAATGGCTTAGAAAATGGGACTTGACTACTTATGAAATTCGAATTATACCATTGCATACTATTGAGACAATGAGACACAACAAAACAACAAAGATTAAAAATAAATACAACACATAACCACCAAATAATAAGACTAATTAATAAATATGACACATGTAGAAGTACTTGGAGAGAAAAGATAATTATATCTAAATATGTACAAGAGAAACATTAAAGAGGATAATATAAATACTTGAGGAACCTACCATTGATAGGAATGGGTAGTTCATCACCATTTAATATATAAATATCAAATTCATTACTTTATTTGTATTAGTTGATGATGTAAGGTCCACTATAAAATATGCCAAATTTGTAGTGTTTTCCTAACATTACATGCTCTTCATCCCACTTGAGGACTAAATCTCCCTATTGTAATGTCCTATATGAATAAATTTTGTTACATTAATTTTTGATTTGATGTTGATTAAATGACATGGAAGGCATGGAACTCTCTCTTATCTCCTCCAACTACCTTAGTTCATTCATTCTCACTTGTATAACATCATCTTATAGGAGCTCAAGTTGGTGGGAAAGATCTAAAGTAGGAAGATCAAGGTAAATAGCTAATCTTTCCTCTCTAAAATAGACAAAGAGGTATGGATAATTTCTAATATACTTATTATGTGTCACTCTATCCACCCATAAGGAATTTCTCAATCTTGTGTGCCACTCTCTTTGTCTATCCTACATGGTTCTCTTGATGATCCTTATCAAATTCTTGTTTGTAGACTCTGCTATTCCATTTCCCTATGGGTAATATTTGGCAGATTCCTTGAGGTATATTCCATGTCTAAGAGCCCACTCACACACCTTGGTACTTCTATATTATAAGGCATTATTAGAGATGATTATTGAAGGCACACCAAATCTAGTCACAAGATTGTCATAGAACTTTAGGATAAAATTCTCATTAGCCTCCTTGAGTGTAGCTACCTCCACCCACCTTGTGACATATTTAATGGCTATGATGACCCAATTTTTTATATAATTATAATGGGGATGGATAATTCATATGAAATCTAAGCCCCACTACATGAAGGGTTGTTCAATTTAAATCAGTTATAAAAGAAGGGCAACTAACTTTTGATTTCCAATGAACATGACACACTTTGAGAAATTCCTCATCCAACTATGTCAATCTATAAAAAATTTAGGGAAAAATTATCTAGATATGATGATTTTGTAGGTTTTGGTCTTAGAATCAAAGTGACAAAATGTATAGACATCATGAAACTGTTCAACTAGCTTGTTAACTTGACATGATTTAAGACATCCCAAAAACATGCCTCTTATGTCTTTCTTAAAGATCACTCCATCTATCAAGAAATGGGGTATAGCATACAAACTAAAGTGTCTCCTTTTGTCCCTATCCAAACCCATAGGACACTATCCTATTTTAAGGAATTTGACAATATCCTTTATTCAACTAAGAGGAGTGTTGTTTGTAGCTTCCTATTCACTATCATAGACTACCAACACTTGGTCTTTGCCTTCCTTTACTTCTATTTAAATATTCTCACATAAAACTCTACCTCTAATTATATTTATCACTCTCACCTCAATTTCATATTCCATACATATTTTTACTCACCCATCTCTCCTTTCACTTAGATCTTTATTAAGTATGAATTCATTAATGATTGGGTGTGCCATCATGACTATGACCTTGTTGTTTGACACCATGTACCTAAACTTATTAAATCCTCTCATAAAAACAATTAAATTATTATATACAAAGGTATATCTTTCATCATATCCCTATAAGGCTTGACTAAATAAGGAAATTGGTTATTCTAATCCTTCATCATTCTACTGCATAATCATAAGAGAAATTGCATATGATGTAGAGAATGCATATAATAAAAACTCCTTGTCAAAATCAAGGTTAAGAAGTGTAGGGGATTTAGATATGGAATATTTTATGGCCTCAAATCTCCTCTTTCCTTCTTTGATCTATGCAAACATTTTGTGATTCATAATCATATGAGTAAGAGGCTTGACCAACTCTACAAAATATAGGATAAATATCCTTATGAATTTGATTTTCCCTAAGAATCTCTTCAAACCTTTATTTTTATTGGGTAAGGGTAAGTCTAACATTAATTTAAACCTCTCAGGGTCTATATAAATGTCATCCTTTGACACTACATGCCCCAAAAATCTGACCTCATGAATAATAAAGATGTATTTCTTGGGATTCAAGAACACTCCAAACTACCTACACCTATCAAAGACTAACTTCAAATGAGCCATGTGGTTTGGTAGATTATTTGAGAACATGGTGATGTCATCAAGGTAAATGAGCACCATCACATTTAATAAACCCTCAAAGGCAACATCCATTGACTTTTATAAAGTTTCCCTTGTATGGGATAGTCCAAAGGTCATTTTAATGTATGCATAAGTGCCTCACTTTGTTGTGAAGGTAGTATTATGCCTATCCTCCTCTTTGACCAAGATTTGATCGTAATTAGAGAAAACATTAAGCAATGAAAACCTAAAATATCCTATAACCTTATAAAGTATTGTATAAATGGAGGGAAATGGGTAATAGTCTCTCAAAGACACCTTATTAAGGTCTCTAAAGTCAAAATTTAGGTGTATCTCTCCATTCTTCTTCTTCACATGCATAAGTTTTACCACCCATGAGGAATGATTTATGGGGAATATTATCTTGGATTAATAAATTTAAACAATTATCTTCTCATTATCTCTTCCACGTTAAGGTTGGTTGACCTTTGCTTATGACTTATCGATTTTGCATTATTTTCCAATTATATGGTATGTTGGGTAAGATCAGTTGTCAAATTACTTCAAATCATGGTAATCCCATGAAAAAACATCTAAATACTCTTATCATAAGGAAATTAAGGTATCTCTCTTTTGTTGTTTTTAATTTTCCCAAATTAAGTAGCTTGTCCTTAAAGATGACTCTTTTTTCATAGTTCTCTTATTTAGTTGAGATACCTACCTTATCTCTTCTCATATGATCATCTTCATTAAAGATGATCTATTATGTCATTACTACTTTGGATAATTTATTATACCTTAGATTCACTACATTACCATAAAATTGATGTTGTATATTACCTTGATTATTATGGAAGAATTATGCCTCTTATATGAGAAAACGCACAATATACTCATCATTGTCAAAGGCTTGCCAGCTTACCTCATTATTAGGTATAGATAACCTAAATATGACATTTAATTTTGATTTTCCTTGAGTTCTCTTAAATCTAATTGTAATGTCATAATGGGCACTAATAGATGTAAGTTCATTTGCATGGTGATTAGACTCCTTTGGTATAAAACACATGTTAAATACCATGAAGTAATTTATAAGGTCCCATACTTTGTGCTTGTAAGATTTCAATAGATGGTTCTTTATTTCACTAACACCCCTCACTTACTACACTAAAATCTCACTATCTCCTTTCAATTATATAAGTTTGATGTCTTTCCATGTTTCTTATAACCCAAGTATAAGGGGCTTCATACTCAACTGTGTTTGAAGTACAACTGAATTAGAACCTTAAAGTTTAGTAATACTTATTATTGGAAGGATAAACCAACATTAATCTATCCCCACTACCAATTTGTAACCTTGAGCCATCAAATAATAAGTTCCATATTCTATAATGATCTTGAGTTGGGCTTGTGAGACTAAGAATAATAACCCCTTCCTCATGCATGTAGTACAGCCCTAGGTCTACCTCATCAATGATATTGTAGGGATCAAATCCATGGTTATCAACTACCCACTCATTAAGGAGTAGATTTGAGATGCATTCAAGATGATCCTTGTGTTCTTACTCACTGACATTCTCATCCTCATCAAGTATAATGCAACTTACATTAGAGAGATTAGGCATATAGGGTTGTAAGTGGAACCTAGAAATAGGTTCAGACCTAATAGTGACCCTCATCCCACATATGTTCCTAGATACCATGTGTGACTATTTAGATGAAATTTATCCCCTAATATTTATAATGAAGTCCCTAGATAGTCATATGGAAAATTATGGATGTAGATCAACAACCATGACATATTATGTGATAGTGTAATTGGGGTAGGATGATAACACAATTTTGAAATCCTTTAAGACACCTACTTTATGCATGTGAGACCCATCTATTTGTAAGATTACTTTCTCATTGGGATCAT
Organism: Torreya grandis; assembly: GCA_037957365.1. Taxonomy (NCBI): domain Eukaryota; kingdom Viridiplantae; phylum Streptophyta; class Pinopsida; order Cupressales; family Taxaceae; genus Torreya; species Torreya grandis. Next base: position 758,779 of record JARHVA010005721.1, read on the forward strand.
ACTTGAGTTCTATTTTATCAGTTATGGCCTTTGAAATGACTGAGGTTGATGCACCACTATCTATCATACAATTGTGGACAAGATAATACACTGTTATTATTGGTAATTATAATGGAGGTGGATTGAAAACCTTTAAAGTTTTGAATTCACTAGGCTAACCATCATTAACATAAATTTTGCTCACCTTGTCATCTTGATTGTTCATGAGATAAATCTTGGAGATATCTTGTTGGAGGATGCATTTCTACCTAATAATGAGTATATAATATTATATGGTAATTATAACATTGGATCTATTCATATAGTCCAAAATGTTGAATGGGTAACAAGAACTCTTGGGCTAAAACTTGGAAGTGGAGGCATCACTTGTGACATGAGTAACTTTAGTAATTAATGGAGCCTTCTATTGTTACCCATGAGTTTGAGATGTTTACTAAGTTAGAGAGGTCTTTGTGACTATAATTTGAGTAGAATATATTGATTCACTTGAGGATGTGTTGGGAAGGCCTTATAATTACCCAAGTTATCATCAAACATTCTCATTTTATCCCTTGTGTGGGATGTAACTACATCATTTAGCTTTGATGCATTTTACCCCAAGTTTATTTCCACGTGTTCAAAGATTTTATCTCCTTCTTGTAAATTCAAAAATCATGGTGTCATTATTTGATTTTCTCACATTCCCTTGCTTATTTATAAATTTTATTGATTTCATTATAGATATGTCACCATGATGCATTGGATGACCTTATGGTGGAGGAGGCATAATGTCATAAGCCTAAAACATGGGAACCTACTACAAACCAAAATTATGATATGTTTTTCCACTTTTAGATATAATTACCTCATTTTATTATCCCCATCGAGTAGACCATTGACCCTTTTGTGTAATATTTTTTTGTGTTGGCACCAATTCCCTTGACCTACTTGCAACATTGGGGTTATAGATATTGTATGGTCTAGCTTGTTGATCTAACCTTGGGCTTGTTGATTTGGTGGATAAGGGGATCTATTATAAGGATAATACGGGTATGGATATTGATATGGAACTTAAAATTGTCTATAAGAGGTATGTTTTTTCCTCTCTAAGGCCACCAACTTGTTATTTTATTCTTTTAACAAACCTTCAATTTTTCCAAGCCTATTTACTTAGCTATCATCATATTGTCATTGATTATTTAGAGTAGGAAATGGAGAAATTCTGGGGGTATTAGGTTATATCTTAGTAAATATGGGCATGACGGGTCTAGGAGTCAAATTTCTTACTTGTATCAATCAATTTTTTGCTCTTATAAAGATTTCATAGGCCTCTGGTAATGTTATCCCACCCATGGAATGTATCATTACAAAAACATTATATTTTAAGGCTCTTAGGTAATATATAAAGGCATAATTGGGTGTAGGTTTGATGATGACATGGATTCTATCCCAAATATTTTAGAATCAATAAATGAAATCAACTGTAGATTATTGGGGTGCCCGTTTGATTGAGGTGTTTCTCAACTAGTGACACATAGTCACTTCTATCTTCAAAGTGTTTACAAAGGCACTCAAAAAATTAATATTAAGTATTTATGGAGATAAGGGTGGGGAATTTATACCATTTTATATATTTTCCTTTTAATTAGGTGGCTAATAATCTCATGGATACATTTTCCTGGGTGATGTTATGTATTAAACATAGGGTTGTGATATCAATCATGTGTTGTAAAAGAGTGATGGAGTTTTCCTCTATGAAATATGAAAAAATATTTAAGGAATTAACTATAATATCATCATATTAGTTTATTTTAATATTTCTACCACCATTTAGAGGTATAAATGCTTATAATCTAGGCCTTTCCATTGAAATTAGTGGACTTGTAACAGTCAATGTATGGATAAAATTGGTATAATTAGGATACTTATGAGAAATTTGGGGTGTGGGATCTTGATTAACTATAAGAACCATATTTATTCTTGTTATGTCCAATGGTATTTTAAAAAACTCAATCTTCTTACCTTTTGAAGTTGAAAAAGTAGAAACTTGGTGCATAAAACTACCTTCCAATCTATTGTTGATTGTCTTTAACCTTCCAAATGTCCTCCCACTTATGAATATTGTCAAAGTAGGAATCCAAGGCCCTTTATATCTAGTCTCACCAGGCATGCTAGAATTATTGGTGATCTAGGTTTCACCCTTGATGAGGAGAAGATTATTCACATCTTCCTCAAACCTAGTTCAACATAGGAGTGACCTATAGATTTTGGGTTACCTAATATGCAAGTCACACCTCTAGATTTTATGGGTCTAGATCCATAATTTATCAATTAAAATATATTTAAGACCTAAAACTATCATAATGAAAAGGTAAATATATATGAAACCAATTAAAGAACCTAATTTAAGTGGTGATGTACCAATTAATTAAAGATCCACTCTTAGCTGTATCTTTTAGAACTTAATAATGAACCTGGTGGAGACATTGACTAATTAGACTATTTTATGGTGTTATAATCATGAATATTTTCATGTAGGTTAAATATGATTCTTTAGCTTTAAGGACTAATCTTAGATCTGCATAAGATACTAGTGACTTATGACACTTCAAGAACATTCCTATTTACTAACACTTCATACAACTTGAAATAGACTAACAACTTAAAGATAGGTACATGAAAGGAACAATATATTACAATATGATGCATGAAATATATAATTTAAACATCCATAGAGCACACTAACATTCATAAAGAAGTCTACAAATGTCTTTTATTGATTCAAGAGAGTTACAAGTTAATTTTGGTAGAGCTTTGTTACACTCAGCTAAGGGATACCAAACAAGATATCAATTCCTAATTAAGTAGAACATTTTAAGGATAAAATTAAAGATTTAAATCATGGGAGAGGTCATGAATTATTACAATGTGGTGTATGGTAGTTAAAATATGCCTGTTTCCTTCCTTATTCATTGACATGCATTCAATGGGTCCAATTTGGCATTTAGGGAAGATGTGGTGGTTGTGAATCCCTCATTTAACTTTAATAATATCTAAATAATTCTTAAAATATCCCAATATTCCCTCCAATGGTAGTTACTTAATTTAAATGGGGTGTGAATAGGTGTCCTTGAGGTGTTGGACAACCTCTCCTTCAATGTGTATGCTAAATGGTCCATGAAACTACATCTAACCTATCATAATAGCCTCCATTTTTACATGTTCTTTCTTGAATTATAGTTAAAAATTCTTAAAGATGTTAAATATATACTCCCACACCACCTTTTTCCTACTATACTCTTTTACTTACAATATAATTAGGTTTAGCTAATTATTTTTGAACCTTCTACTCATATCCATTGCTTAAATAATCAAATAGTTTAAATACACTCCCAATTCATTTAATAAGACTTAGATCATATTTTTGTAACCCCTTATATATTTTAATTTATATATTTTAAAAAAAATTACCTATAAATACACATTAGCCTTGCATGACTAGGCCAATTGGACTAACTCATAAATTGGTAGCTTAGATAGAGGTAAAAGAGACATTTTTAGATAGGTTCATGGATCATATAAACATTGAATGTGTATATTAAGTACTAATATTACCTTTCCATATTTTATAAATTTTATTTAGGATCTAAAACATAATTTATACCTAAAACCCTAAAAATTTACTTTTTCAAGAAATGTCCATACAATTTTCATACTATTGAGAGCCATAAGCATGAACCCCTCTAAGTTGGAAATAGGATCCAAGTGTTGGATAAGATACTTATTTGCATTTAAATTTAATTTTCCTTAAACCTGTATAGTTGAGTCACTATTAGGGTTTAAGGGAGGTTTAAGAGTGCTTGGGGTTCTTAGTGGTGGTTTATAGAGATCATATCAGATCTTAGACCTCTGAACCAATTACATCAAACTCAAGAAAATATACCTTCTTACATTTATTGAATTATTTGACTCCACATGTATAAGGTTTAAATTATGATAATAACTTGAAGATGCTCTTTGTGTGAAAAACATTCCCTTTGATTTATATATGTGTGTTTATAAGTATAAATGTCTTTTTTAATGGCTTCTCAAGGGGTCTAAATTAGATAAAGGGATTTAGAACACTATGATGGGCCTCAACACTTTGTTTGGAAACATTCAAACTTCCTAAATTAATCCCTACTTTACCTTTTGAAGGAATATTCATGGTAGAGGTTGTGTATTTTTGTGTTTGAAAACCTAAACCATGAATTCTAGCATAAAACCTAGAGCTACAAGTCACTAATACATCACATATAGCTTAAACATCACCTTAGATACCTTAGGAAGTATCATCATATCTTTTTTATATCATCTAACCCATTTTAGATGTACACAATCATGAATTAAAACACCTTCACCTTTTTACTTGATGAACAAATAATTAAGGTTAACATATTGGGTGATAGAGGGTTTGATCAGATGCTTTAGGACTCATTATCCCTCTCTAACTTCATTGTGCACACCAACACTCCCAATACCCTTTATTTTGATCTCAAACTAGCACTATTAAGTCCATTTCATGCATCTTGACCCTTGTACATGCCAACTAGTGGATCATTGTGATGCTCAAATGACCTTAGATGACCCTAAAGTTCATTTTATGGCTAAACTATCCCATATAAGTGGGGTTTGAGGTCAAATTCTATGATTAGGTCACTTTTGGGGTTTGCACATGATTTGAGACATCCACCATATTAATGATGGTTCATAAAGCAAAGATTTCCAAACCAATAAAAAATTTCATATATGTTTAGGGTACTGACCTCCTCACCATTCATGAATGGGTTGGGTTCCCATATGTAATATTCTTATACATATGGACATTATATGATGAGGTTAGGGTTATTTACAGACCATTTAGAGTGATTATTTTATTAATATTCATTAATAAAGGTTAGCCCCAAAATTACAACCAATCCTCCATGAAACTTTGTTCTCGATGGAGATTTAAACATCCCTATAATATTTAGCCTTAATCATTCATGTGGTGGGGTGGGTGATCATTTGAAGATGGTCCTCGAATTGACTATGCATGGGTTGACTAGCTCAAGCAAGGTTTGAAGGAACTCTGATCAATTTCCTCACCTCCTAGAAATTGAAACACTATTAAAAAGTATGAAACATCCTCATACATCTCACATTGGGCATTCAATTTATTATAGTATCTTATAGGAACTTTAAGATGGCAATAGGGTCTATGTGTAGGCCCATATGCTTTATTGTGTTGGCCTATTTCCAAGGATTTTGACTATTGGTCTAGTTATTATACCTATGTATGGGGTTTAGGAACCCTTAATAATCATTACTTATTGTATAAAAACATTTTTTGGGTCTTAAATAGTTTGTAGACCCTTCATGACATGGATGCTCCCGTCAACTCACTAAACAATTGTTATAAACAAGCCTTGTTTTGAGACAAAATAGTGGGTATGCCCACTATTTTTTTAGCCTAATTAAACATATTAGTACCTTTAATGGGTCATTATGACCATTTTTACTAATTTTATATACTTATCCATACCTAAAGAGGTCTCAAATCACCATTTTTGCTCAAATTGGTTGCAAACTACTTGTTGACTATGTACCTAGGCATACAAATTCTAAGTATGGCCTTGAGCATTATCTCTTGAGGTAGTTAGGATCATGGGGATGTCCATAATGTGATAAAGTACAATATAATTCTCATATTATGGTTTTCTAGTTATTTTTTCCTTGTATACCTTACCCTCTACTCAAACTCGAGTCTCAACAATGCACATGCCTTAATTATTTCATGTCTATTTAGGTGTTGCTCTACCTACTTAGAGGTGATAACCATCACTCTTGAATTAACATTTAATATAAAACTCAATCATCCTTGTATTAATGTTTCCATTCTATCATAATTATATCATGGTCTTTAATATAAATTTATATATTATAAGTGTACCTTAATTCAAGTTATGTATGCAGGGTCTTAGTGTCAAGTTTGTATGAAGGAATATTGATCCATGGTTGATTAAAGCTTAATGAAACCTTTATATCTCCACTCATCACCTATTATATATATATATATATATATATATATATATATATATATTCTCATCATATCATCAATATCCATATCCTTAGATGATATACATAGTGCCTTTTTATGATACCCTAGTATAGTAGGCCTAAAAGGGTTGGTTTTCGGTGCCTATTTGGCCTTCTCAACTTTCCACATGACCATATGGTTCCAATATCCTATGATGTTATTGATTATGATGTTTCATGGGAGGTATGGAGGGATATTAATATGATATAGGCTAGGAGTGAAGGTTGGATGAGTGAATGAACATGACCGTCGGCTAAATAAAGGTGAATCATGGAAAATAGGGTTAGAGCACAATGTAACTGGTAGTGAAAACACATTAAAAATACTATGGTATGAAAATGGTGTCAAATGGAGACTAAGGACCCTACCTATATAGACCATATGGATCTTAGATTCCCTTAGACATATACCTATGTAATCAAGAAACTTTGAAGGCATAAACACAACATACACGTCCCTAAAGTGAAATTTTGAAAACTCAAAACAAATTAACTTTCACAACAAGACCTTAAACTTTTCTAAAAATGGACTATGTGGGCTTATAGGTGAAAAAGGGAAGTTTTTAAGCTCGAGAGGCTTCCATGAAAGCTAGAAATGTTTTCTTAAATTCTATGATGACTCTCCATCATGATTCCATTATCTTATTACATGTTTTTGAGTTGCATATGATGCTCTACATGTACCATTGAGTCACATACATAGTTTTGTCATACAGTGGTCTACAAACATACACACACCTTCTCTTCTTGAGGTATTATGAGGTAACAAGGGGACATTAGACCTTTAACCTAAGAAATAAGGCATTAGAATCCTTGAAACACATATACAACTCTTCAATCCAACCCATAGCCTCTAATGGATATTCAAACCTCTATCATTTGCACAAATTTATCTATAGATCATATATGAGATATTAGTGAATATTTGATAGCCATGTGAGCTCACATGTGTGAGTCAAGTGATAATAATGCTATGGAAGGATCATTAAAGACTTAAGGAAGTATAATCCATGATGTTTTTGAGTAGATAAGGTAAAAATCTCTAAAAATTATTAAGTCTAAATAGAATTTTGTAGGTGAGAATGACATAGGGATTCTTTAAATTTTTAAGTTCATATATAATAGGAGACTAATCCCTAGAGAAATGCCCATGGGTGGAAGCTATCTAAGTATACTTTATATGGCTATGAGCTTGGGCCCCCACTCTCTCTCCTCTATATGGTATGAGTAGAAACCTAAGGACCTCTATGAGCTTGCCAATGAGCTCTAGGGAGAGATGAAACTATTTTTAGATCCTAAGACACTAACAAAGACTACTCTCTTCACCATTTAACATCTTTGACCTCCCTCTACAAAATCATGAGTCCACTTGGGATGGTCCATACAATAAGGATCCATACTACTAAATAAACCTCTATAACCTACTATTTTATCTTTAATTATCCTTGTTTTAGACCTAAAACATTATTAGTAGGTGTTTTGTATGGAAAATAGAATCCATATAACACTTTGAACATGGTGGTATTAATTGAGTGACTTAAAGAGTCATAATTTAACATGTGTGGGGCCCATTTGGGAAGAATTGGTGTTGACCATGATGCTAATGGATTTATTGAGGCATGAAATAGTCTAGTAATGGCTTAATGAGGTTTATGAGGTCAACTAGAGGCAAGTGGGGTGACTTAGTGGTCTATTAAATCTATATTATGTCTCATTATAGCTAAAATCATTGCCTTTGCATACATATATCACATTTAAATGGGATATATCGATTAAATTATCACATTAATATATATAAAATATCTCATGTTATATGAAACCTCAATTAAACCTTAAGACACGTTTTATGATGTTCCTTTAAAGATTAAGAATGAGCATACCTCATGTTATCTATAAAAACAAGTATATTTATGAGCCTCTATCAAAATACCTCATCAGTTCATCTTCAGCATGACACATTTTAACTATTGAGACTTCATAAAAGTGATCAAAGACTATATAAACATGATTTAACATAATAATCACACTTGAATCAAGCTAGAAAGGAGGTATAAAGGTACATAAGGACTGATAAGGCAAAGTTATGATCATGAAAAGAAAATAAACTACTTACACACCCTCATAACTCATAATATGCATGAAAAACATGGTCCTAAATATGAATAATGAATTAAATGACTCGGTTGACCCCTTTATAGGTCTAGGACTAGAAAGTGGTAAAAAAAACATAGCATTAAAATCTTGCATAAATTATTGAGGATCTCTCTTTATGGTGGTCAATTTCTTGGCCAAGGACAAATGGTCACTCTTATATTTAGATATTTTGCTCAGTTTCTCTCCAAATTTATCCCATGATTCAATGGATTTAGGGGCTAAGGTTCTATACCACTCCAAATCTTTGCCTTAAAAAATTATTGACAACAACTTGATTGTCACATTCTTTTATGTTATGTTATAAATGTTGTAAATTTTTTCCATATCCCTAATATGCTCAATGGGATTAAGATTAATTTATACACTAAAATAAGGGACACTCTTAAGGGTATCCATTTGTATTTCATCATATTATTGAAGGTTAAAATGAGAAAAACAATTGAAATAAATAAAGAGTAGATTAATAGCCATGTTATTAGCCTTAGGAGAACTTGGATAGAAGGGAATAAAGATATTTCTTCTAGGTGACTTGGTAAAGGGGAGAGTATGAGGAATTATCTTCCTTTTATATTAATATAAAGGTAATTAAACAAATTCAAATGGAATATCTTCCAATTTTGATCTTGTAGTCATAATTGGCATGAAAATTGGATCACTAGTCAGCAATAAAGAGTTGAAAACTTGTTGGAGTCACTAGATGATGCATGAAAAAGGCTGCTATAGCAACCCTTTTACCAAGACTAGCATCAATATTGGATAATCTCTTTATTTTGGATTCCCACCAAGCATGATAGAACTATTATAGATTATATTTTTACCCTTAAAAGGGTGATTCAAGCCCTCTCAAGTTGAGCTATAATAGAGGTTTATTCCCATTGAAAGGTCACCCACAACCTAGGATCAATCCAATTGTATAGCTTAAGTTGAGAGGGCTTGGATCACCCTCTCAAGGGTGAAAATTTGAGTTAAAATAGCTACCAAATATCCACTTTTGCTAATACTATAATCAAATTTGACTATATCTTTCTTTTGTATTCCCACTAGGCATTTTATAACTATTATAGCTCATATTTTAACCCTTGAGAGGGTGATTCAACCTCTCTTAATATGAGTTATGATAGCAGTTTGTTCCCATTGAAAAGTCACCCACAACATATGATCAATATAATTTCATATCTTAGGTTGAGAGGGCTTGAATCACCCTCTCAAGGGTGAAAATTTGATATATACTACTTACCACATATCCAATTGATAGAACCCCCTATTTTGTTACCTTGAATGAGTGTTATGTTGCTATGGTAATGAAACCAACTCTACAATACATGTGGTTTGGTTCTTTAATTGATATAAAATCTTGCCAACATTTTCTTATATTTTATATCTTTATCTCATCCTTGAGACAACTCTAAGTGTTGATAGGTATCAAAATGTGCTCAATCAACCTAAGTATAACATTTTTAAAAAAATTACTATAGTACACTACTAGAGATCATAGATTTTAGGCCCATTATTTGGGAAGATTATACTTTCACTTTCTTACAATAATATGAGAAAATGTCTCCAAATCTAAAATGACCTTTTTGGCCTCCATAATCATATTCTCTATGGCCACATTTTCATTTACACCCAACATTATGTCATGTGGGACATGAGGTTTTTATAGTGAGGTTAGGTATCAGTATATGTCTTAATGTATACATCCATTTTATCCCTTTGATTTTTTAGGTACACACCATAATCCTCCATTTATTCATAGATGGATATCAAATATTTATTTATCCTTCTAAAATTCATGTTGGGATATCATTTTTTCCCATTCTACAGTGGAAGGTATGTGTTGAGGCCTGAATCTAGTTGAGGCTGCACTCAATAATTTTTTAATTTCCTCCAACTTAATTTTCTTATCATTTGTCCATAGGGCCAATTGATTGAATAAGTAAAGTAGGTGGTGTTGGCCATTTTGGCCCACATACTAGTCTTTAGCCTTGTTCTAATAGATGAACAAAGTTTAAATACCAACAAGTCATCATGGGGTTCATAATCATTTAGAGGTATGCAAAGGTCATATAAGCCTTAGAAATTCATTATAACCTTGAAAGAATGATTAAAAGATGAACTGTGCAAGTTTAAGGACTAGACCATCACCAAGACATTGTTAAGAAATGAGTTGACTAGTTTAATTGTGTATTTTATAAAGTTTTCTCATGAAGCCTTATGAGACAAAGGATTTTATTGCCATAGATTCCTTCATAATAATATCATAACCTATAAATTTCATGCTTTAATAATTTCTCTATCTCAATTTATAAATGTTTAAAGTTAAAACTACAGAATGGTACATTCATGAAAATGTAAAAATAAATCTCAAAATTTATCTACTAGAGTTCAAGGATAGATAGTCATGTGAACATATATTGATGTTTTTGCAAACATCAATTGGTAGGCATAGGAATGCCCAATTTAAGACATGATGAATAACCATTAGGGTTAAAAAATTCTAATATGGTCATGTAGACATCAAATACATTGGCACAAATGTCAAATAACGGTATACATATGTCAATTTTAAGCTTGTGAGCTAGTCGTTTGAGTTTAAATGATGGGTCCAGTCAAATCCAATGGTCCACATTCATTCCTACATCCTGATCAATAGTGAGAATGAATGTAAAAATGTCAAAGGATATTCATGGTAGGAAATCAATGGACTACATTAAATCATAACAAAGAGATCAATGGTGCATAGGAGGTCAAAAAGTCAATATCTAATAGTGGGGATATGTGAGGCCAATAGGAATAAATATAGGTTGGAGTATTTTGATTGGATCAAGTAGTTTTTGATAGATAAAGTCAAACCAAAGGGCAATTTTCAACCAAAGAAAATAGGTATTGTAGGGACATCCCATCACCATTAGATCTCATTTGAATGTCATGGAGTGAGCATAGTCATGTAGCCAAGGTGATCCAGAACATAAAGGGACTACCATTAAGGCTAAATATGAACCTCTTGTTCAAATATTTGTGATGTGCAAGGTTCATTATGTGACTATGTTCACGATTCTTAAAAATATAAATCCATACATATAGTGAATTATCTATTCCTACAAAGACATAATGGGTCTATTTGGACCTATTTGGATCTAGAAAAGGGGCTATGTAGTCTATTGGTCTTCACTAATATGAAAACTATAGGAAAACCAATCATGTTATATTTATTTTCCATCTATAGAATGGACATATAATCTAGTTATGGAAATGGAGAAGATATGTGATTAATGCAAAGGGTTTCATCTATTGATGTGGTTCCATCCTCAATAAATTAGGTACTAACTATCATTCATGGCATGGCTCTATTAGTTTTAATATTTGAGGATTTGATTCTCATGAATAATTCAAGTGGGCTTAGGGTCCCAAGGTGGTGAACTGGTGGTTGAAAAAATAGCTGAGGCATTGACTCCACTCAAATATACTTTGTCATCATGTAGAACAAACCCTTGTATTCTAGTGGGATTTATCAACCAATGAGAAGACATTGAAGATTATTAGAATAAAAGGAGGTTATATTTTTGATAAGATAGATCCTGATTGGAAGAAGGCATGTATAAGGAAAATATTCAGTGAACTACCAACTCACTCCTTAATGATGATGATCCCTTCTCAACTCTCCTATGCATTATTCCCATCTCTCTCTCCCTATATACTATATATAGGATTTTGAGCCAAAAATGTGTCCCTCTATTCCCTCTCTTGGGATGACTAGACTCTACCAATATTGAACTTATAATGAAATTACTTAGATGTTCATACATAATGATTTTATATAAAAATAATAATCAAATATGATAGATCACACATCAATAATTGAAAATAGAGCAAAAAACTATATAATATAACAAATCGACTTTGAAGGGGAAACTTCCACAATAATGCACTAAGAGTAGAATACTTAACATGATGATCAAAGACTAACCAATACTTCCTATATACAGTCTACTTAGCCATGGTTATTCCATAGGCCAACCTAACTAAGAACATAGAGAAATGTAAAAATAATATAAAAGAGGTATGTAAGCCATAATTTGACCCACACATATACTAAGACACACCAAAGGTTAAGGTCATAGCATGCCCCTCCCTTTGAAAACAACATTGTTCTCAATGTTGAGTCAACTCTAGATGTTGTTTCACAAAGGATTCATCCTCCCAAGTAGCATCTTCATAGGGTATATTCATCCATTTTATTAGGTACTCCTTAATCTCTTGAGACCACAACTACTTAATGCATATTTTAAGGATCGCCTCAGGATCAAGAATAACTATTCCTTCCTCATCCAATTTTAGTAACTTAGTTTGGGTAGAAAATTTTTGTCTAATGACTTTATTCAAGCATGATACATGAAATAATAGATGTATGTGAGTGGAGGAAGGAAACTCTAACTTGTAGGCCACACTACCAATTTTCTACAAGATTTGATAAGGCCCATATTACTTAGGGGACAACTTGTTAGCCTTTTTCTATTGATTCAGAGACATCTGATTATATGGTTGTAAGAAAAAAAAAACCCAAATCACCAATTTCAAAGTGCCTCTCACTCTTGTGTTGATCTACATGATGTTTCATGTGATTTTGGCCATGGATTAATTTTCACACAAATTGGCAAAGACCTCTTGTTGATGGTGAATACGTTCTTCAACTGTACGAACCTTAGGATGGATCTTCAAGGTTAAAGTGATGGATGGAGGATGGTATCCATATAGTGATATAAAAGGAGACATTTTTAAATAACTATGAACAAAAGTATTATACCACCATTAATCAAGTGGAAACCAATGAATCCATTTATCTTGTTTATCAGGAACAAAGCAAGAAAGATATCCTTATAGACATTTTTTGAATACCTTAGTTTTTCCATTTTATTGAGGATTATATGATGAATTATGAGCCAATTTGTTGGCCAAACATGAAAATAATTCAGTCCAAAAATTGCTAGTGAAGATGGGATCTCTATCATTGATAATGATCTTAGCGGTACCATGCAATTTTTAAACTGTATTGAAAAAAATAGAAGCTAATCTACTAGAAACAAATGGTTGTGATAAAGAATAGAAAAGAGAATAATTAATAAGATGATCTACCACAACCATGATAACATTTTGACCATCAAATCTTGGTAACCCTATAATGAAATCCATAGACATCTCTTCCCAATATTGGCTAGGGATGGATAAAGGCTACAAAAGACCTAGGGTCTTGATGGTTTCTCCTTTATTTTATTGATAGATCATACATTTAGCCACATATTTTTGGACATCCCCCATGAGTCCTTCCAAAAAAAAACCTACTTGATTCTATGATAGGTTTTCAAAAATATTGAATGATCCCCAATTAGAGTTTCATGAATTTTGTAAAGGATTTTTTTTTAAGAAGAGAATTCTTACATAGGTATAATCTATATTTATACCATAATGCATCACCCTTCCATGTGATTTTTTAAAATCCACCCAAACTTTGTTGAAAATTTTAAATCAAATAATGGGTAGAAATATCCTTGTCCCATTCTGATCATGCTTCCTTTAGCCAATTTTCCTACAAAATGGTCATAGCATATAACAATGCCTCAACTTATTCATCCTTCCTAGATATTGCATCTACCACTACATTCTCCTTGCATTTGTAAACTATTTAAAAATCATAGCCTAACATCATATTTACCAATTTATATTGTTCTTCATATGATAACCTTTGTTATAAAAAAATATTTGAGACTGTCATGCTCAATCTTTACTTAAAAGTGATGAACCATCAAATAAGGCCTCCATTGTTTGACTACATGCAAAATGGCCATCACTTCCTTCTCATAAATGGGCTTGTGCTAATTTTTACCCTTGAGTTGATGACTTTCAAATGCAAGTGGTCTACTTTTTTTCATGAGTAAAACACCCATACCATACCTAGATACATCACATTCAACCACAAAAGTCATAGAGAAATTAGGAGTAACCAATACTGAAGTGGTGTACATCACCAATTTCAATTGCTCAAATGCCCTGATATCTATACCAGCCCACTAAAAGGAGTCTTTATTCAAAAAAGATGTGAGTGGGGCTACAATGATACAATATTTTTTTGACAAACCTATGATAGTAATTAGTTATCCCCAAAAATCCTATTAGTTGCTTGAGTGTCTTAAGAATTAGCTAGTCCACCATTATTTGTATTTTTCTAGGATCCACTTTTATTCCTATATGTGAAACCAGATGACCCAAATACTCAACCTCACAAGCTCCAAAAGTACATTTGGAAGGTTTTGCATAAAACTGATGTTGTTCCAAAATTGAGAGTACCTATTTCACATGGTGCAATTGGTCTTCCTAATTTTTACCATAAATGAGGATATCATAAAAAAATACCAAAATAAATTTCCTCAAAAATGGCCTCAAAATAGTATTCATCAAACTTTAAAAGCTAGATGGTGCATTTATTAGCCCAAAAGGCACAATCAATAACTCATAATGGCCCTCATGAATCCTTAAATTAGTTTTGGTTATGTCATCATCGTGGATCCAGATTTGATTATACCTAGAATGTAGATATAACTTGGTAAAATAAACAGCACCATTTAATTCATCTAGCAAATCATCAATTATAAGAATATGAAACTTATCTTTGATAGTGTACTTTTTGAGTTCCCTATAGTCAGGGCACATCCTCAAAGTTTTATCTTTCTTTCACACCATAACAAATGGTGAATAATATTCACTTTGGCTATAGAAAATGATTCATGCATCCAACATATCCTATACCATCTTTTTAATTTAACTTTTTTGGGCATAAGGATACCTGTATGGCCTAATGTTGGGTGGTGTAATACCAAGAATAATTTTTATAGCATGATCATGCATGTAACTAGGTGGAAGTCCTTTTGGCATGTCACCAAAAACAATCAAGTGGGCATTAATCACTTGTTGAAGATTAGGAGGTATAAATGGCTGAGTTGGATGAACTTCCATGGAAATCAAGCGAGTTAAAAATCCTTCAGCACCCTTTTAGAGAATATTTGTTAATTAATGGGAGAATAAACATTGTGAATATTTATCCCTTAATCCCCTCAGCTCAAATTTCCTTCCCTCAAAATTAAAATGCATGAATAATTTTTAGAAATTCAACTCAATAGTGGCCAAAGTGGTGAACCACTATACTCCTATAATAATGTGTGCTCCCCGAATGGGAATATCAAACATAAGATAATCCAATAAGTAGTCTCCCATGGCTAAATTAATAATATGGAATTTTATTGAGAAACTGATAATACCATCATCTATAATTATGACCTAAAATTCTAGAGTAGGATAAATGAAATAATTTAAGTGAGCAACCAACTTATTATTGATGAAGTTGTGTGTGCTTCTAGAATCAATAAGAATAGTGACATTTTGTTTCTTTAGGAAACCCACCACCTTAAGAGTTTGGTGAGTATTAATACCTAAAAGGGTATGATAGAAAATAGTAGGTTGAGAGTTTTTAGATTCCTCCTCAGGACCTTGTTCATCCTCACCAAGTGCCTCCTCTTCATTGTCATCCTCATTGACACCTTCGATGTAAAACAACTTATTTTCAACACAACAATGGTATTTATTCCATTTACTATCACAACCATAATACAACCTTTTGGATCACTTTTCCTCAATTTGTCAAGGTGTCAGTCTCATGGGTTGAGGATATAATGGTGCTAAAAAGGTGTGATCATGATCAATAGCAAAGTTTTTCCATTCGACCATCTCTTTTGCCTCTACCATACATTTCCATAGGATAGATTATGATATAGATGCTAGGTTAAACATATGAACCTATAATTATATGCTATTTTTGAGACCACCCAAAAATAGATTAGTCAAATTTTCCTCAGTGATGTCTTCCACCTATAAGGATAGATTCTAGAACTGATGAATATAATCCTTCATAGTTCACATTTTCCATAGTTTAGTTAATTGGTTGAAGTATTTCTCAGAGATTATTTGGATAATGTGCCAAAAAATCATTAGTGAAAACAGACCATGTAACAAGAGCACCATTATTTTTATTTTGAGCACACAACCAATGACACCAAATGAACTGCTTAGGTTCCATATATAGAGACACCACTATCACCTTCTGAGAACTAAGAGTTTGATGCAGATCAAAAAAATTCTCAATTTGGGTAGTCTAAGTGAGAGGATACTTACCATCAAACTTACACATCCACTTTGGAAAACATCAGTTTCACACCAGAATTGGAGTTATTAGTGTTGAGAGGAGGAGGACCCAAAGGATTGAGGGTTGTTTGACTATACCTGAGATGAAAGAGTAGCCAATGAAGTAGTGATATAATTCAATTGATTGTGAACCCCATTAATCTCTCTATATATCCCTAAAACATTTGTTTAAACTGTAAAAAATTCATCATGCCACACTAAGCCCTTTATGTCAACCTAAAGTTGAGAAATAAATGGATCTAAAGTTCTAAATTCCATGTCATTGACAAAAGGAGTCTTAGGAGTTTCTTGGCCCACTTTTCATCCCCATGTATAAGGACCGGCCATATACAAACCATAGGAAGGATTTTTTGCCCCAAGAAAGGTGTACCAAGAGATGGTACCATTTCAATTGCCTTACCAAGATGAATCCAATGACTATTTTTATGCACTAGGGTAAATATTTTAGCATAAAATACTATACTGACATAATCTATTATTGTGATCATCTTGTTGAGATGAATATACGACAGTAATTATGCAAAGTGAAAAAAAATTGTAATTTTTTTTAACTATTTATTTTCAAAAAATCATTTCAAACAATATTTTATTTGTTGGGTGAATATTTTATCAGCCAGCTAACTGGTGACCAAAATAGTTCTTATCACCATAGCATAGGAAGATTGGTCATCTAGGTGTGCAGCTTTACTACATCAACTGGAGACAAATCTCTCCTCTCATCAAGGGGAGGTTCCCTATTAAATATGAAGAGGCTATATACAATGTAAATAAGCAAAAAATAACACATGGGGGTAGAATAAAACATCCATCTCTCTTATTTCAGAGATGATGCACACAAACAAAGGAGAAAAGCTTGGTGAAAAAATTGAAGGCACTTCTCTTCTTTCAGAAGTGTTCTTGCAGGAAACAACAGGATTTTCTTTCAGATAATAAAGTAACCAGTAACCAAAGGGCATAGTAACAATAGGATGAAATAGAATGCAAAGTTTCCACCTCAAATGCCCAAAGAGTATAACACAAAGGATAATGGGGGCACAAAGTCATCCCAAAATCCTCAACATAGAAATAATAGAAAAACACATGCTAAAAATAATTATGAAAGCACAAAGTCTTCTCATAATTATTTTCAGGACACCTCCCTTTTTACCTTCACTAATTCTACTTATCAAATTAAATAAATAAGAATGCTTCTAGGAAATAGACATAAGAATAATCTCTTAAAGTAGCACAAGCCAAAACAACACAAAGTCTGCAAACAACTTGCTTTCTCATTCAGATAAAATGACATGAAATTACAATCTGAGCTCAAAGTCTCAGTCTTCTTTCAAAATGGGCAGAGTTTCACTCTTGTAAAAATGAAAAGTCTCCTTTACAAATGAGAGATATTACAATCTTATAGCAACTATGCAAGAATTGGTGATTTTTTCCATGGGATGGCCCATGCTGCAGTCAACGTCTTCAATGTGCCTTCAGTCCTATCTAGAGAGACTATGCTAAGAATAGTGCACTACCATAACTATGGCATGTCCCTTCATCTAATATGTCTCTTCTTTGGTATGGACTGTCTGGTCCTTTTCCTAATATTTGTGTAGCTATCCAATTTTTCCATTACTTAATGGAATAAAAATAGGCTTGCATCCTTGATTCGGTGTGCCCAAAAGTTGAAGTCTACTCGATCCACTATTTCACCTACTGGAAATAATTCTTTTGAAAATATTTCTGGTCCTTTACATTGATCTTCTCTTCCCTATAGTAATTTAAATCTTTGGGCTCTCTTTGCATTTAATCACTTGGTTCTTACTTTAAGTTATATGCTCTATTTGAATTTCCATGGATTTTCCCTCACTTTAAATTGTACATCTAAGGGGCTGTCAATGGTCACCAGTTACTTGAACCATGTTGAACCTTAAACCTATGAAAGTTCATTGGTTCATTCTGTCTCTTTTGTTCCATCACTTCCTAGTTCAATCACTTTCTTTCTCTTTGGTTGAACCATCTGTTAAACCACTTATTTGTTGCTTCTCTCTTGACTGAGGTTGCCATTGAACTTTTGAACCTATGAACCATTAAACTTTGAACTCTTTCAGTTCAAAGTTCAATCAGTTCATTGGTTCATTTTATGTCTTGCTCAATCATTGCTTCCTTTATCTTTCTAAGCTTTTGTTGAACCTTTGAACCTTGAACTAGTTGAACCATTCAGTTCAATAGTTTAATGGTTCAATCAGTTCATTCAATTCATCCTTTAAAGCCCTTTTTGTCCAAGTCTTTGAAGATTCTTTTCTACATCTTTGTTCAACCTTTGGAATGTCCCAAAGGGAAGGTTTCCCTTCAGGTCCTTAGAAAAGGACCTTTTTTTGATGTCAAGTGTCCCCCACAAGGGTATCTACCCTTCGATATTTTTTGGGCAGACTTTAGGCTTCAACTTTCTCGGTGGGTTCTTGCTTCTTCGATGGGCTTTTGGTTCTCGAGCTTTTTCCATCAGGCTTTTCCTTCAGACAAAAAGTCTAAAGGAATTCCTTTGGACAAAAAGTATAAAAGAAAGCTTCTTTTCATTAGCCATTTTTTCCTTTCAATTTCTTCGGGCTTTCTTCCTGAGTGAATTCCTTCAGCCTTCTTCACTTAATCATTTCCATCAAACAAAAAGTTTGAAAGAATTGTTCCTTTTGGGCCTTTGAACAAATCCAAAGGAATTATATCTTTTATTTGACCTTCAAACCAATGTTGTTTACCCTTTGCAAAGGCACTTTCCTTTTTTGCTTTGGGGCAACCCCTTGAACCTGTCGATTGAACCAAATGATTGAACCAACTTTGGTTCAACGGTTCAATGGTTCAATTGGCTCATTCTTCATTATTTGGCTAAGTATTTTTGATCTTTTGCACCAAATGCATTGAACCAACTTGGTCATTGAACCCATTGAACCTTTGAACCAAAGTGGTTCAAAGTTCAATGGTTCAATCCTTTTCTCTTTATCATTTTCCGATTAAACTCTTTTGATTGAACTGAGGCACTGAACCAATCTTGGAAATGACTAAGAGTTAGAAACTTGTTCTTTTGACTGAACTCACTTGTAGAAGCTTTTTAAACTATTGAACCTGTGAATCCCTTTACAAAAAAAGCTTTAAAATGAGGAATTTGAAAGCTCAAAACAAATTTTGAGAAGGGAAGAGAGAAATTTTGGTCTGTGCAAGGCCAAAATAGTCCATAGGTTGTCCCAAAAATGAGTGACATTTTTTGGGGACAACATTATTGATAGAAAAATTAATTCTTCTCAGATTGTAAGTTATGTTTTTTCACTCTTTCTCTCATAGAAGCCATGCCTTACTAGATCTAAAAAAATAACATCTTAGGAAACTTTACAAAATTGAAGCTCTAATACTACTTTTAATTAAATTGCTTATATTTTTCACAAAATGATTTTCTATAACACAAAATAATAAATATGAGAGATCACACAACAATAGTTAATAATAGAGTAGAATACTAGATAATATAAAAAATCCACTTCAAGGGGATAACCTTCACAATAATGCACTAAGATTAAAATACTTAGCATGATGATTAAGTACTAACCACTAGCTTCTATATATAGTCTACTTAGACATGGTTATTCCATAGGCTGACCTAACTAAGAACATAGAGAAATGTAACAAGAATATAAAAGAGGTATGTAAGCCACAAGTTGGCTCACACATATTCAAAGACAAGCCAAAGGTTAAGGGTGTAGTAGAGATTGTAACCTTTTGAGCTGAATATAAAACTATTTTTATTTTTCACTATTTTGGTATAGAGTGTATATGTCAATTTTATTTGCATATGTGGTAGAAATCTCTCCCTTATCAAGCCCTGATCTCACTTAGTTACTAGTTAATCTTGGTATGCAGGTCACGTTTAGTGTTCAAATATCTTTTGATTGAGGCCTACATGTGGACACATTGACTAGTTAGTGTGTTTCATTAGATCTCTCCATCACTTCCCTCAAATTTTGATAATTTGGTGAACATCTGCATGAAATATTGATACATGACAAATACTTATAGTCCTAGATCTATTCTTTTGCTTGTCTTATTAGTGTTTAACAAGAGCTAAAATGGAGTGGATCAACCATAATTTAGGTGCATCACCATTGTTATCTTAGGTTTCCATTTCATGTTATATCTTTCTCCCTTTTCCCTAGTTATTAGTAGCTTTTAGTAGTGGAAATGAGAATAAAATGATGCATCAGAGGAGATAGCCTCATTAAAAATCCTAGAGGTCTGACCCCATTATAGGATACTCATAGCTTGGGGTTAGTCCCATGTTAGAATAAATTTGGGAAGAGGACTTGAATAATCCATTGCCAACCTAGGCTACAATCTAGACCACTAACAGTTCTATCATGCTCAATAGGACCAATATCTAAAAGAATGGGAATATTATTGGTGTATCTTTCCTCTAATCGGCTTTTAGAAGCAAGTTAGCACTAGTGGAAATTCCAAATTAAATATTTTGGTTATAATCAGCCCATATATGTCTCATTGAATATTTTAATTAGTCTTTGCATCTCATTTGAGATATCAGGTTGATATGAACAACTATGGTGGATACCCTTATCATTCACCTCCTTATTAGCAGTTCTAACATGATCCTCATGACCTATATCATCCCTATCATGATCTATATTAGCCTTATGATGAGAATTATAAAACATATAAAAATACTCACCAATTGTATGAAAGGTCATACCAATCCTATGTTAACCCTCATAAATCTTGTTATCCTCCTAATCATCTCATCCTAGTCCCAAATCAATCCATCTCAAGCTTCAAGAAAACTCTAATTGGCTATGACAAAGAGATGATAGTCATAGAAAATAACAAAATATATAGAGAGGATGTTTCCAAGCATTAAATTTAGAATATAAGATTAAATTTAGATCGAGTTAAAGAGGTGTGTCCAACTTTTATAAGGCAAAGTCACTCAAAGTTTAGTTCTAATATTTTAGAAATTGGTGGTCTAATAGTAAACATTAAAAAGAGGCTAGTGGTTTATGAGAAACAACAAGGTCATCATAATCAATAGTATATTGTAATATATCTACCCTTTTCACTTTATGATCAACTAACTAATGTTTATCACATCCCTCAAGAGTTAATCCTAACTTTGCCTAGATTTCCTACCTAGAAGTCTATCCAAGAGAGTTCTCAGAATGTTGAAGAAGTATGCTTTGAAGAGTGAAATTTTTAGATTGCACAGACCATATAATGGCCTATATCTTCAAGTTTGTAGGAAAAAATCCCTAGGTATCTAATACATGATTTTGAAGATAATCTAACCAAATAGATTGAGCTTAGAAATTAGCATCTCCAAATTCAATGGTAGTTATAGAGGTCACATAGAATCAAATTCCTTATTTCACACCCATGGCTAAAAAAAGTATAGAAGTATAGGTTCCTAGACCCAATTTCATGACTTAGAACTAGATACATCAACATAGAGAGAAAGAATAACATTCAAGCATAAGCCAAGGTGTTGAAGTCAAGATCTAGTAAGAGATCATTCAGCCTCCAGTCCTCTTTCTTCAAAATCCAAAGTCCTTTCCTTCATGGAAATCCATTCAATAAAAACTGCAACCGAGAGAGGAGGTGAAGTTGATTCAAGAAGAGAAGTCTTATAAGCAAAATTAGGTATCTACGGTTACTTCTATGGACCTTTCACATCTTATTGAATATTTATAAGGATCTACCATGCCACTTTTGGAGTAAGAACCTCTTCTTTGTGAGGCAAATGAGGAATATGTAGCCAAAAAAAATAAAAAATGAAGGTGAGTTGAGTGATCAAGAGGAAGAAATCATTATTGGGACACCACTTGGAAAGGACAAGCATGATTCCATCTTTCATGATGTAAAAGAAGATGAGATAGAGGCTAAGGTATAAGTACAAGAATAAGTTCAAGAATAAGGAGCTTTAGGTATGCAATAATAAGTTATTTCTCATAAGTATCTTGATCACATATCAACTGTCTCACCTTAAGAATCACTTCAGGGAATTGCTAAATTGACCATTGATGAATGCAAGCCAACCAAAGAGGATAAGATCGAATATAAATATGATGATTTATGGAAGAAATATATGGATATTATTAATGAATGTCAACCTTTCAAGATCTCACACTTCCCATAGAAGATCTTAAAGACTAACCAATTGTTTAATCTTTTCATTTTTTATCACAAGAAGAGAAAATTAATGGAGATAAGAAGAATGAATAGGTGTTTGTTGATATACTACCTCAAATGTAAGATAATTAAGACACCGATCCAACCATACTAGTTGATTTACCAATTCAATCATTTGATGAGAATGTGAGAAATCAAGTCAACCTATGAACAAGGTAGAGATAGCATTTTTGATGCAAGAAAGAAAAATTTGGGAAGAAGGTGATTGGATCTTGGATCCATACCTTTAATCAATGTACATGAGAATGAATATAGTAGTCCCAATTGCATCATCTAGAAGACGTGAATTTATAAGTGCTCCTATCTACAAGAATAATCCATTAAAAGGAAATAATCACACTTCAAATATCTATGGTACATAAAAATTTTGCCCATTTGACCCTGGAGGAAAACTTGTTACTTCAGGTTCGTTGTTCTAGGTTTGTCTTATTTCAAAAAGTGAGTAGCACAAGTAGCAACCTACTTCCCTTTTCATTATTTTTTTTCATTCGGTTAGTGGCCTTATGTTGGTATTTTAGTTCCCCTTCTATTCTATGTTCCCATTTAATAAGTGCCTTGGGCAATTTGTTTTGTTTTATTCCTTTTGGTCCCTATTTATTTAAAGATGAGTTATCCAAGGGAAGGTAACTAGTTCTAGCATTAGACCAAATTGTTGAACTAGAATAAGAGATTGCATACCTAATGGACTAGATAAGGCTTATGTTTGGGTTCTCAAGCATAATAGGAATGTTTCCTTATGAATCACCTAAAATGTTGGCCATTTTGTCTCACGAAGCTTCAATTTGGTTATAACAAATGAGAAACATTTAAATACTAACAAGTACTCATGAGGTTTATAAGCATTTAAAGGATTTAAAAGGTTTCACAACCCTTATAAATTCACCATAACCTTGAAATAATGATCAAAATATGAACTATGCAAGTTTAAAGACTAGGCCATCACCAAGATGTCATGCAAAAATGACTAGACTAGTTCACTTTTACATTTTATAAAGTTTTCTTAAGAAGCCTCATGAGCTAAGGGTTTACAGTACCATAGATTCCTTCATGCCAAGATCATATCCTACAGATTTCATACCTTGGCAAGTTTTCTAGGTCAAGTTATAATCATTCAAATTTGAACCTATAGAACAAGATGTTCATGAAAATGTCAAAATAAAGATCAACATTTATCTAATGGGGTTCAAGGATTGACAATCATGTGGATGTCAATGATAGTTATATGAATGTTAGTTTATAGGCACATGGACATTAAATTTAAGACATGACAAATAACCATTGGGGTTCAAAAATCTTAATATGGTTATGTAAATGTCAAATATATTTGCACAAACATTAAATATAGGCATGCGAACATTAATTTTAAGCTCATGAGATAGCCATTTGAGTTCAAATGGTGGGTCTAGGCAAATTTGATGGTCTGTGTTCATTGGTACATCCTGATCCAATGATTTGAATGAAAGTCAACATGTCAAAGGATATTCATGGTAGGAAATCAATGGACCAGATTCATTCATACCAAGGAGATCAACAATGTGTAGGAGGTCAAAAATTCAAGATCTAACAATGAGGATTGTAAGGCCAATGGTAATAAAGATAGGTTAGAGTATTTTTATTAGCCCAAGTAACTTTTTATAAATAAATTCAAATTAAAGGTTAGTTTTTAACCAAAGCAAATAGGTATTACAAGGTCATCCCATTGCCATAATATTTCATTTAATGTCAAGGAGTGGGTATAGACATGTAGCCAAGGTGATCAAGAATATTAAGGGACCACCATTAAGGCTAAATATGGACATATAGCTCAAAGATTTATGATGTGCAGGGTTCATTATATGACTATGTTTGCCATTCTTAAAAGAAAGATACATGTATATGGTGAATTATCAGTTGCTACAAAGACATAATGGGTCTATTTGGACCTATTTGGATCAAAAAATGGGCTATGCATTATATAAGTGTACACAAATATGATAAGTATAGGAAAATTGATAATTTTAGATTTTTTTCTATCTAGAAAATGAACCTATGAGTGAGATATAGAAATAGAGTAGATATATGATTAATGCAAAGGGTCTCATCTATATATATGGATCCATCCTCGATAAATAAGGTATTAACCACCATTCATGGCATGGATATTTTAGTTTCAAGATTTAAGGTTTTGATCTTCATGAACAAGTCAAGTGGGCTTGGGGTCCTAAGGTGGAAAACTAGTGGTTAAAGAAGTAGTTAGAGCATTGATTCCACTCAAATACACTTTGTCATCATGTAGAACAAGATATTGTCTTCTATTGGGATCTATCAAACAATGAAAGTAGATTGAGGACTATTAGAACAAAAAGAGCTTAAATAAAATAATCAATGAACTGTCACCTCACTCCTTGATCATGATGATCCTTTTTCTACTCTCTTATGCCTTGTTCCCATCTCTTTCTCTCTCCCTTTATACTATATATAGAGTATTTTGAGTCATAAAATTCCTCCCTCTACTCCCTCTCTTGGGCATGACTAGACTCTACCAATATTGAGCTTGTAACCACTAGAGATGAATATAATACTATTTTAAATTTTCCTTTTTTTGGTATAATGTATACATGTTAGTTTGATTTGCATATGTGGTAGAAATATCTCCCTTATTAAGTCCTAATCTCACCTAATTACTAGTTAATCTTACTATCTAGGTAATTTTTAGTGTTTAAATATCTTTTGACTGAGTATCATATGTGGATACATTGACTAGTGAGTGTCTTGCATTAGACCTCTCTATCACTTTCCTTAGCTTTTGATCATTTGATGAACCGCTGCATGAAATAATGATGAATGATAGATACTTGGAGCTTTTTCTTGTCTCATTAGTGTATAATAAGATCTACAATGGAGTGGATCAACCATCATTTAGGTGCATCACCATTATTATCTTAGGTTTCCCTTTAATTTTATCTCTCTCTCTCCCTTTACCCTTGTTATTAATAGGTTTCAGTAGTGGAAATGAGCTAAAATGATGCATCAGAGGAGATAGCCTCATGAAAAAATGTAGAGGTCTGACCCCATTATAGCATACCCATAACCTGAGGTTAGTCCCATGTCAGACTAGATTTGGGCATAGGACTTGAACAATCCCTTACCCAACTAGGGTGTAATCTAGACTGCTAACACATGGCTACATTTTTTAATTTAGCCTTCATCTTCCCTATTTTTCCTTGTATACTACTCTATTGTCTTGATTTTCTCCTATAAGTAGCCTAACAACTCCTTATAATCATCTATAGTGTCACTTTTGATGATAACTCTATCCATTATGGATACAATGTGGCTAATGATTTTTTCCACTATTTCTACCATTTATTATTCCTTTTTTAGAGTTATGTATAGATAAAAATATGGTTAAGCATTAGTCAAGGTAGAAAAATTTTCCTAAATTTTTTCTCCATGGTGATACACCAAGTCATCCAATCCTATTTAACACTTTGGATGAGTGTTTGACCTACCATTTATTTATCAATAGGGTTTAGGTTTTGTAGTTATACTTTAATTTTATATCCTTTAGTAGGATAGAGAAAAATTGATGGCACTATAATGGTAGAGATCTTTTATTTATGATTTGTTAGTTTTATTTTGATTTATGTTAGTGAATCCATAGGATTTTTTTCAATGCTTTGGCTTACCCCAATTCTACTTAAAGTGTTTGGTGTGGTAACCTAGGTGGTATCCACAACTCTTGATATTATCTCATTTTCCTTCCCTTTCTCCCATTAATAAACTTGTTTTTATGTTTTATTCTTTTCTAACACCTAGTTTTGTTGGTCCTCTTTTGCTTTATATTTCACCTCTGCCAACATTGTGTTGTTCTCTACATCTAATTTATTTTTGTGTTATTGAATTTTTTCCTTTTATTTTTCTAATATTTTATTATTTCTTCATATTCTTTATTTTTTATCCTCTTCTTTAGTAATTTCTTTCTATTTTTCCTCAACATCTCTCTTTTCCTCTTATTCTATCAGGCTAAAATTATGACATACTCAAAGACAATTATCAAATTAATTATTATAAGTGGACAAGATCAACTTAAAAAACATGAGAAAAAGAGTTAGATCATTTTTAT
Source organism: Torreya grandis (assembly GCA_037957365.1). Lineage (NCBI taxonomy): Eukaryota > Viridiplantae > Streptophyta > Pinopsida > Cupressales > Taxaceae > Torreya > Torreya grandis. The sequence goes on from JARHVA010005721.1 coordinate 785,597, forward strand.
GACTATTTTGTTAATCCAAATGTTGAAAAATTCCAATATTTTAACATGTGTAAGTTTTGATTGTTTCAACCAAAGGTTAAAATAGTTTACTCAAAGATATTCAGGTTCTCACTATTGGTTTCTTTAAACATAGGTTATTTACAATGTAATGGGTAAGACATTCCTCATTAAAAAAATATAAAATGGAGAGAAATATTTGTTGGCCACTTTCTAGTCCCATGCCTAGAAAGGGGTCAACCTAATGCCTTGATTTCTAGTTCATCATTAGTCTCATGATTGTATCTTGTTTATGTGAGTTGTGAGGGTTGTTCAAATAGTCCATGGTCTTATCATGATAAAATGTTGCCTTGTAAGTCTTATACCTCCCTTACATATCGACTCATTTATTGTCATGATGATCAAACATGCTTGGAGGGTCATTTATGACTTTGATGGAGTCTCAATAATCAAAAGATGCCATGGTGAAAGAAAATGGAAAAGGTAGTCTAGTGAAAATTCATGAACACCCCTAATTTGTCTAACAATATTAGTATATTGAAAGGTCTTGTTATGATCCTAATGGGTGGATTTCACCAATGCCTTGAGGTTTTAGTGTAATAGTTCATTATATGTGGTATCAAAGCCTCCACTTGGGTTCAATTCATGTAGTGGGTGGTTATACCAGTATGGAAGTGTTCATCTAGGACTCGTACACATAGGGGATCCTAGTGGTAGTGGTGCAAATCTAGACCAGAGTCTGGGCTTTGAAAGCATGGTGGGATGTTATGATCCTAATGGGCAGATTTCACTAATACCTCAAGGTTTTGGTGTAACTGTTCATTATAGGTCTTGGTGTGGTGTTGGGTGTTTTTGAGAGGAAACCTAACATCTCTATACTAAGAGAGAATTTTAAGGCTTGATAATTCATCAATGGTTTTAGAAATACCTTTTTGGTTACAATTTTGAAGACTCAACATAAAACATAGTGAGCTCCAAAGATGCTCTGAAGATGTTACATTGAGATTCAAAGATGGTCTAAACATGATTCAAATACAATCCATTGAGATCTAAATATTCTAAATATAAATTATAATATGATTTGAATAATATCTAGTGAGCTCCAAAAATGCTACAGTCAGCTCCAAATATGTTTTATTGAAGCTCCAAAGAAGAATCAATCCTAGTACAGTGGATGATCTAATGGTGGAAAGAGAAGACCAAATTCATGAACCTAATCAATATTCTTAGCCTTATTGAGATCCTTCCACATCATATTTTATACCTCTAAAATATTTTTTTGATGAGAATATCCTCTTTAGGCAAAAATTAGTGTTTTGGGTCACTTAGCTAAAAAAAACCACATGGCTATTGATTGCTCTCTAAAGAGATTTATTGGTGTGAGATACCTCAACATAAGAATTGGATCTAACTAGGTTAAAATAGAAAACCTAAAAGGATTAAAATAAATTTATCATGAACTTCAAGGTGCCAAGAGTTATAGGTTTTTCCTTTTCTTTGAGTCCAACATAGAGGTTGTAGTCCATACGCTTGAGAAGTCTTAGTTACTAGTTTATGCAATTAAGAAACCATGATATAGTGAGATGAATAGAATAGTGATTGTATTTTTTAAAAATTTTAAAGGTTTATTTAAAAGTGATAAATTTGTATTTAATGTTTTTAATAAAATATTATCATCTCTCATGGGTTATATACATATAATAGTGTTAAGAAGTTAATTAACCTAGTGTGATCTCACAAGCATCATATGAAAATCTCCTTATGAAGGTTGTAGTTGTATAACTAGATGAATATCATGAAGCCACTCCCAAGAGTGATATAACCAAAATAATCATAACACTAAATTTCTATTAAATCATTTCTAAGGTTGATCAAATGGTTTAAGACCATATACATAATCATAATCTTGAGGGCTTATTTGGAGAAGATTTGAAGGGTTGAAAATGTTAGAGAGGTGATCTAACCTCCAAATTTGGTATAGAGGGAAATTATGACATAGGTTAGGTTTTAATGAAATATATTTGGAATAAATAACTAGGTAAGAATACAATATTTTTTATATACCTGAGGCAATCTTCAAGTCTTTCACATGGGCAACCATTGACAATTTTAGAGAAAGTTATGACTTTGGAGCATCTATAGGAGGAGTTAGTTTATCATTATTGGTAAGTATGATCATGTTGAGTATATAAATATTTATATCACATAATTAATGAATCCTTATTAGTGTAATAATCCTCTATTTTATTAAAAACCTCTTACAGTCATAAATAGTCATTCATTTAGGTAGCCCACTAGCTAGTTTTGATCAAATGCATCTTGAGGCCTCTACAGACATGATCTAGTTATGAAAATTGGTAAAATTTATGTTTATTATTTTTTATAAGTTAAAATAAATTTTTTTATGTCAAAATAATAGTGTAATCATTATTTTTTTTAACATAATCCTATGTTTATATGTTGATAGTCAACATGGAGCTAGGCAAGCTTCTTGGAGGGATATAAGGTATGGCAAATGGTTTGAAATTCATGTGATGAATTTTGAAGAAATTTAGAATGATTTTAAGTCTTATTTTTTTATAGTAATAAAATTCAAAATTTCAAGGTGAAACATGGAGAATGGCAAATTTGTAAGATTTAGGATTTTAACATGGAAGTGGGGACAATAAAAAAAAAGCATTTTTGAGGAAATTAAAGAATTTAATGATAAAATATAATTATTGGATAAGTTTTATGCATGTTTATATGTACCAAAAAATAATTATGTCTTTATACCTAATAAATCTCAATATTCACCTATTTATTACTCCCTATGTCTTGTAGTTCATAATTTTTGAGTGTACAACATGTCTAAATATGTGATTTTGGTTAGTTTTCATGGTTAAGAATAAAGAAAAAAAATATTTTAATAGTTATTTGGGTCCCTAAAAGTTATAATTTAAAAATAATTAGGTCTTGTTACTTCATAAAACTCAAGAAAATGACAAACTCAAACCTATGACACTCATAAATTTGACAAGGTAGGTTGAGACAACCCTAAAAGATGCATTTTTTGAATTATACTTAATGAGATGAATTTAAATTTGACATGGAGGTATTTTTTTGTGTCTTTTAAATTTTAAAATTTTTCTCATTCTACTAATGTACTTCAAGATAAAAATCCAATTCTTCATATCTCCAAAATTAGAGTTTATGCTTAAAACCAGGTCTAAAAGAGCCTTTAATAGAGGTCAAAAGGAGGATTTATTTATATAAAAGTGCTCAAGAGTTTTTATAAGAGCCACTATCATGTTTTTAGTGAGTTTTTAAAAGTAAAAAATACCCCAAGTGGCTCAAATAAGAAAAGAGGCCCCAAAAGATCAAATATGAATTAGTACCCTAGTTTAACTGTTTGATAATTCAACCAATGGATATGAGAAAAAGTTTGAAAGACAAGAAAATAGGCCTAATTATCTTGAAATTATAATGCTTTATCAAACAAAAGGTATCATGGTAACATTAATTTATCATATTCAAACATTGGTAACTATCATCCAAGTGAGAAGACCCCAAAATAAAGGCCGTTATGATAGGCTAGAAGTAGTTTCAAAGACCATTCTACATGAAAATTGAAGTAAGGCTTCCCAAAGACTCTCAGGCGTATCCACACTCATTTAAATTGTGTAAATAACATAAGAGGGAATATATATAAGTTATAGAATCCTATTCAACATCCATTCAAAATATTCATGCTTAGAACACCACCAAGGATTCTAATCAGTCATTGTCTCCATTAAATTAATTAATAGGTTTCAAAGGATATAAATAAGATAGGATCTTTGATTAATTAGTGATTTACCACTTAGAGTAGGTTCTTTCATCGGTTTTCATATTTATTTCCCTTTTTATTATGATAATTTTAGGTCTTAGAGAGAGCATTGAATTAAAAAATTAGCGGAGCTAGCCCCATAAAATCTATAGGTTTGACTTGAAGATTAGGTAGCCCATAGCCTATAGGTCATTCCAATGTTAGACTAGGTTTGAGGTATACATTAATGATATTTTACTCTATAAGGGTGAAACCCAGGATCAATAAAATTATGGTAGAAAATAGGTAAATCCCTTGATTGAGACAAGTCTTCCAATATGTAGAAATTAGACTAGTGTGGGATACAATTAAATCAATAGGCATCAAATCTAGATATTGGACAAACTAGAGCACCACAATGTTCAATAATCAAATAAAAATTATGTGAACATTAAATAAGTAATATTTTAGATGATATGTACTTATCAATAATCCAAATTTATTAAAACTATCAAAAATAAATTAGACTATCAATATTTAGTTGGACTTATTATAAATAAATAACATATAACTAATTTATTTTTAATAAGTCCAAATTGTTTAAAATTATTAGAGATAATTAGTAGTCTAATTTTTTAAATCTATCATAAATAAATTAGACTTTATCAAGAATTAATTAGACTTTTCAATAATTAGTTGGACTTATTGTAAAAATATATATCTATCTAATATATTTGTAGTAAGTCCAATTTATTTAAAATAATTAGTAGTCTAATTTTTGCAAACTATCATAAATAAATTTGGATTTATAAAGAATTAATTGGATTTATCTAGAGTTAGTTATACTTATTATAAATAAACCACATCTATCTAAGTGTGAAAAATAGTCAAATCATGAAATTAGAAGGCCTTTGGGATTTCTACCTTTAATCAAATTTATATGACCACTCCAACTAGTTCATACATCATGAATTTGTAGATAATAAGCCTAGTAATTTATTTCATAATAAAGATAATTCATACATCAATCAAGCCAATCATAATGAAAATAGCCATTGAAATTTTTGATCTTACATCTTTATTAGCTAGTCTGATTACATCATCTATAGACTCTTAATTCCACATGTCGATATGTGATTAGGCCACTTAGGATGATTGGGATGCCATATGTTATTAGTTAATTATATCATGAACTATTTATTTAATCTCCAGGGGACATCCTCGTGATCATTACATTTTAACTCAGATTATACATAGGACATGTGTCGATCACTCAAAAACTTGGTAGTTCACCCATTTTGACTTTGGTCTTCATAAGAGAGTCCTTGAGATTGTGCTAAGTAGAATGATCATGGGTGCTTAGGTCACTTGACACCTCCCAAATGTTTTTATAGTCTATTACATAGTTGTGCTATCAATATTATGATGTGTGTCACAATCTCAAGTCCTTGTAATGCTCAAGACTTTCATTTTGACTATTCATCCTTTTGCATAGCTAAGTCACCAAGATTATGCCATATGACATGATATCTAGTGCTCAATATTTCACAATTTGAGTAAAAATTAGATGGGATTTATGAGATTCGAGTTGTTAAATACCATTTTCCAAGAATTGATATGTGAAATGTAATTTGAAAAACAAAAAATTCAAAGACCATTTATTGATACACAAATTTTGAAGAAAAAATCTTGATTTGCAAATGGAAAATTCCCAATTCTGATTGTTGAAGTGATGAATGTGAATGTGTAACATATAAAGATATTTTCATAAAAATTTAACTTCAAAATGGTAAAACTTGGGACACAAATGTCAAAATGAAATTAAAAAAATAAAAATGCTTAAGTGGGACATTCTAAGTTGTAAACCCAAAAGACCATTTCACAAACATGAGAATGCTGAAGCATATTTTTTTATGTGGAAAATTTGAAGAGTAAATAATAATCTAAAAATTGTGAAGACCATTTACCAATACCATTTTAAAGGATGAAAAATGCAAAGTGTAATTTGAAAACCTAAAAAGATAAAGATCCTTTCACAGTTCATGAAATGTGAAATTAGCACTTTAAATACACTAAAGCTAAAGATCATTTTTAAATACTCAAATTGAAAAGTGCACATTACAATTCACAAATGCCAAAGTCCTTTTGTTGATGCATAATTTCCAAAGACTAAATTACCAAAGTAGAAAATATAAAATGCAAATGTTGAAGTGTATTTCATAAGACCCAAAATTTGAAGACCTAATTTAGAGTACATAAAATGCGAAGTGCCACTAAAAAGACTCTCAAAAAATAAATTAAAAAAATACATCTCCTAAAGTTAGTCCAATAAAAAAATTTACATTCCAAAAATATTCACTAAATTTTGAAAAAAAACATTCATACTTCTAATTCAAAAATTAAGTAAACACCATTTCAAATTGCCAATGTCACAAAAGAGAACAATAGGTCCCAATCCTTTATCACTATTTTTAAAAGTGACTAATTTGATGATGTATTCAAATAATCTATTACAATTCCTTTTAAAAAATAGTCAGAACAAGTGTATGACCTCTCAAATGTTTATTTTATTTCCAATCATATATGATACTATTTATAGGAATGGACAGTAAAAAGGTGTCAATTGGGTTTGGCTTCCATTTCTTTTCCTAACAACCTAAATAAATTTTTACTTTCATAACATCTATTTTCCTTGAATGAACTAGTATGAACCAAAATATTTTGACACTTCATTCTATATCTCCATTTATTTTTAGTATCTCAATATTTATTTCATCTCCTTTAACCCATATTGTGTAGTTCACTCCTATAGAATCATTATGTTTGACAAATAACATATCTCCATTTTACACATCTCTAGCTAGATCAAATGATCTTTCTGTTATTTTTCTTCTTAGATCAACCTATGTATCTGTAGATGCCACTCCAAAATCAAGGGCCCTATCATGAACCATTTTGTGTATATCTATATGAAGGGGTATGTCATGGTAAGTTCTAGGCTAAAAATCTCGTGTATATTCAACTTCATAAGGGAACATGTTTTCTTTCATTGTGTCATGGATAGTTTGGAAGTAATATGCTATATCCTTCCACTTACTATGTTTGTTAAAACCAAATTCATTGAATTATATAATTAATCAAGTTAACTCTAATTTATTATAAAATATTTTTTCTACTTCTATCTGAGACTTTTGAAATAATGGAATCTTGTGAATTTTCTCTATTTTTCATGTCTTTGAAAAATATTTTCATCAAAATAACTTCTAGAACATTTGGCTCACCATTTTATTTTGTTACCCATAATTTAATTGGAAGGAACCAATTTATATCTCTTATATATATTTTGTAATACATAATGGGCTGACCTTGCTTCATGCATAGATTAAAAGACCTTTTATCAAGATTTCTATTTCATTTCTTCTCTGAAGTTGGTAACTATTAACATAGTCTTTTAAATCTACTACTTCTTAAATAAACTATGGCATGAAGTTTATTTTATTTTCACATGTCTTATAATTGTCAATCATCTCTGCCACACTCCATACATAGTTCCTCTTTATTTCAGATAGGTTTCCAAATGTGTCATTGATGTCCTCATGGGATAAAAATACCATTGTAGACAAGGAGAGTTAAATATTACAACACAAAACTATACAAAAAATATGATTTTAAGAGTTTGTAAAAGTAATAAAATTACATTTAGTTACTTATAAGGTTATACATTTTTTAATATAATAATGAATGGAAAGTGTATACACATACTATTTTCAAACTTCATCAATTAATGATGTTTTCACACTTTTAGGGACTCATCGAGTCTTAGTATCTTTGAGTGCATGTATTAGTGGGTGCACCAAAAAAAGGTTGGGGAGGCCATTTGTGCTTCATAAGATTATTGTCCCATATACTACCACTTGATATCTACACAACCTTCTCCTCTATATTTACCTAAGCCTTAACTCCTCTCTTACACACTCATCCAAGAAACTCACTACTTTACTTATCCCCTTCCTAACTCTAGACCCACTTTTTTACATTTATCATAAACTATTAGCCTAGGTTGACCCTATATTTAATTTGTTCAAAGGAAGTTATGGGTCTAGGTTAGCTCTAGTTGATCGAGACTAAGACCTAACTTGTTTTTATTAAATAACAATATAGATTTAAATTGGGAAAACCTTGTTGGATAAAGTTTTAGAAATTTTTATATTAGATTAAACTATATACACATTCATTTCCATCATTTATGAGGAAGAGAAGAAGAATATATTGCACATTTACTTATCCACCATTCTACTTGAGGAGCATAGCTTAGGGTTTCAATACTTTATTTGGAGATATGGATATTTTCTTATGGATAAGTCTTTTGGATTCATAGATAAGTTGTGTATCCTAGATCTAACTTATCCTTTCTATCCTTACATACCATAATGACTTCTTTTGAATCACCTTGGCTAAGGAAGATATTGAGGATTGATGGGTTTGTCTTCAAAGGTAAGTATTCCTAACTTTGTTCCTCATTTGTAAGATTAAATATATTTTCATTTGTACTTCTATCTAATGCATTAGGATTTCTTATACATTGACTTGAGTATAAAATTTCTGTGCATGTTTACTTTTTATGTTTATTACTCCCATTTTGTGCCATAAGCTTTGGTGAGAACTAAATTAGATTCTAATTTACTTGTCATTTAATTATTGAATATGAAAACATAAGACCTAGCTAGGGTTATTTCATGGTGTTGCTTGACTAAAGGCTTTAAAACCCTCTCTAGTGATGCTATTGTGGTAAGAGATCCCTTAGTTAGGTCTAGCAGATCCATCTTGGTCATGACCCTAAATATATAATGTATTAATAAGTAGAATTTTAAGTATGATTTATCTTCTCCGAGATAGGATTGATTGATAGGTCAATTACATTTTCCTTTGTATATATTCTAGTGAACCCGACATGAATCAAACCCTTGTAGGTTTTCTTTCATGCATTCATTTTTATCATCATATTATATATTTATATTTTCATAGTGCTATATCAAATCTATAAATATAGTTATAATAGTCTATGTGTAGGTTTAACACATAATCACCCTAAAAAGACTATGTTTTATTTTTGTAGGTCTTATCTAAAGATAGGTGATTAGATCAATCAAATCAACATAATCTTCTTATTCAATCATAGGCTCACATAGATAGTCAAACCAATCAACTTTGTTCATATTTATTTTTTAGCTTACATGTCTGTAGACATAGTTGATCTAGTCGAATCTATTTGAAACTTCTTTTTAACATATAGGTTCTACAAACTTTGTCGACCCATTTGACTCTATTTTATAAATATTTGAATCAGTACTTGAGCATCACAACATAAAATTTTTCAATCAAAGATTATTAAAAATCACCAAGGTTTTATTCTCACTCTCTCTATCGTTTTAGTTATTCATTTCAATTTCTATTTTTCACAAGTTTGTAGTCTACAAAAATACAATCCTACAACAAACTAAGTCAACTAGACCGACACAATTCTATAGCCTATTTTTTATCTTAAAGACATAGTTGACATGTTTAATTATGTTCTTTTAGATATTACGTTCATATATGAGTAGTAATCCATTTGACTTTGTTATACATTATTTACATAAATTGTCACCTAAATTGATTTTTTACTCTTTATAGTCAAGGAATTAACCTCATTTTTCTTATAGTTAATTCACCTTTCATGTTATTTTATTGCATACTTAAAGTAACAAACATAGATTAATTAGGTGGTTTTTTAATTTATCAATTTAGTAACACTATTTTTCTATTTTTCACACACTTTCAAATCACTTAAACAAAAAAAAATTACACATTTATCTTCCTAAGGCCTACCTACTTAGATTTATTCACCAAGGGGGAAGCCGACATAGTTTTGTAGCCATGTATAAACATGTGTTTGATGATATATATTGGCAAATCACCCCACACCCTTATCACTACAAAATTATGAACTAAGTGGATTGGCCCCAGTACCAATCTAGTACTATTACCAATATATATCCCTTTCATTCTAAACTTCCTAAACTATCCATAAATTTGTTTTTAGTTCCTTCTTATAACCAAATCTCTATCACATTAATTTTAAAATTTATTATAAACAACATTCAAGAATTATTAATGAGTTATAATTTACTTTCAAGTTATTTCTTGATCTTTGATTACTTATTTTGTATTGTATAACTTGTATTAACAAGAATTAGTACAAGGTTTGTGTTGTGTGTTCCAATTAGATCAATAACATTGATCTAATTATTTTTGTGTTTCATTATATTTGATTAGATATTATTTGGAAAAATATTTCTCTATTTTCAAAACATTTTCATCCCTATCAACATAGTCTCTTACAAACTATCATCTTATTTACATTCAATAAACAATAACTTTGTCCTATTGCGTATCTTTATCTTCATGTTAAGATTTTTTTTTAAAAGTACATAGTCAACCTATCTAACTATGTATCTTTATCTTCCTATTCAATTTCATATCTAGTAGTACACAATTGACCTATCTAACTATGTCCTCTTGTTTATTTTCCTTTTTCCTATTCATGAATACATAGTCAACCCACATGACTATGTATTTTTTTCTTTATTCTATTCCTTATTTTATACAAAACTATCAATTTTTCTAATTATGTATCCTATTTCCCAATTTATATTTTCATCTACTTGTTAGCCTCATTTTATCATCATTAATTTCTTGTTGGAGGATGATATAAATTTAAATCCAATAAACATGATGAGTCTTACCAATTATAACATGTTTCCCAGGAAATAGCTTGTGATTTTCACTTTGGATGAAAGAAATGTTAATGTTACCACTCACACTACCAATTATGGGACTCCTCATTCATCCTTTGTTCTTATTATAAGACAAGTATGAATTATAATACACACAAAATTTTCTTCTTATTTAATGAATTTATTCAACATAGAGGAAATGACCCTTTAGCCATTTATAATCTTATGATAGGTCCTCAAGTAGAAGAAGCTCTTTCACCCTCACATATCTTCTCTCATGGATTTAGGGGAGACACATTCTTTGATGCTCAACATTTTCATTCTATTTTCTCTCATTCACACACCATGACATATTAGTATATGTCTTCTTTAACTTCCATGCCCAAGTATCTCTACTAACATGGTAGGTTCAACTTCTAGTGGCTCTTTTACAAATATCCTCCTCCTTAATAATGCCACTAGTGCATATTTTTATACCAATGTATCTTTTGATACTAATTCTAATCATTCCATTAGTGCTTAATTTTCTTCCAATGTCATCTACTACACTATTGCATATTTTGATAAAAATGTTATCATGATACTAGTGCTTATTTTTATACCAATGCTTCTCATGCCATTAGTGAGACACATACTACTACTCATAGTGAAACTAAAGCCACTAATACTAATACTAATAATTCACATGCTCCATACACTAGTAAAAATAATGCCCAAACTAATCATGTTTTATTAAAAACACTCAATTAAATGCATACTTTCTAAACCACTAACATAAATCAAATGATGAAATTTTAAAACCATACCACCTCATTAACCTTCAAAACTAATAGCAATAGGTTTCCTAGGGAATGAAAACTCCAAATACCCCCTAGTTATTCCCATGGTAACCCTATTCCTAAACCACCCCTCATTAATAAAATGATAAAACATCTCCAAAATAAACCACTTGTGCCTTAGATTACCAATATCGATATAGGAGGTATCACACCTACCATTACCTATAATGGGTCTATCAATACCAAATTACACTTAAAGGCATTTGATAACCTATATAAATATTGGGTCCAACATAATACCTTTGATTCCACCAATCTATTAAATAAATCTCAAGAGATGATTTATATTGGTATAATCAACTAAAAACCCATTCTATCACTAGCTTGGAAGATTTGGTTAACTCCCTAGTACAAGAGTTTCAAATTAATGATCTCCATACGAATAACATATCTCACTTCATAAATTACAAACAACTTGAAACTAAAATGACACAATACTTCAAAAAATTATAGAAGAACTTGTCTAAAAAATGTTAGCATAATATGGTAGATTATAACCTTTTCCACCTATTCACTAATTGTATTTACCCCAAGTTGTAATATCATGTTAGGAATCTCTATCTAAGAACTTTGGAAGAATCCTTCAACCATGCTAAGTAACAAGACATTATCATGAACCCGTTTAAACCATATCAACATACTATGGGCACTCACATTCTAATTAAGAATAAAAACCTTCATGCTACTAATGATGGTGTTATTTATCCCTATGACACTATTCAAAACATTAAATCTATTACTCCCAACACCACTATGGATCATCCTCCTCCTTCCAACAACACTCCTAATATTACATATTATCAAAAAAACTACATAAATTTCTATAGACCACTATCCTTATCTGATCTTCAAAAGAATCTTCCAAGGCCTTTATGACCCCACTTATCCAATGAAATCATGGTCTGATATAAATTAAACAAAATCATGCAAGTGGGGCCACTATCATGATACTTTTAGACAATTTCATATTTTATATATGGATTTTATTCTTGGCCTAAACTTTGATCATGAATCACTAATTCTCAAATAGAAAAAAACATATGACATATTCTTTAAAGCCCATGAAACAAAAAACAAAAACAAATATTTAAATCAAGCTAATGCTCATTTTTCTATATACAAATACATGTTTCAAATCATCAAGATAGAAATGAAAATCTTACTTATTATGCTAATAATTTTAAAAGTCTTATATACATCACTACTAATGAATAAAATGTGGTAAATATTACCAACATGTAAATATTAGTTACTTTTATTGACTCCAATCCCATATCCATGCATCAAACCTCTCAAATATTTCATGTCATTCAAGACACTTCCCCATATAATATTATGGAGTTGGGTCAAGATGACCTTATAAAATTTTGAGAACCACATTCAATGAATCAAATTAATAATACCTCTCACACTATCTATATTTTTCCCCTACCATTTACACATATAGACACCATTCCCCATCCTTCCAATAGTATTTATTCAACTCAGTCACAAGAAATACCTCAATCAACCATCCCACTACCTAAAATTAATCAACCTATTTTTCCTCTAACTAAGCCAACCACATCTTACCAACATAATTTTAATTTTAATTACAATCCTCCTTCATAGGATCTCTTACAACATTATGCACCTATATCTAACAATACCCCTGTGGGTTATGCTGAATGGGACCCCATTTCAAAAAATTCTCATCTACCATCTTAAATACCTTTCCTCAAACAAACTTTCCTCATCATTAAAAATATCTAATGAAATTATTATTTGAAATGAACATCCCTCCTCCTTAAAGTTGCCATGTTTGGGTTCAAAAATAGTATACTTCAGTAATGTGAAGATATGCTCATACATGTTGATGAAATAATGGAAACTTTTCTTTCCCTTAACTTTTTAATCACTTTCATTATTATATATGATATTATAATTTGTGAAAATGATCATCCTCTACTCATTAGAATCTAAATTGGTGATATCCAAGTCTACCATGCCTTGATTGAAGATGGTTCAGGTATTTGTGTTAATTCCCTCAATTTCGTTAAAATTATTTTATATTCTAAATTAAATCTCAAATCTACATGTATCACATGTCAAGGATATAATAATATGAAAATTTTAATATTAATAAACCTTATGCATGGCCAACCTCACCCTCAGATGAACATCATCTTATTTATGCTCCTAATTTACCTTTAGATGAACCTAGTCTAGTTTCTATTTCATCCCTACCTTCCCTTAGTAATATCCTTATTATTTTTCCAAATCTTTATCCCATGCTTGCCTAATTGGTTGATCAACCTTATAATGATATCCATAAAGTTGTCGATCATTAGACCAAAGATTTATAGTTATCTCAGTCATCCTATTTATTCAATTAGTACATCCTAAAATCCTATTAACCAACGTGTTTATTTATTCCATGAGACAAATAACCACTATTATACTAATTTATATAAACTTATGTAGTATATTTAAACATTTCACCCAACCATTAATTAGCCCAAAGATAAGTCTATACCCCCTCTTAAGATTTTACCAGAGTATATCCCTAAATATGGGAAGGTATACTATCTTTGGCACTAGTGTGGTTCACATCATACCAATAAATATCATAGTCTCCATCATCACCTTCATAATCACCCATATTTGACACCTACATTAGTCATTACTCCTTACATATGTCTTACATGCAAGAAGGCTCCTCCTTTTTTATAGGTTGAACCTTCTTCTAGCCTCTTATTTACTATTGCCATTTAGGAATCAATTCCTATCCTTGAGTATCCTATACATGATATCCCTCATGACCATGATTATTCATCATCTACACCTATATTTTTAATTAAGGATATTTGAAAATAAGTATTTGTATAAGCTTATATGAAGATTGATGATACTATGGATGTCATCAGAATCTATCTTCATAAAGATGTTTCATATGTCATGAATAGTATCTTTAGTCAAATTTATCATTATTTATTAACATGGCATGGTGTTATTTAACATTTTCCTATGTTATGATTGTATTATATTTGTGACCCATTTTTATATATCTTATATGCTTGACTATGTGTCAAATTTTATTTCACTTATCTATTTTACATGAATCATTATATTATGTTTTATGTGTTTTACATGGTTTCATTTACTTTCCTATTTCGTATGGCTTATCATTATTTTTATGATCACATACTTATGTTTATGATTTTACTTCTTTCAAGGATTCTTTTTATTTTAAAATTATTATTTCTTATCTTATCTCACTAAAAATTAGATTATTATTGTTATGTCTTGATTATAAAAACCTTGATTCCCTTAGTAATCTATCTCTACCAAAAGATTAATTATCAAAAAATAATTATCATTGTAATATTACTTACTGATCTACTTTAATCTCCCTTTATTTAATTATTTTCCTTTCTCATAATAAGCATACATATGGTTAAAAATTGGGATTACATACTAGTTCATAGGTAACCCTAAGTGTTTAGTCAATAATATCTTTGGATATTTAGCTTTTTTTAAACCAAAGTTTAATTCTCATTCGTGTGTATCACTTATATCACTCATGTTGGTTACTCCAAATTTTTATGGATGAATAATTATAAAATACATAAATATTAAAAATCCAAATCATTAAAAAAAAAAAGTCAATGATTCAAAAACATAACATACAAATTCAAAAGTCTAATCAAACCAAAAGATGTGATTCATAATGCATATCCTATTTCTAGTCAAAGTTAAAACTCCAAAGTTAGACTCATGATAGATTTGAGGTTTATTGTGGTTTGGTATGCCAATAAATTGGGATAGGAAAATAAAAATATATATAAGTTCTACCTACATTAACACACAAGTACCTAATCTTCATAGTATATTGATAGATTTTTAAGAGGTCGTAAGGAATGGGGAACATGTTATGGGAAGGTAGGTCCATTTAAATTTTATTTTTCATATAACAAACATGATTTTATCTTAATATCTCAAATATTTTTCCTATACATTTTTTTTTTATTTTGAGTAGGTATCATTTATATTTTGATTATCACTAGACTTTTAGTGTCTCTCTTTTATACCTAAAATGCCTCATTTTCACTAAGGTATTATCATAGATGTCTATGTCATTATTTTTACATCCCTCTTTCATTAAAACATTCCTAACATTTCTCCTTGAGAAATATTGATTTTTTAATTAAACATTACCAATAAGGTTTCCTTTTGTGAATTGTAATATAAGACCATGGATAGGAATAGGCACTCCTAAAAAATTATCATATTAAAACATTCCCTTACTGCCATTTACCTCATTGGTTTTCAACTTGTGAGTTTTAGTGTAATTACATGGATAAGACCAGACCCTCATCATAAATAACCACATTAAAAACAAATTTTGAAATCATTCCCATAGTTGTTTCCACCTCATTGGTGTTCCCTTTATGAGTTGCAATGTAAGACCATGGATAGGACCAATCCATATAAAATATTATAATACACAATTCATATTATAACCAAGTCACAATGAAATTACATGTTTCAAATTTGAGATAATTGATGATTATTATGATTTTCATGTCATTGACATACTTCCCATATTGATTTAGTATGTTTTATGTTTACTTCATAATCACTTCACTTTTATCTACTTATTTTATGATTGCATGTATGTTTACAACCATTTTTATTAAATTTCTCATACTTCCCAACTTGATTTAGTATGATTAATTTGATCTCCACTTACATTTTGTTTTCCTTTTCATACTTCCCAACATGATTTAGAATGATTGATTTTTTTTTATACCATTGGTTTTCATGTGTCTTCAATTCTGTTACAAAATTTCATACTTCTTAACAAGACATAGTATGATTTTTTATTTATTTTAATTTGGTACAAATATTTTACATAATTTGAAAACATTTTTTACCCTTTTTATCACCTTTTTTATTATACATATTCATCATTTGTTTTTACACATTTCCCATCATGATATAGTGTGTATTACATTTGTTTTGATTAATTTTACTTTTATAGATCATTTCTACGTTTCTCTTTTTAATCATGCACGTGTATCACATAATGCAATAAAATAAAACATACATAACATATTTCCTATAGAATATACAACAAAATCAAAACACATGTGCTAGAAAGTAAATATATCCATGCATCCACATCAAAATCCAAGTATAAAACATAAGATCAATGAATCAATATAAATATATATAAATATCATGTGTTTTATACAATATAAGTAAAAAATAAAATAGATATATCTTTATGGTTGTGAGCTATCATATCTATCTTGTAGCCTAAAAACACTACCCATCGACACATGTGACTGGCCCCTCTAAATGGTGCACTATAAAGAGGTAGTTTAGGATATCAATCCAAAAATATGTCCTTATAAATTAGACACCTGGGCTTGTACTTGTCTAAACTATATCATAGTAACCATGTACAAGGTTTTCTCCTATGCCAAGGCCTACCTAACTTGAACCTCTCCAACTCTTACCCTTATCAATGGTTGTAACTTGTCACCATGTGACCATATCTACATCATAACCTCTCCCACCAGTCTAAACTAACCTACTTAGGCTAAGGTAGTTGTAACCTTAGGATCATCTAGAATGGCAGGGTCATATGGTGTCATCACCCCATCCAAAATATCATGGTGTGAAACCATAACTAGGGATCTCCATCTAACCTCCTCTATCATTAGACATATAAAACCAAAATCTAGATGGACATTAGATCACATATATATCTCAAATAATCTATCATAATTATAATGAAACTAGTGTTTTATATCAAAATGTTAAACCAAATTTAACACATTTTCACCAATTTTGGTGTCTCTAATCATGGTATCCCTATCTTCTTGACCACCAATCACCTCCTCCATCAGCTACCTCCAAACTAATTCAAATATAGGATTCACCACTTGAACCCATTTTGGTCCTATCCTTATTGGTCACTCTATGGACCAACTATGCCTTAGAGATACTATTGGATCTCACTATGCATTGGCTAACACCTATGTATTCTCATGTTGATAATGTCTTCATCTATGATGAGCACATGGTGTAATTTTTACCTTTATTGTGGTGTCTAATATGCTCCTACATCCACATCCATCATGTCCCCTCATCCTAGCCCTACTACTTCTTGTTGTCATGATCATCCAACCCAGGGTCTACCATGCCAATGCTTGATCACTAGTATCTCTATGAGTATAACTCTACCTCTTCTCCCTCTTAAATATTTAGCATGTCATGCCAAATAAATAGGCACTACTAAAGGATATATTAACTTATTTATTTACTCAAGCCTAAAAATTATTCAACCTATGTCTTGAGTACCCAAAATCACATGTGGTGACCCTTCCCATATCTCTTGAGGTGTCAAGGCAGTCCAAAATAGGATCACTAGTCATCATGTCAAAGAAATAATTTCAAGTGTTTTTTCATGTCAAATAACACCATGGTGGCCATATACTCACCATGTTATAGGTTGTGTCAATTTTTCTCCTTATGATTAGTCATGTGTAAAGATCTATAACAGGCCTTGGAGTGGTCTTAACGGTCCACATTTAATCATATGTAAGATGACCTAATTTTTCATCTTAAGTCCTATCATTAATCCATCTAGTATGATGAGATCCTAAAAAGTATGCTAAGGGTGTTATGATAAGTATGTGGTATCTTTATTTATCTCCTTAACATGTTTTAAGGTTCTTTAATTGATATTAAGGCTACATATTTTTTAACCTTCATTTAAGGTCATATTTATGGCCTTAATGAGGGGTGTTTG
Source organism: Torreya grandis (assembly GCA_037957365.1). Taxonomy (NCBI): domain Eukaryota; kingdom Viridiplantae; phylum Streptophyta; class Pinopsida; order Cupressales; family Taxaceae; genus Torreya; species Torreya grandis. The sequence continues at coordinate 803,798 of JARHVA010005721.1, forward strand.
ACCCCAAAACACCACTAAAACCATGAATCATTCCCTAAAATTCATACATGAATCCCATAATTCCATGATCAAATGGTTCATATGCTAAGGGTGTCTTTTCACAAATCAAAAGCTTTTATATATCACTAAAGGGGCCCACACATGGGAACCAATGGATATTAAACTTCCCCATATGTACTTCATGTTTTTAAATGCATTTTGACACGTATTTTCCCTCTTCCTACCCACCATTAATGTTTCAACTACTAAAAACATGAGAAAATATAAGAAACTAGTATTTTACAAGAGTTTTCAAGCAAGTACAGATCCATAGAGTATGAACATGGTTAGAAAGATATATATATATATATATATATATATATATATATATATATATATATATATATATATATAAACACATACATAAATTGATATAATCTAGGAGTTAAAATCAAGAAAGATAAAAAATTGACCCCTCCTTCCCATCATCCTCCTTGGTAACCATGGATAATACCTTAGGTTCCTGTATAGTATAAATATGACAGAGAAGATGAAGACCTTAGGTATTGGATAGAGGAAGGGGTTGTAATGGACTTATGATCCTTTTAATTATTTTTCATAATGGTGACCTATGTATTTTTAAAAATTATAAATAACTTAAGATAGTTAGACTAGTCTTCTACATCCACACAGAGTTAGGAATGGAATGGTTTCAGTACATTTTTGGCCTATTTAATGAAATTAATTATTATAAATACCTTATATAGGTCCTCAAGGTCAATACACTTAATTATCCACTCATTTTTCACATGTGTGAGCCTATGAGAGAAAGAAACATATAATTTATCATAGGTTGCAGACTATATACCATGTTTCCTTGATGAGGAAGAGCCTTCAATACATACATCAAAGAATGGATGGTGTTTTGAGGTTTTATGATGATTTATTTGAAGTTTTTATGATCTTATTTCCTCCTTATCTAAAGTGTATTGGTCATATAGACCTTAAAGTCTCATAATATCTTGCCTTCAAATGAGACTACCTACATATTTGAGCTTCTTTATAAGGGAGAATATAGGGTTTCATGGTGATGGATATTGTATGTCATTAAGACACCAATGAAGTAGCATACATATAATTAACACATGTGTAATATTACCTCTCTTATAAGAAATAGGATTTATGGTGGCTCTCAATTCTAAAGAGTTATCAAATAACGCTCTAATACCTTCATATATTTCTTTAGTAGAGTTTAAGATTCATTAGTAGAAGTTAAGGTTTTCATAGAATCCTAGGTTTCAAATCCTCCCTTCATATGTTTGATTAGTGAACTCAAATTCCTTACCTTATTGAGTATATGAATATGGGTGACTAGGGTATTCATAAGTCATATTGATCATGATAAATTCATATAATGGTTCTGCTAAGTCATAGTGAGAGGTTCTGCTATCTAATGGTTTCATCAAGTAAATTCACTTGATAATAAGATTTGAGTTCCAAGTTAAAGCTCCATAGGGTCTTATGACCATCACCTATAGGTTCAAACCTTTATTCCCAAACATAAATCATGGAAACTAGATCAAATTATCCACAAGGCTATCAAGAGCAATTGAGAATGTGAGAAAAGGGGTCTATTTAGGTTGAAGTCTTATTGATAAAGAATAATAAAGTTTAGGAGGTCAACTTAGGCTAGCCTCCAAAGGGTTTTAAAACCATCATATATATATAAACCTCAAAATGTCAAGAAGGGTCATAGAATTTTAAGATGAATATATTATAAGAGCATGCTTTGGTTTAAAGGAAAGGTCAACTAGGTCTTAAACATGATAATGGAGCCTTATTTATACTCAGTTCATCTTGTGGTTAGGCTCCATTGATAGTCACACACTAAGGATTTACTAAGCCCATAACTACAAATAGTCTACCCCAAAATTTGAATATGAGATGTAATATGCCATGGAGGGGTTAACTTAGACTAAGATGGTGGCTAAATCATAGAGATCATGTTTCCAAGGACAAATAGTTTGAAGGAATGACCTATCAAACTGAATCAAGCACATATAATGATCTTTGTTTACTTAGTCACTTTAGAGTGCATAATTGAGATAAATGGAAATATTAATAAACATGTAAAAGGTAAACCCAAGGTGATGATGATATATATACCCCTAAATATATAACATGATTGTGTGACTAAGCAAGAGATATTATTGGTTTGGGTTGGATGCCTAGGACATGCAAACTTTAGTATGTGACTAAGTACACAAGTATTGTTGGCAGAGATAGGGGAGGAAAAACCTCAAAGGATCTGATTAGATCTTAATAATATGTAACTTGATCCCTAAATATATCACTTTAGATATCCAAAATAGACTACTTAGGTCTCTAACATACTTGACTCAAGCATTCAAGCTAGTCAATAATGCTCAAGGCAAACCCAAGAAAGAGAGAGATAGAGAAGGACTAGGATGGTGCTTAGGGAAATTAAATAAAAATATAGAAGGTGTAAAAGGATGTTATAGTGCTATTGAATCCACATACATATCTATAGGTCAATCAAGGTATTAAGAGTTAGTTTAGGTCTAAAAGGCCTAAACCCATTCTTAGGCTTGAAGACCCCACCTCTATAAGTAATTAAGGTGTATGAGTATTTTTAAGACCCTAAATATGATATTTTATAAAAATAAATAAAAGGAAAATTACAATTCAATCTTAACACCCCTCTTAAGTTCCACTATCTTAAGTTGCCATGTTGAGGTGCCAAATCAAACACTCATATCTCACATGGAATGATGATTCAAGTATATTGATCTTAGGGTAATATAGGGACCATAATTATCTCAATATACATGGAGGATAGAGTGGGATTCAAGATCTTAACTATATGAACAATCCCTAAGAATGCCAACCCATGTATAATGGTTTCCAAGAGTTTGAAAGTCACTAACATTCACTCAAAACTCACTATATAGTTTTCATGGGACAATGAGATATTCAAGATATTTGAAGGGGTATATGTGATATAAATCCATGTAAAAATGTTTTAGTTTTGGGTCCTATACTCTATGAACCATTGTTAAGATGGTAGGCTACCAAAACCCTCTTTAAACCCTAATTATGACCCAATGAGAAATTGCACCCTCAAACACTTCTAAATGAGATAGTTGGGCATTGAAATAATCTTGATGGTCTCTCTAGGTAACATGGGCACCCAAATAGTCTTATGGCTATCATGTTCAAGGTGTGTAATTTACAAATCAATCCTAAAAGAGATAATACAGGCCTATGTACAATAAATTGAAATAGGTCTACACATCCCATATGTTTTTTTAGGGAGGAGAGGGATAAAGAGGTTAGAAAAAATTTCATAATGGCCACGTACATAGGCCTCCATGTCAGATATCCGCTTGTAGACATGCTTAGGTACCTAGGTAGAAGACTATGTGTACACAAAGAAGAAGTGAGTGGGTTAATCAAGACAACACAAATGATTTAAGGGCCCTAAGAGGTGGATTTCATACTAGAAAGGGTGTATAAGTACTTCATATCTCCAATTTGGAGTTAAACTTAGGAACTCTACATTTAATCTTATTGGCCTAACACCTTTATCAAGGCAATACCATTTGAAGACTAAAATAAAGGACAATAGGGGATTGGATAACACCTTAGACCATCATGGAGATGTTTTATAAGGATTTTAATATGTGTAAGCAATAATGGTTTGTAGGAGAAGGATCAAAATTGGTCATGGGGGGCCCAAAATGCCTTACGAATACACATAATGCATACTTCTTACATGAAGAATAACTTGATGGGATCATAACTATATGAAATAGTTTCATGGGTTTATAATACTTTTTGGAAAGTTGAGGGGCATTTTATATAAAATATTAGTGGCATTTTTCATAGTTTAGGATCCCAATCTCTATGAACCATTGCTAAGAACCAAAACCCTTTAAACCTCCATAAAAACCTAATAGTGACCTGATAAAGATATTGAATAATTTGCATTCAAATTCATTGGGATGCCTTGGTAAACATTTGGATCTCATAGTTCATATTGACAATTTTTCCCTGATAAGTCAAATTATCACCCCTGCCATTCAAAGCTTTACACATTATGCTAGTTTGGCTTATGAATCAATAAATTAGTTTCAAACATTCCTAAAAGTGATTATTGGAAACCATACTATCATAACATGTCATATAGGAATGAATATCTCAGTTTGGTTGTGAATTTAACCAAAGTACTTGGGAATCTAACTAAGGCTGGATAATTACATGAACATGATGTATTTTTTTACCAAGGTCATCCCTTGTAAATTTTATGTCTTGATGAGTTTTTTATCTCAATATATTAGGATCCAAAAATGATCTAATAGTGTGAGATGTGCCTAGGAATGTCAAAATAAAGTCACAATAAATATCCATTTGGATTTAAAAATCCTTAACAAGTTTTGAGTTTTACATAGGGTCGATAAGTGACATGATTTTAAAAGCTCAGAGAAAACATCAATGGCATGTGGATAATAGATCGAGTTAGTGGGACCATAAAGATAAATGCTATGAATTAAATCATGCACATCAAGATAAATGCTGAGTTCAAGGTCAAAAATTTATAGGATCCTAAGATTGAATGTAGGGATGGCAAGTTTCATGATCATAGTGACTTACCAGATCAATATTATGTGTTTGATCAAGTAGAAGGAAAATTAATGACACACATTAAATCATGATAAAGAGAATGATGATACACATGAGGTCAAAATTCAATGAGATATATGGCATGTGAGTCTACCATGTGGTGTAATCACATTAACTAGATGAAACTAACAATAAGATCATATGGATAAATGTAAGGCTACAAAGTGGCATTATTTAGAAAGTAGAATACAAAGCAATGGCAATGGTGAGAGTCAAATATAGGAGACTCATGATGAAATAGATGGAGTATATTTAATAAAATCCTATGGGGAAGATAAATACATGTGTCCAAGGCAACAATGATCAAGTTTTAAAATAAAATAAGTAGCCCTATGTAATGCCACATAAGCAGATATGTCAGATCAAATATTTCACCACCGAAGAAGGTAAATGCATAAATGCAAGATCAAAATGTGATCCAGGTTACCAAGATCAGACCCTATAGAATAGTATGATGTCATTAAATATTGACCAAACCTCTCAAAATCTCTATAATGTTTTGGAGTAATGGTAAAGCTATGATAGAGAAATAAGTCGATGTAGGGGCATGGTCTTCTAAAAATTGTGTTCTAAAGGGATAACAGATGAATAGATTCAAAGTGCCTATCTATAGCATAAATAGCATATAAAAAATATGCAAGATGTTATCTTCTCATTAAGAAGCTAGAGAGTTTAGAGGTTGGAGGGTGTAGATAGAGAATTCAATGTAGTTTCAAAGTCTTTAGGGACTTTCCCCTTTTGATGGATCATGACTTAACACCTTTGATAAAGTTCTTTCATCGAGTGAATTTTTAGGTTAGTGAGAAGGGATTGAGATATATTTCAAGTTAATCAATGGTTAGTTTGTTAAAAATGTTAATTACTAATTGATCAAAAAGTGGTTGGGATTTATTTATTGATTATTGCTTCCCCTTCTATATATCAACCATTTATTCCCTTTTGAATCTCTCTTAAAAAAATCATTTTTTTGAGACAAAAGACTCTTATGATTTTGTATTTCCTAGACTAAGATAAATATTTGTACTAAAACACCTATTTAATGTAATAAAATATTGAATACCTTCATTTCAAGTTAAATTAAAGTGTCTTTCATGATTTCGTTGATGTGGTTAAGTGAATGTATGCTTTGTTTTGCCTCTGTCTAAGTTTTTTAGCCTTCACGAAGTGTATTGTATCTTTTAAAAGTAATTCTAAGTGTAATAGATAGTTTTTTGATTGGTTTGGAAGTGGAAAATTTCCCTCCCATGCTATATTGATAGCTAGTTCATGCCTTTTTATGAAATATTTATGTGAAAGTTGTTTAAGAGTGAGTGAAGTGATATTTGTAATTCTTAAAAGTGTGTGATAGTGTGTGTCTTATGTAATTGTAAGCATTTAAAATATTGGTGAATCACCTCCTTTTACATGTTTTCATGCATTATTATTTATTTCTCTTCCTTTTCCATGTAAGATATTAGTTTAGGTGATATATCCAAGGGAACCAACCCTATTTGGAGGCTCAAACTCATTATAGGATACCCACAACCTGAGGTTGTTCCCATTCTATGGATTAGTTGGAGAGAGCTTGACAAACCCTCTCTATGGGTGCAAATTAAGACCACAACAGTATTTGACATGCTTGGCGGGAGCAATTCTCCTTGGCATAGATAAATTTTAGAGTTGAGAAGTATTTTTAGTAGAGAAAGACATATATCATCATAAAAATCTAAATATTATTTAGTTTACAGAGTTTATAACATCATCCAGGTAAAAATCTCATGCCAAACGTTACTAAAAGGTCAAAAAGTTAAGGTATTCCTCTTAAATTCATTGAATTACCTTATAATTCATATAAAATATCAAGGTCTAGTAGGACAATAAATTATCCTCAAGAGAAATATCCATCTCCTAGTCATCTTATTTTCCTAATTAGTACAACTCCCACTATCCAAATGGTCATCAAAAATCAAGTGTGTGTTCTATTCAATAGGGGTAGTCCACTAAATTTAGTCCATTTTAATGATATTCACGTATCTTCCCTTAAGAGTATCCCTTTATTCTTAGGATAAGATCAAAAAAATCCTATTGAGCATATACAAGATGTTGCCAACCTTTGCTCAGTTCACAATGTTGTTTAAGACAATATATCTATTAGACTTATTACAACCTATTTCAAAGTAAAATTACTATAATGGTATAAAAATATCCCATTGAATTCCATTGCTACTTGGGATGAATTAGGTGCAACCTTAGTCAGGAAATTTGAGGACAAATCTAATTTAAAACCTTAGATTCCAAAATACATGGACTAAGATACCTCCATTGATTAGACCATCCCCATAATATGCCTTCTTGTACTATTTAAAATCCCTCAACTCTGATATTAGTGTAATCATATAGTTAATTGGTGGTATTACCTTGCCATATGCCTATAAAATTTAAATAAGAGTAACGAACAACTTGATACAAGATATTAAACTCTCTCTAAGGCCTCTAATTCCTATATTCCTAGAATTGAAGTCTTTACTAGTCCCTCAAGTTCCTCAAACCTCATCTTTTGCTCATATTCCACCCCTTAAAGATAAAATTGCAACCCCTTCTGTCATGCTAGTGAGCTTGGAGAATTGAAAAGTTTGTTATAATATTTTAGGAATGAAATAGTAAAACTCAAAAGATAAAAATATCAAGCTAATAGTCTTTATCAAAAACAAAGTTAACACACATATCAGCCCCTTAGAGATCAAAGGTCTCCTTATCAAGGGTTTAGGGTAAATAGACTACCCTATCAACCACAAGGAGCCATAACTCAAGATAAACCATATGCAACTATTAATCCTAATTTATTTTCCTCTTTAAGAGATATATTTACCACACAACCTCAAAATAAATTGATGAAAGATTTAGGTTTGCAACCATCTAATCTCAATGATGCTCAAAACCAAGCTTTAGTATCTCAAAACATTATTATGCCAAAAAAGATACAAGAAGAGTATTATCTTCAGAGAAGTCAATAATAAGTGAAAATTTTGGAATAAAAAAGAGAGACTCAAAAAAATAAAGGTAAATTTGATGCCATTAATGTAAATTGGCAAATGGATGATCATATTGCATTCAATCAGGGTGTTGAGACTAGCAATATAGTTGGTCAAGTTATAGATTTGAGTAGAGCTAAAATAAAAAATATTAAAGAGGCTCAATATGTGATTAATTATTTAAGTGATCCTAATACTTTTTCCAAAAGTACCGAAGATCAAATTTCTTCCTCTACAACACAAAAAAATTAGAATATGGAGGTTGGGAAAGTTCGTGAGTAATCAGTGGTTTAAAAAGTGTAGCCAAAGGTCAGTGGGGATAAATTAAATACAATGGATAAAATGAATAATTAAAATGTCACAATTATCATGTGGAATTCCCTCTCTATTACAAGACTAAATTATATGCTAATTCAAGAGATTTTAGCTCTCAAATTGTCTCCAAAATCATTTGAGATAAAAGGTGTTATCCTAACTAATTCAAACTAGCCAAGTAGGAAACAATTATAATAGGTATATAAGGTGGTTAATGTAGATAAAATTAAGGTAAAATAAAATAAAAATCCTCCTTTATACCTCTCTTTTATAGTTGGTAACACTTTAGTTCATAATTGTATGGTGGATAGTGGAACTAGTAACACTATTATGCCTAAGCAAATTGCATACAAGCTTGGTATTATTTATGAACCTAATACTAAAGGAGTGTTTAATTTAGATTAATTAACAAAAAATATATTAGGAATTATTAAATATCTAAATTTAACACTACATGCTTGTCCCAATGTTACCATTCAACAGGATGTAGCTGTGGTAGACTTGCCTCCCTACTTTGCCATGTGTCTATCAAGAGACTTCACCTTAAATATTAGAGGATAATTACAAAATAATTGGAAATATTTGATGTTTATAACTAGGTATTTTACCATGGTAAAAATAAATTCTAAACCTATAACATTTTACATTTGAAGTCATATATTCCAAAAGTTGTGAACACTATGTCATCTCATATAAGGTGCTATAAAATAGTGAAGTAGAAACTGAATCACCCTTGGATGGAGTTATATATCTATTCCTTGATGAGAGAGCCTATAATTTTATTGATAATAATCATATTAATCTAGTTTAATAAGAAGTATTTGGTGTTTATTTCCTCCATGACAAAGGATGATGAGCCTAGTGATGGTCTATGGATATTATACTTTGATGGATAAAATAATAATCATGGTACTAGGGATGGAATTATGTTTATTTATATATAAAATTCAAATTATTTATCTTCTATTAAGTTTCATTTTGGTTTTTTAAATAATGTTGTAGAATATGAGGCATTAGTACATGGTTTGCAGTGGGCTAGGAAGATGAAAGTCAACACTTGACAAGTTTTTGGGGATAGTGAACTTGTAGTTAACCAAGTAAGAGGTATTAATATATGAAAAAAATTATTTATTATATCTTATAATCATATGGTGTGGGACTTACCTGAATATTTCTAGGCTTTCAATATTCAAGCAATACCAAGAGATGAGAACAGACATGCAGATAGATTGGCTACCATTGCGGTATAATTTAGTATCCCAATTGATATAAAATGTAAAAGAATCTAGTCACATATTAAGGTGGTGGTAAGACATTATATTTTGGGTATACATGAGAATTGGAAAGTTTTTGAAGATGACAATCAAATTGTCAGGTTCTTTTAAGAAGAGGCTATTTTTTCCTCAAGGAATTAACCAAAGTTCTTACAACAATATGGTGATAAGATTGTGAAATTTAAAATAAATAAGCTACCCAAGGTATTGGTCACACTTGAGAATATATTTAGTGGTGTTGATGAGTTGATAAGGGAAAATTATATTTTTTAGCAAAGGAGGAGCACTATGTCAATGTAGAGATCGCAAATGATAAGAACTTGAAGTTGGGTAAGGTATGAACTCCTTCCCAAAAAGAAGCTTTCATTGATTTATGTGAAAAAATTTTTGATGTGTTTACATGGAAATATAATGATCTCAAAGGATTTTATCCAATCCTAGATCAACACATCATTGAGTTAGAGGCTAAAACTAAACTAGTGAGACAAAGATAAAGGCCTATCAATCTAATGCTTGAGACTTTGATGAGAGTTGAGATTCATAAGCTCATAGAGTCAGCTATTATATTTCTAATCAAGCACTCAAATTATATGACAAAAAATTTTCCAATAAAAAATAATAATGGTGAGATTATACTATGTGTTGACTTTAAAGATTTGAATAAGGCTTCCCTTAAAGATCACCATCTATTGCCATCTAGGGAACAAATTCTTCGTCTAGTTGTAGGTGTTGACCAAATTTGACCCTATAGGTAAAATTAGGACCCATATAGGTACAAAATTGAACATTATATGTTTTAAGGGGCCTAATTTTTGTCATAAGGTGTATTATAGGTCATTTGATGTCATTTTATGCCTTTTTAGCCTTAGTCATGGTTGGATTAGTTTATATGTCATTTTGAGTCACTTAATATCCATTTAAGGGTCATAAATGAAAGTGGAATGGTTTTAAATGTGTTCAAGTGTCCTAATTTCATTTAAAATGTTCAGTAAATTAAATTCAATATCATTAATGTCAGTTCATCTAAAACATGCAGGTTATCTAATAGAAAATCAAGAAATCAACTAAAAAAAGAAGATTTTGGCACTTGTATGGCCCATGAGATAATGTGACACGTGGTAAATTTTTTTTAGATGAATATTCAACTTATTAAAACTCATATACATGTTTTACATACTTTGGAAGTGTCAAATTTGAGCTAAAACCATATTTCTCCTTCTTCACCCTTCTAGACACAAAAAAATGGTTAGTAGGTTTGTGCTTGGTACAGACAGTGGAAGAGGTTTTAGGTAAAAATAATTTGAGAGGTGAAATTAAAATAAAAAATATAAATTTATATAAAAATATTTCAAGGATTTTTCGATTGTGATTTATGAATCTTCCCTAACAAGTTCACTATGTTTTTCTAATCACTATTTCTTACACCCTATAGGTTTTGCTCTTATATGGATAGTTATGTACAATCCAATTGATTATATTGTTTATATATGATTTTTAATATATAACCTCATTTTATAAATGATTTTTTTCATGTTTCAAGGTTTTTATATGAGCCAAGTACCTCAAAGTTATAAGAGAAGAGATCATTCTATGTTGTAGGCAGTTTTCCATCATTTTTAGAATCTTCATGCTTTGATGGTGACTTAAATATGTTTTTATAGGTTCATAATAATTTTTATAATTATATATTTACCCCATTCACCTTTAAATATCATTATACAAGTAATGTTCTATGGGTGCAGTCAATACTCTATGTATATTCAGGCAACTCTTTGAATATACAAGTATCTCAGAATGATGTCATGATTGTATGGGAGCTCTGATAGGTGTTTCAAATATTTTGGAGTGGAAAGAGTGTTTTTTTTCACTTTTTTAATTCTTATAGTGAATCCTAATAATATATCTCTTATACACTACCTATATTACTACTTAATACCTAAACTCACAGTCTACTGCCATTAGTGTGCACCTATAGGTGCCCCCATGGAGAGTACCATGTTGAAAGGTAGTGTTTGAGATAAATAAGATTTTGATAATGGAAATATTATATATTAAATAATTTAGGAAGATCAAAAATCAATTAAATCTCACAAACCATGTCCATTACCCAAATTTTTCTTATTACCTAGATGTAATTTAGAATACACCTATAGGTGCTCAGAAGAGGAGATCACGTTGAAATGAAGGTTTTGAAACCTAGTTCAAGATCCCCATGGTGATAAACATGCATTTTAATATAATATATAAGGTTTGAGTGATCAAATTTCCATACATTATGTGTTGTTTGAAATATATTTATATTATATGCATGTATTTTAGAAAATCCACCTATAGGTGGCTTAACAGAGCATGAAAATACTTGTTTGGAAGTGGTGGAATGAATGGTGAAACCATATTTGGAGTCATAAAATGTTTAATGTAGAATTTTAGACCTATTTTGAATGATATATTTTCAGATTAGATAGGTATTACCTTCAAATGATTATTACTATAGTTCTGGAGATCAAATCCCTAAACTAAGAAAATAGAGGTCTGGGCCATTTGGTTGATAACATACAATAGGTTTATAAGGAATTTTGATTCATCATAATTGATTTATATTGTATTACCTAAATATTATAATAAATATACAAATATTTAAGGGTGGATGACTTAATGAGGATGGTTGTTGAGAATCTTAAAGTTGCCCATTTATCCACTAAAGTTAGGCATTGAAACCTATAAGATTAGAGTTATAAAATACTTATTTACCCAATGGTGTAGTATGAGACCATGCCAAAATGTTAGGATGATTATATATGGTTAATATAGAACTAATTATATAAATATCATCTAAATACTATTTTATACTAATTTTTAAATCTCATACATACCTACAAGGGTGTCTTAAGCCTTGAAATACCCACTACGGCTATATGGAGATGAAAGGGTACTTTAGAGTAAAAAATAATGAATTATATATTTGAAATAATTTATTAAATCTTATTTTACTAGTATTAAATCAATATACCTCATGATAATTATAGGATAAGTCTGTTAGACATGGTCTCAAGCCTAAAGTATGTCTACATAGGATTTTCCAAACCAATATCCACCATAACCAAGGTACCTTATCTTAAGAAGTCAAGTGCCTAATCTGAGTAAGTTTACTATTTTGAAAAGAATATAACCATTTATTATATCATCAAAATGTATAATACATTCATAATATTCAATAATGGTAGATACCTTATCTTTGGGTACGTTTGTAGGTAACAGTTTGTACACTTTTATTCTAACACTTCACATTATTAAATGGTGAGAATGAAGAATCTAAGGGATAAGAGAGGTTTATAATGAGTTTTAAGATTATTTATCATTAATTTAATATGGATAAAATTTTTATGGAACCTAAAAACATTGTATTTATCCTTTAGAAGTCATCTTTAGGTGAAAGTGAGAGAAAGCCAAAAATAATCTTATTTTAGAGGTTTTTAAGGGAGATTGAGATGGTTAAGTGCCTAAATGGATTATTATAACTTTAAAATTTTGTTAATATGTAATTAGGACATAATAAAAATTCTAATAGCTTAATTTTTCCTTGGATAAGAGGGATATACCTCACTATTTTATCCCAGAGGTCACCTGGTCAAGAAAATTAGAACTTTAATAAGTCAAACAAATGAAGTCAAAGTGGCTAATAAAATTTATAAGAGGCCATGGGCATATCAAGGAACATATTTTTATGTTTATTTAAGGTTAATTTGTGATATTAAACACTAATATGAACCCAAAATTCTTAAAATGGTCAAAACTCTCTTGCACACAACTCAACCAAACAAGCTCCAACTAGGCCTAGTTGGTAAATGAGAAGAAGAGATTATAAGGAGTTATTGGAGGGTTTTAGGGTGAATTTTGAAGCTAAATTAAATCCCAAAAAACATTATATACCTTACACAAATTGATATAACTAAATAAAGTATTCCAAACCTACAAAGGTTACATTTAAGCCTATTAGGCATGTTTAGGCCTAAAGATAAAATGTAAGGTCAATATTACTTTCAACCTTGGTTAGAAATTATAAAATATTATAGAATGGTTATTATTGTATTATATATGTTTAAAATCCTAAAAATTTAATATAAATCACAAGGAATCAAATTTTGGTCTTTATGACAACTTAGGCCTATAGAAAATGGAAAAAAGATCTCGATAAGGCAATTTTAAAAGATCATATATATTTGAATGATTTGGATGGGAACATAGGAAGTTTATAGATGTTAAAAAGGGTCTTGAGCATTAATATTGTGGATTTTTTTTATAATTCCAATGTACTATCTTTATAAACTAAGATTAAGAGGGTAAAACATGCCTAAGCTCATCAAAACCATTGCTAGTGACCAGTTTGAGAAGATTAAGCAAGTATTGAACCCAAATGGAATATTTTACCTATAATGATGATTTGATGTTGTAGATAAATCTTCAAGGATACTCCCCATCCTTTTGGACTATATAGAATTGTGTAGATGTAGTATAAAACATGGTTTTATTGTTTAAAGGTTCTAAAATGAATATAAACAATAAAATAGCATGGAAGGGAATATTAAGACTTAATATAAATCCATATGTTTATTTAATTCCTTTTAAAAACTCCTAAGTATTATTACTAATTGATTTATCTCAGCCAGTCAAAACTATCATAGTAAACATGGTAGTGAGAAGGATGAAAAGATTAAAGTAAACTAATTTTAAGTTGTGATTGATTCCTCTAAGGAATAAAGGGTCTTGAAAAGTTTCATCCACTCCCATTTATAAATTTTCATGGAAAACTAGTGCCTTTTTGGAATCCAAGTGTGCAAGGTGTGTAAAAGATGACTTTATTTGACTACAAGTAGTGATGGCTCACGTCTAAAAAATTATATATGAGTAGGAATGAAACCAATGCATGGACAAGTATGTCTGAATTCCTTACATATTATTAAAATCATTATGCCTCTCCATATTTAGTTTTTGGATGTTCAAATAGGGATAAATCATTAAGGTAGTTTTCTAAGCTAGGAAAGGTAATTTAACACCACATTTCAATAGTTTCATGACTTGGGGTGACACTTGTGCTTCCTAAATTTTCATTATCACTTTAAAATTATATTCTCATGAAAATTTAGTTCATTTTATCATATTGATAAGTGTCCTTATGACCTTTGGAATTATTTATTCTCCTCTCTCTCTCAAGTTCTATAAGAACTAGTTATTTTAGCCTTTGTAAATTATGCTCCACATAGGTATGGTGAAGCCTTTCTCATTTTCATACCATGGATAAATAAATACTAATAGTTTTTACATATTCCATTACTATTAATAGTGTGTTCACTTTAATGATTGATCTTGCTCATGTGATGACTATTTTTTCCTTATCATTGTTGTCTCATTCTCCCACCTATTTGTAGCTTGAAATATTCTTCTTGTATGTCATGTGAAGTATTTTATGATGTGTCAAGGTTGAGTTACTTAGTATATTCATATAGTGCCATTCTAGGCCTCTTGCATAGTTTTCTTATCCTAAACATTCATAACAACCTCGTAATGAAATATTGATTTGAGAAGATTCAGATTAGAGAAGTGTATGTTTAGTTAGTCTCTTGGTCTCATGTTTGACATGAATCTAGTTGGTATTCATCAATAAATTTTGTGTATCACCTCCTTTAGGATAGTTTAAATTTTTTTTGATCTCTCGTTTCCCTCGCAATCATAGGTGTAGTAGTGATCTATAGGTGGTACATCAAGGGAACTAGCCCTATCTAGAAATTCAACTCATTCTAAGGCTCACCCATAACCTAAAGGTGTTTCAATTATGCCACTTAGATGAGGAGAGTTGAGACATATCCTCAAAGGGAAAAAATCCAAGTGAAAATAGTAGGTTTTGAGAGGTCCTCTTTGTTGAATGGATATAGTGGTTAAAATCAAATTTTGGTCAAATAAGAGGACCAATTCAAAACAACCTTCACTACAAAGTGGGGGGGAATTTGCATATATAAAGATTCCCTTTGGTTTATCCAATTCTGGAGTAACCTTTTAGAGAGCCATATATATGGAATTATAGGTCGTTATTAACATGTTTATACTTGTTTATTTGGATGACATAACAAGTGTTCTCAAAGAGTACAAGTGAGCATATGGTTCACCTCAAGAAAGTGTTTGAAAGGTGTAGGTAATTTGGGGTGTCTCTAGACCCCAAAAAGAGTGTCTTATCCATTCATGAAGGTAAGATCCTTGGTCATGTGATTTGAAAACATGGTTTAAGTATAGATCTTGAAAGGATATATTCAAATCTTGCACCTTCCTTGCCCAAACATAATAAAGCTTTGAAAATCTTCTTAGGAAAAATAAATTTTATAAGAAGATATATCTCAAATTTTGCCACTTTAGCTAAGCCACTTATACCCATGCTAAAGAAGAATCATAGTTTAAAATGGTCTAAGGAAGGGATAGAGAGTTTTCAAAAGATCAAGAAGGCCATAACTAGTGCTCCTATACTTATAAACCTAGATTTCACAAAGGATTTCACTTTGTATAATTATTGTAACATGGACACCATTTCAGGCATTATTATGCAATAGAATCATGATGCTTTGGATTAGCCCATAGCCTTCTTCAGTAAATTCTTAGAAGAGTATGAAACAAGGTACTCTTTTATTAAAAAACATGTATTTTTAATTATAAGGTCTCTTAATAAATTTAGATACTTGTTCTATAATAATAAGATACACATGATAGTTACCCATCCAAGTATCAATGATTTTCTCTTGAACAAAGACATAAATGAAAAAAGAGTTGGTTGGATAATGAAAGTAATAGAGTATGATGTGGAAATCAAGGTCATGAAGCTGATTAGAGGAGAAAGAATTTGTGATCATCTATCCCAAGACTTGAAAGAGGATAATGAGGTGTTTTTGATCTCAATTGATGAAGAGGTTTCCAATGATCATACTTCACCTTCTAGTTGGTTTCATGACTTGTTGAGATATCTCCAAGATGGTATGTATCCCTCTAATTTAAGTGTCTTAAAAGGAAGATATTTCATATTTCAATCAATTCCATTCCTTCTTTTGGATGGTGTTTTGTTCACGAAATATATAAAGGGCATGTTGCTAAGATGTATAGAGCCAAGCCACACATAAAGATTGCTTGAGAAATTCCATGATGAACATGGTGGAGGGCATTATTCGTAAAAGACCATAGCCCTTAATATCATGAGAGTGGGATATTATTGGCCTATTATGTTTATGGATTACCATGCATGGGTTAGAATGTTGAAATAATGGGTTATGTTTATAAGAAAAGTGAAACTTATAACCTTACCTCTCCAACTAATTATAGTGGACCAACCCTTTACCAATGGGGATTAGACTTTATTGGTATCATTAATCCCCCTTTAAGTTTAGGACATAAATAGATACTAATTATGATAAATTAATTCACTAGATGGATAGAAGCAGTAGCATTGAAATAAGAAAATGAGTCTAATGTTCTCGATTTATATAAAGTTTTTCTTACTAGATTTGGAGTTCCTTCAACCATTATTTTTGACAATGATATGGCCTTTATGGGGACTATGATCAGCCAATCAATAGTTTAACATGGTTTTTGTCTCAACACTTCATCAAATTACTATCCACAAAGAAATGGTCTTGTTAAATCCATGATCAAGAACCTATTAAAGATCATAAGAAAGACTATTGAAGATAATCAGAGGTCATGGTATCTCAAGTTGAAAGACTCTTTAGATTGTGTTCACCATTTTGACTAAAAGTCAAAATGAGTAAACCCATATAGTATAAAACTGATATAGGGGTCTAATGTAATTTTATAGGGTGTATTTAATGTCATATAATATGTTTTTAACCTTGTTCATGATCTAGTTTAGTCCTTATATTATTTTGAGTCAGTTAGGGGTCATTTTAGAGTCATAGACACAAATGGTGCATTTTTACGGGTGTCTACATGTTCCAAATTCGTATTCAATGTCCAATATGTCATTCTTTGTCAGTTATGCTAGTTTCTAGATGAATATTGGTAGGTGATAAATGAAAATCAAGAAAATAGGTTTAAAACCATTCTACTCCTTCATTGCCCTTCTAGATATGTAGAACTAGTCAGTTGAGTGAATCTATCACCATGAATGAGCATCTACAAGTGTTATGAAAAATATAATTACATCAATCACTTCATGGTTGAAAAATATCATTTGAAGAAGGTGAAGATGTTCAAAATAAACCATAAGGCTCGAGTAGAGGACATCAATTTTAAATATGTAAGAAATAACCTTTTGGGCTCAAATCTTCAAAATGATCCTAAGATTAAAAATATAACTTACAAGTGGTGATATTTCATGAAATCAGATCACAAATAAATGGCATGTAGGTAGTAAATGAGAAAAGTTCTTGGAGTGAATTTATGGTGTACATTCTTATGTACAAACTAAGACTAATGATCTACATTGAAGACTAGGATCACAGATCAATGGTTCATGTTCAATCATGTAATAAAGATCCAATGGTGAGAAAAAGTTCAAAAGGTCTGTGTATATTAATATTGAAAACATCGATGACAAGTTTTATGATCATGGTGACTTACTAGATCAATGGTACACACTTGATTAAGTATAAAGAGGATTAATGGCACATATTTAATCATTTCAAGGATATCGATAGTGCACATAAATTCAAGGAGTTAAAGAGATATATTGAAAGTAATAATGATAAATGTCATAATATTATGACCCTAGATCAATGATCAATAGCTAGCATTAAAGGTCAAAGTAAGGAAACTCCTAAGAGGATCAATGAAGTGAGTTTGATCAAATTTATAGGAGTCATATGGTAAAGACACATGTGTGAAGAAAATATCATGATAAGAGGATGCCACATAGACATACACATCATATCAAAAGGATTTTTTGGACCCAAGTATGGAGATGTGTAAACAAGAGATCAAATTTAGGCTTGTAGGGAATGAAATGGATAACTTGAGTAGGTAATTTGAAATGCTCACATGTTTTTGGACACTCTACAGAGGAATATAGAGATTTTATTGATGATGAGGAAGGTTTTGAAATTTTATTTTTTGGGGTTTGTCTTCAATTTTGCCTCCCTCAATTTAATCATCATTTCTATCCCTAGTCAGTTATGGGACATTCCAAAAGAGCTAAATGATGAAGTTTATTAAATAGTAAAGGAGAGTCCTACACCACATTTTATGAAGTTTCATTCTTTCGAGGGTCACTTTTCCTATTATATCTTACATGGTATGTTTCATACTCATTCTCCTACATGTTTTACTTCTTTCTCTCAGCATGACACATGCCTCAGTGATTCTTGGTCTTCATTCTTTCCTCCTCTCTCTAAAATTATATAGTTAAAAATTATTTTGGCTCTATGAAGCTAATACCACACCATGTATGGTGAATCCCTACTAGAATTAAATCATATTTTTCCTTTGAACATTAATATAAGTATAGTTTTAATTTCATGAATAATTGTTTAAGTGTGCAAACTGATGTATAGTGAATTAAAGTTATAATCCTCTATCCTTTCTTCCCTTATCCTCTCATGTTCATATAAGATTTCCTATTCTAACATGTCATATATAGTTTACTCAAGTGTGTTAGGCCCCTTTAAAGTGTGAAATTATATTTAGAGTGTGCAATCTGCTCTTCAATTTGTTCACCTTATGTTTCTTCATGCATTTCACCTTTATATTGAAACATTGATATTAAAATCCTTTAAGACTTGGAAGTTAGTTTGTATGTCTTGTTTCATTATGATAGGAGTATGATGGTCATGTGGAAATAATTTTGGTGTATCAACACCTTAGAGTAGGTTTATTTCATGAAAAATTATAACTCTTTCACCACAAGAAAATAGTTATCATAGGTGAAAGCACTTCAAGATACATTCAGGGAGTTAGCCCTTAAACCTAGAGGTTCAATTTCACTATAGGTACACCCACATACCTAGAAGTTTTCCCATGTTTCCCAAATTTTGAATAGGCAATAGCCTCTTTTAGGGTTCAATGTTTGGTGACAATAATTTTGGCATTCCTAATGAGACAATTTTCTTCAATACAAATTTTCAAGGTGAATGTTAGTCTTGACAACATCTACTATAAATAACTTTTCTACTCAACATTTGGCAACTCCATAAAAGTAAAATCTGGTTCAAGATCATTGTTTAGTCATAAAAGTGCTCTCATAATTCATGGTTCTCACTAGGTCATCATCTAGTAGAGTGTTCAACCCCATTAATCCACCTATTCAACTTGAACTTCCTCTCAAAGTTAAATATCCTCATCCTAATCTACCCTTTGAGGACCAAGAGGATTTTTCTATCCAAGGAAGCCAAAAAAGTGAAGAAGTCAAATAAGTTGAACATATTAAAGAATATATGGCTAGAACTCATGATTTCCATACCTTCAATACTAAAAATCCAATTCACCTTCAATCATATGATGCCATTCCTCCTAATTCCATAAAAGGTGTGCCCATATTTAATGGTAAAATTCATGTTACACATAGTGAACATATTAGGGACGTCTCTAAATTTTATAGCTTCCATAATGTCATTCAAGAGAACATTTAATTATAATCCTTACCATATCCCTTAGAGGGAAATATCTTTATTGGTATAGGACTATATAAGGTAGATTCATCACATCATGGGATGATTTTTGAGTGTTGTTGCCCTCAAGATTTGGAAACGAAAGTGACCATGCCTCTCTCCTACATCATCTCAATGTGATCAAAAGAGGATCCAAAGAAACAACACATGAATTTAATGATATGTTTCAAAATAATTGGTGTATATTTCCTCCTCCCATGAGTCCACCTCCTATTTTTGTGTTCCCTACCTACTTGAGAGCCATTGGTACTAAAATTACTATCACGCTTCAATCCATGGGTGGTTCCACTCTTCCTGAAGCATATGCTCTTATTATCAAAGCTAATAATGGTCTAATATAATATTGAAGGTTTATTATTAATGTGTTTATTCCCCCATTGTCTCATACTTCTACTCATAATCTAGGTGTGGCTCAAATTCTTAATACCATTACCAAGCTTAAGGTTATTCCTAAGAAGGTATAAAATGTCATGGATCCATATGTAGGAATTTAAATTCTAAGAGATAAACTTAGGAAAGATAATATAAAACAAGGTACTTATCAAAATCAATATCCTTATCAGTAATAATATGGAAGAGGAAGAGGTCAATGGAATCTTAACTCCTACAAGCCTACCAATGTGTACAATCCTAGCTCCAACACTAATGTAAGAGATATAGTACCGGTGCATAGTAATTTGGTGCAAGGATAATATTGGAAATAAGGCCAATTCATAGATGATAATGAAGGTGGAGATCAAGATATTATTTCTCAAGGAGGATTTACTCCTCTCGTATTAGTTGAAGATGAAGTTATGATGCAAGAAAATGAGGATTGGCAGCCCCAAGGAGAAAGCTTCACCAACTTCTTGGTGGAAGACACTTTTGTGCTCAATCTAGTAGCCTCTATTGAAAAAATACAAGGGCCAAGAGGAAGGATATATAAGGTGAAAATATCATTCCTAAAATCTCATCCAATCATCCTCCAAGGCAATAAAACATGGCTTTAAGTGTGATATTCCTAAAAGTTCCTACACCTCTTTCAAGTCAAAATGTGGTAAGGTATATTCAAGGTGCCTCTATTCCTAAATTCCAAGAAATAATTTTCCTCCAAATAATAAATAAAAGGTGAGTAATAATGATCTAAACATATTGGATTCCTTGAAAAGTGTCAAAACATCGATCTATTTGTGGGATGTCCTTCATATGCTTGGCCAAAACACTATTCATATTAGTCATTCATTTTCATGTCAAAGTCATAGTCATGTTGTCCTTGAAAATTTTCATAATTCCATATTTTAAACATATACTAGGGTTGAAAACCCTTCACTATTTTATCTCACTCTCATAGTGGGTGACATGTTAGTCCACAATTGTATAGTTGATAGTCGAGTGTCTACATCAGTCATGCCCAAAGTTATATCCCATAAGTTGGGAATAAAATATGATCATAATATAAAAGAAGTTCTCCAACTATATGGGAAACCTACTAAGGCAATAAGATTGATAAAAAAATTTAAGGTGTTCTTACATGATTGTCATAGCTTTCCTATCCTCCAAGACGTAGTTATTGTTAACCTCCCATCTCACTTTGTAATCTGTCTTTGAAGAGATTTTATATCCAATATTGGTGGCTATATATAAGTTGATTGATAATTCTTGGACTTTATGACAAGATGTTACAACCCCTCAAGTTCTACTTAAGAAAAAAATCAATATTTTTTAAAATAATTATAAATAATTTAACATTTAAATTATACAATTTAACAATACATCATAACTAAAACAAAACTAGGAATACAAATACTATTAATTAGATATTGATCATAATATATTCTGATATAATTTCAAGGAAAGAATTTACAAAAGGACACAGGTATTACTAGTCTCATTATACAACATTTATTGTTCAAATATATAAGTACATAATACAATTACATTCCTTTAGACATACATACATATACAATAACAAATACTAAACTCCCCAGAGCTTGAGTCATGTCAACTCATGTAGCATTGATAGTCACAAATTTCATCTCTAGGTAGTAATATAGTGATAGAAGGATAAAATCATTTGAACACTTTACCACTCCAACCATGGTCCAAAAAATCCCATGCATAACTCCCTATTAGGGAATGGACCTCCATGGATAGGTAAATAAAATGGTGTGATAATTTAGTGAGATGTGATAGTACCCCATGTAATTGTAAGATTTGCTAATACTACTACATGATGTGTATCAAAAATATGATTCAAACATGATATCACACAACATGCAAAATCAAACACAAGAAATGATAATATACATCTAACATTACTTTGTCCAAAGTTTTAAGATAATATACAATCTTTAGATCAGTTAATTTCTTCCACACCATTCGATCAGACTATCTATTGAGGGTGCTACCTAGGCTAGTAGAACCTATCTCACTACCTATTAGCATCATCAATACATATTATATAGCTAGTATATTTATAACAAATAATATGTATATATATTCATTACTATACTACAAATAGAATAATTGTAAACCATCATTTTTAGTTTACCCATGTGTCATGAACCTTTAATCATTCTAGTAATACATAAATAACCATATGAAACAAAAATGCAATTTTCCAACCATTCATATTATCTAAGTATATTTTAATATCAGATCATAGATTTCCTCTACTACTAAAAATGTACTAGTTTAGTGACAATCAAAGGGTCTAATTTCTTTATTGAAATAGGTAACAACTTGGTAGTATTACTATTTTCATGATTGATAAATAAATAAGCATACCTTTAAAAATAACTTACCCCTTAAAAATGGCTTAAGGAATAACATGTAATTTACCAACCCATAAGTTTCTCAAAAAAAAAAGATTAATTTACTAACCCATAATTTTCTCTAATAAAAAAATATGATAATGGATTTATAAATATATCTTAATTAGATATATTTTCCAATCACACAAAAACTTTGTTAAAATGCACTTAACCATTTAATCAATCCAAGATAAGAAGCCTCTTTTTTATTTTAAAAACAACTAACTTATTTACAATATAAATGATATAAAATACTTATTTATGTGGATAAAAGAATTTCTATGGCTAAACAAGTAATAGAAAGATAATAAATTACAACCCAACAATTAAAGTTCATCAATAATTTGGGATGCTACTTATTAAAATACACACTCATATATTGAAAATTTAATGCTATAAGGAAAAGAATGAAGTCTCAAAATTAATTAACATTCTTCAAATTAAAATGTATCCCCTTCTATAATACGGCCCCTTTAACACCAAATTCAACCTTTTATGAGAGAAATGTGGGCTTCAAATGTGGGACATATAAATTAGGCTAATCATGGCCTAAGAAATTTTTTGTAACACAACTAGTCAAAATACATTTAGAAAAAAGATTATTTATAAAAAAATATAATGTGATCTTAGACTTTTTAATAGAGCTTTTCCAAAACAAAATATAATCCTCTAATATGGAAACACAGATCTATATGGTAATAAAAATTTCCACGATTCTCTACATGAAACACATCCAGTCAAATAAGAGATGTTGGATATAAATAAAAAAGGACTTAGGCTATAGCAGAATGTGGGTAAGAAAATCTATAGCTTGTATAGTCAAATAAAGTGTAGGTTTTGAGTGGTAATTAATATACCATTAAATTTAAGAATACCAAAAATATATGGCTGGTATAAAAAATTAAGCATGATAAGCAAAGAACACATGACTGAATACAACGTAGCCATAAAAAAAATTAAAACGTAGCCAATCAAAGAATGAAAAATCAACTTTATATATATATTAGATGCTCACTAGGTGGGTTGAGCACTACATTTCATAGATTAATACGTAGCTCAAGAAAGATTAAAATCTCAAATAAACCTTTAAATGTTGCTTCTTTTAAGACCAGATTCAAACAATTTATAACCACATAGTCTTGCTATTTTCAACACAATCCTTTACAAGAAAAATAGAAAAAATTAATAAAAAGAGCTACCTACTAATTGTACCCTTGCTTTAGCTCTTTATCTCTTTTCCAAACATTCTTTATTTCTCTTTCACCATCTATTCTCTCTTGTATCCCTCTATTTTTTTAATCTGTTACACCAACTTCTCTTATTACTTATGAAAACAAGATTTTCAAATTTTTAACTTTATTATTATTAAATCATCTTCCTCAAATGCTATGCCATCCTTCTTTTTAATTCATCTCTAGTTGAGTTGATTCATCAGTTAACTTATCTCCTCATTTTCTAATTTTAAGTAGTTTTTTCATGGTAATCAAATCACATTCAATTCTAGTTCTATAGTTATTAACCCTAGTTAATCTCTTTTCCTTCTCTAGTGTTAACATGCTAAATTAACAAAAATAATAATAATAATTAAAATATATTTCCTAATTTATAAATAGAAATCATACATAATTCTTATTTTAATAAAATAACATTTACTAGATAATTATGCAATTAATTATTTTTTATTATCTAAATAATTATATTTAAGACAATAATACTTCAATTGTAGTAAATGATTATTTTTCAAATTTATTTCAAAAATTATGTCAATAAAACTCAAGATATCAAATGCATTCTATATCTAATTCCACACATACATTTACAATCCCAAACAATACATACTAACATCATTATGCTAATATCATTTAAATGATAATATATGTGTAGGGTTACTATCACTTTCTACTAATATTCCCTCATTCACTTGATCTAGTCGGTCCTCTTTGATGATGCTCTCCCTCATCAATCTCTGAGGGTAGAACCTATCCAACATCAACCTCACAACAAGTAGGTAGTTAGTTTAGGTCATCAAAATATCACTAATGATGCAGAACTAACCAATACATATCCATATTATATAAATTATATCCTAAAGTTATCACACCATGCACTTAAATCAACAATGTTACTATTCCATCAAAGTATATGTCATAATGATAAATATCAAAGCAATTGTAATCAAATACAAACCATACTAATCAACATATTTAAAGGTTTATTTATCTTAGGGTGAAATTGGGATATAACATCCTCCCTACCCAAAACTTGTCGTCATACTTATGATGCTTATTCAAATAATAGTTTTAAATATAAAAAGATTCTATCTAAATTTAAAAACATAGTATCAAGTGTCTATCATGTAAATAAATGTAGAAATAGTCTATAAAACTTATCAATGTCTTCCCAAGTGTTAGAAATATTGTCATTGATGTCAAATTATCATTTAATGTCTAAAGGTGTTTTTAATGTTTATATCTTGGCTAAAGTGTGTTAATATTAATTAAATATTAACGAATATATTTTTGGTTACATAAAGACAAAAGAGCACCCATATGGAAGTCAAAGAGTCATCACTAAAGACAAAAAAAGAAAAGGATTCATTTTTCCATGAAGGGTCACCTTGAGGAATCTAAAGAGTCATCACTAAAGACAAAAGAGGAAAAGGACACATTTCTCCATGAAGGGTCACCTTGAGGAGTTCAAAGAGTCACCAGGTAAAGATAAAGAAAGAATTCAAAGGGTCATGCAAGGGTGAATGCCAAAGGTCATTTTGAAATCTATAAAAGGAGGCTTGAGAAGCCATTTATAAATATGGATGTGAATGATGTTATCCAGATAAGAAGATCAGAGGAAATTAGAGAAAAGAGAAGAGATATATTAGTGTGTTATTAGTTGTTGAGAAAGAAACATTGAGTTATTATTGGTGTTTTATAAACAAGAGGGGTTGGTGCTCTTGTGGGTGGGTGCTCATGAATCATTTTTGTGTTGGTGATAAAAAAAGGGTTGGTGATCCTAGAAGTTGGTGCTTGTAAACTTTATAACTTGAGTTGGTGCTCATTTATATACTTTAGATTGTTCTCCATGGGTTTTCCCACTTTAGATTTTGACGTAAAATATAGTGTCTCTCTCTCTCTCTCTTATGTGGTGCATGCTATTTATTTCAGTTTTATTGCATATATTGAATGTATGATTAAGTGGTTAAAGCAAACGGAATTTAATTAAGTAAAAGATATATCCCATGCTTAACAATTGGTATATTAAGCATGGGATATTATGCATGTGTTAATTTGTATATAAGTTGAGGGGGAGATAAGTGTAAGATCCAGGATAGAATATTTGCCATTGATGTCAAAGGAGAGAATTACATGAATAAGTTTAGGAAATAAGATGTTATAGTAAGGGGGAGTTTCTATATATTGTTAATTGGTTCAGTTTATAAGTCTTAGTTTCAAGTTGGCATGTGCAGTATAGGTTGTCATTATTGGTGATAGTTTTAATTTGCCATCAAAGACAAAGGGGGAGATTATTGGAAATGTTGTCATTGATGTCAAATTAGCATTTAATGTCTAAAGGTGTTTCCAATGTTTATATCTTAGATAAATTTTGTTAATATTAATTAAATATTAAATAATATATTTTTGGTTGCATAAAGACAAAAGAGGGCCCATGAGGAAGTCAAAGAGTCATCACTAAAGACAAAATAAGAAAAGGATGTATTTATCCATGAAGGGTAACCTTGAGGAATTTTAAGAGTCATCACTAAAGACAAAAGAGGAAAAGGACACATTTATCCATGAAGGGTCACCTTGAGGAATTCAAAGAGTCACTAGGTAAAGACAAATAAAAAACTCAAAGGGTCATGTAATGGTGAATGCCAAAGGTCATTTGGAAAATATAAAAGGATGCTTGGGAATCCATTTAGAAATATGGAATCAAATTATTTTATCTAGCTAAGAAGAGTAGAGGAAAGAAAATAAAAGAGAAGAGATATAGTAGTGTGTTATCATTTGTTGAGAAAGCAACATTGAGAGATAGTTGGTGTTTTAAACACAAGATGGGTTGGTGTTCCTATGGGTGGGTGCTCATGAATCATTTTTGATTTGGTGATCAATAAAGTGGTTACTACTCTTAAAATTTGGTGCTTTCAAACTTTGTAACTTGAGTTGGTGCTAATTTATATACTTGAGATTGTTCTATGTGGTTTCTCCCACTTTGGGTTTGTACATAAAATCTGGTGTCTCTCTCTCTCTCTTATGTGGTTCATGTTATTTATTTCAATTTTATTACGTATCTTGAATGTATGATTAAGTGGTTAAAGTAATAGGAATTTGATTAATTAAAAGATATATCTCATGCTTAACACCAAGTAGTACTATGTTTAGAGTATTGGTCCCATAGGACCTTACATTAAGACACCTCTTTATTTCATAAAAAAAGTTTATGAGTGTCAATTACTCTAATTGTTTCTACCATGACCACCCTAAGGACTAGAACCTAAAAAGCATTCCAATCCAAAACATGTGAAGGATAAGTTATATACTTTTTAAGATAAGATACATGGAAAACATTATGTAAAATAGATAGGGTTGGTGTCAATATAAGCCTATATATAATAGGATTGACCACTTCTAATACTTTTAAGGGTCCCATATATCTTGGTGATAGTTTTGTTGATTTATTGAACTTAATCAATCTTTTTTGAAGCTTAACCCACAAGAATACTTTATCACCAATAGAAAACCTCCTATCTGTCCTCTTTATATTTATGTAGCTCTTCTATTGATCATTGGCCTTAGTCAATATTTATTTGATTAACTTAACTTGATCTTCCATTTTAGATAACATCTTAGGCCCAAAAACTACCCTACTTTATAACATATCCCAATTGATTGGTGTCCTGCACCTCCTTTTATATAATGCCTCAAAAGGAGACATCTTTGATGCTGACTAGAATGAGTTATTGTATGCAAACTTAACCAAAGGAAGATAATATTCCCATTTGTATTTCTAATCCATGTAATACATATGTAGAATATCCTCTAAAACTTGATTTACTGACTTAGTTTAACCATCAGTCTTTGGATGATATGTAATACTAAAATTTAACTATATACCCAAAGTTGAGTTTAGAATCACCCAAAACCTAGAATTCATCTTTGAATCTCTATCCAAAATGATCTTCTCTGAGAATCCATGCAACCTATACACTTCTTTCATGAACCTCTTTGTAAGGGTAGGTGCATCATCTATCAAATTACCTAGTATGAAATGAGCCACCTTGGTTACTTTATCCCCAACTTCGAAGATCATATCATGCCTACTCCATGACATTGGTAAACCTTGGATGAAGTACATACTTATTACCTACCACTTCCACTCTGCTATATCATGTAGATAAAGAAATAATGTTGGGTGCACATGTTCAACTTTAACTTGCTAACATTCCAAACAATGTAAAACATAGTATACAACATCCTTCTTGATTCCTTTCTATAAATACAAAGGTCTAAGCTCTGCCATGAGTTTTGTTACTCCTAGATGTCCCAAATAAGGGGCATTATGTAACTCTTTCAACACCATGCTTCATAGATTATCTTGTTCTTGCACATATATTGTCCTATTAAAATGAATAAGACCATCACTCTCAAAATTGAATATTTTATACTAAGGATCTTGAGCATTATTAGACAATGAAATTATAACTTTCTCATAATATTCATCTCTTAGAGATAACTTAACCACTTTATCTCTAAAATTACTTATGATAGTAGCTATAGCTACTATGTATCTTCTATAACTCAAAGCATCAACTACTCTATTATCTTTTACTTTGATTTAGTTGAGATTAAAGCCATAGTTAGAAATAAAATATAACCATCACCTTTAATGAGCACTTAGATTTGGTTGGGTGAAGATATATTTCAGCCCCAAGTTATTAGTCTTGAGCTCAAGGGGTTTTCCCAACAAATAACATTGCCAAACTTATAAATCATGAATGATTATTGCAAGTTCAATATCATGAGGGGCATAATTCACCTCATGCCTTTTCCAATTCCTTGATTTAAAAGCCACTACTACACCATCCCACATAAGGAATCCACTTAAACCCTTTCTTGACGCATCTGTGATCACTAAAAACTGACAATTGGGAATAAGAACTCTCAAAATTGGTGCTAACATAAGCCTTATTTTAAACTCTTAAAAAACTACTTCACATTTTTCTGACCAGATAAATCTTTTTTGTTCCTTTTTAAGGAGGAAATTGGATTAACTATCTTATAAAAGTTTGGAACAAACTTCTCATAATAGACTACTAATCCTATAAATCTCCTTACCTCATGCAAATTTGTAGGTTTTGGCCACTCTATAGTGGATCTTATCTTAGATGGATCTAAAAAAATACCACAAAAAAAAATAATATGCCCTAGATATTTCACTCTCTCTTGGAATAATGCACATTTATAAAACTTTCCATATAGCTTGTGATTTTGCAACCATTTTAGAACTAGTTTCAGATACTATAGGTGTTCCTCTTCATTCTTAGAATATATAAGGATGTAATCTAGAAAGACAAACATAAAGTTATCTAAATAGTCCTTAAACATGATGTTCATGATATTCATGAATGTCATTGGTGCAATGGTCAATCTAAAATGTAACACCATGAACTCATAATGTCTAAAGCAAGTCCTAAAAGCTATTTTTAGAATATCCTCATCTCAAATCCTCAATTGATGATATCCTACTCTAAGGTATATATTATAAAAGATCATTGTTCCAATCATTTGATCAAAAATATCATGTATGTGAGGTAGTGGATACCTATTTTTGATAGTAGCCTTGTTCAACATTCTATAATCAATGCAGAGTCAAAGTGTACCTTCCTTCTTAAAAAAAAATAGTGTACCCCATAGTGACACTCTAGGCCTAAAAAGTCATTTTGAAAACAACTCCTGGAGTTCAGCCTTCAACTCAACCAACTTAGTGGTTGTCATCCTATATAGTTTCTTAGATTGTGGTTTCAATCTAGGTATGATGTTGATAGAGAAATCAAACTCATGCTTAGGGGGTAAAATTGGTAACTCATTAGGAAACACATAATGGAAATCTATAAGAAATACATAATATTTGAGAGATGGTTCCATAGGTTCCTCCATTTCATTTATCTTAATGATAAATACTTAACACCCTTTAGCTTAAGCCTTCCTAAATTGCATTACAAGAATCTACCTGAGTCATAACTCTCTCTTTTCTCCCTAAATTTCTCTAATTTATAGATCAACTAGACACTCAACTTATTTAAATATAAATCAACCTTGGATTTATGTTTAGCAAGATATTTGACTCCTAAGATCATGTCATATGACCCTAATAGTGCTACATATAAATCCACTACTATTGAAAATTTAGGTAACTCAATTACTGCCTCTATAAAACACTAATTAACCATGAATTTAGAGTCATTACCATATTCTACCATCCATGTATTTTCCATATATCCATATTTTATAAATAATTTGATAATAATTATAGGAGATATAAAACATTTATTAGCCCTTGTATCTATTAAAATAGAACCTAGATGTTCAAACAAAATACCTGGCAGCTCTATGGCTGATGCTTAAATTTTGCTTATTGGTTATCAATTGCTGCATAAATATATTATTGAAAATTTCCCTACTAAGTATTAAGTCCTTTATTATTTTATTTGTCCTAAATACATTCACAAACATAATGATTACATCTACAATTGAAACAACTACCTGATGGTCCTTTCCTTTTAGTTTGAGTGTTCCCCTAAAAACTACATTTGGAGCCACTACCTAGTTTCTTATTACCTATTCTAATGTTGAATCTATAATTTTGGTTATTGGACTACCCCCTTGAGTTTCCTTTCTTTTGATTCCAGTTCAAATTTAAATGTGCTCTAGAATTTTTAAACCTCTTTTTGAACTTTTCTATTACCTGAGTAACTGACTTCAGCTTATGTTCCTACTTCACTACCTTATCAAAAATGTGGTCCAAGGTGGGAGGTCCATGAACATCTACCTCACCACCGATCTAGGTTTTTGGTCCCATGATAAAAGTCCTAATTCTAAACCTCTCATCAGCTTGGTATTGAGGTACATACTTTAGAATTTTGGTGAACTACTCTTATTACTCATTCACTGACATCTCTCTTTTAGATTCTAAAAAATTGTAAGATTCTAATCAAAGTAAAGTTTTGGTAACCACTATGACCTAAATAATGTCACAAATTGCCCCCAAGTTATGGTGTTTAAGTTGAGGTTCAACTCCATCTTCTTGTTAACCCACTAAGTAGTTGCTTCACTAGACAACTAATAAGCTTCATAACTACTTTAGTGACTTCAGAGTAGTTATGAATCTTAAAATACTTCTCCATCTTAGTCAACCATGCCTCATCTCCATCCCCTAGAATAGTTCCATCAAACTTTGGTGGATTCAACTTTTTTATGTCCCTTGAAAATTATGTAACCAACTGAGCTCTTGCATCCTATAGGTTTCCCTACTTAGTGGGGTGCTCAATAGGTACTTATAGATGTTATTCCTCACCTTAGCCATGAACCTCTTGTTCCAAGGCCATAATATGATCCCTAGTATCATTCATGACCATGATAATCTAATCCAACATTGTCAAATTCTTGATGGTGAGCATGTTATGATCAATGAAATAGTTTTTTATTGACATATGAAGGACCCTCCCCCGATGCTCTTGTTTTCACCATTATTCCTTCTCAATGAAAAGAATAATATGAAAATGTTGGAGAACTCATTTAGTCATATCATTCAAGCCTAAGCTCTGATACCTCATGTTACAACCCCTCAAGTTGTACTTAAGAAAAAAAGCAATAATTTATTTTAAATAATTATGAATATTTTAATATTTAAATTAAAAAATTAAATAATACATCATAACTAAAATAAAATTAGGAATAAAAATACTATTAATTATATTATAGTTCATAATATAATTTTGATGCAATTTCAAGGAAATAATTTACAAAAGGACATAGTTATTACTGGTCTCATAATACATGATCTATTCTTTAAATATATAAGTACATAATATAATTACATCCCTTTAGGCATACAACCCTATACAATATTAGATACTAAACTCCCCAGATCTTGAGTCGTATCAACTCATGTATTGCTAATAATCATAAATGGCATCTCTAATTAGTAATATAATGGTAGAGGGAGAGCATCATTCAAGCATTTTACCACTCTAACCATGGACCAAAAAATCCCCCACACAACTCCATATCAAGGAATGGACATCCCTTCATGTACAGGTAGATAAAATGGTGAGATAATTTAGTGAGATGTTCTAGTACCCCATGTGGTTGTAAGGTTTACTAATACTAGTACATGATGTGCATCATAAATATGATTCAAACATGATATCACACAACATGCAAAATAAAACACAATAAATGATAATGTACATCTAACATTAATTTGGCCAAAGTTTTTAGATAATATATGATCTTTAGATCAGCCAATTTATTCCACACCATTTGATTTGACTATCTATTGAGGGTGCTAACTAGGCTAGTAGAACCCGTCTCACTACCTATTAGAATCATCAATACATATTCTATAATAAGTATATTTATAAAAAATAATACATATATAGATTCATTCCTATATTGTAAATAGAATAATTAGAAACCATAATTTTTATTTTACCCATGTGTTGTGAACCTATAGTCATTCTAGTAGTACATACATAACCATATGAAACAAAAACACAATTTTCCAGCCATTCATATTATCTAAGTATGTTTTAATCTTGGATCAATGATTTCATATAATACTAGAAATGTACTAGTTTAGCAAAAATCAAAGGGTCTAATTTCTTTATTGAAATAGGTATCAACATGGTAGTATTACTATTTACATGACTGCTAAATAAATAGGCATACCTATAAAAATAACTTACCCCTTAAAAATGGTTTAAGGAATAACATGTAATCTACTAACCCATAATTTTATTTTAAAAAATGATTAATTTAATAACCCATAATTTTATCCAATAAAAAGATATGATAATGGATTTCTAAATATAACTTAATTAGATATATTTTCCAATCACACAAAAACTTTGTTAACATGCACTTAATCATTTTACCAATCCAAGATAAGACACCTCTTTTTATTTTAAAACAAACTAACTTTTACACAATATAAATGATATAAAATACTTATTTATGTGGATAAAAGAATTTATATGGATAAATAAGTAATATAAAGCTAATAAATTAGAACCCAATAATTAAAGTTCTTCAATAATTTGGGATGTTGCTTATTAAAATACACACTCATATATTGAAAATTAAATACTATAAGGAAAAGAATGTAATCTCGAAATTGATTAACATTATTCAAAGTAAAATTCATCCCCTTTAACACCAAACTAACCGTTTTATGAGATAAATGTAGGACACAGATATGGGACAAATGAATTAGCCTAATCACGACTTAAGAATTTTTTGCAATACATCTAATCAAAATACATTAAAAAAAGATTATTTATAAAATTTTTAACATGGTATTATAATTTTCAACATGGCTTTTCCAAAAAAAAATGCATCACTCTAAGATGGAATCATGTATCTATATGAAAATAAAAATTTCTACAGTACTTAGATTAAAACACAACCAATCAAATAAAAGACATTTGATATAAATAAAAAAGGACTCAGGATATAATAGAATAAAAGAAATAAAATATACAGTTGGTTTAATCAAACAAAGTGAAAGTCTTGAGTGGTAATTAATATACCACTACATTTAAGAATACCAAAAATATATGGCTGGTATAAAAAAACTAAGCATGATAAGCAAAGAACATAGGCTTGAATGGAATGCAGCCACAAAACAAATTAAAACACAACCAATAAAAGAATAAAAACTCATCTTTATATATATTTTAGACATTGGTTGGGTGGGTTGAGTGTTAAGTTTACTATATTACTATGCAGCTCAAGAAAGATGTAAGTCTTAAATAAACCTTCAAACATTGCTTCTTTTAATATGAGATTCATACAATTTATAACCACATACTCTTGATAATTTGAAATGAAATCTTTTACAAGATGAACTCAAAAAAATAATAACAAGACCTACTTGCTAATTGCACCCTTGTTGTAGCTCTTTTTCTCTTTTCCAAACCTTCATTATTTCTCTCTCCTCATCTATTCTTCTTTGTATCCCTCTATTTTTTGTCCTTTTACACCAGCTTCTCTTCTTACTTATGAAAACAAGCTTTTCTAATTTTAAACTTTACTATTATTAAATAATCTTCCTCAAATGCTATGCCATCCTTTGTTTTGCTTCATCTCTAGTTGATTTCTTTCATCAATTAACTTATCTCCTTATTTTCTAATTTTAATTAATTTTTCATGCTAATCAAATCACATTCAATTCAAGTTCTACATTTATTAACCCTAGTTGATCACTTTTTCTTCTCTAGTGTTAACATGATAAATAAATAGAAATAATAATAATTAAAATATATTTCCTAACTTCTAAATATAAATCATGCATAATTATTATTTTAAGAAAAATAACCTTTACCAAATAATTATTCAATTAATTGATTTTTTATTTGCTAAATAATCATATTTAAGACAATAATACTTCAATTGCAGTAGATAATTATTTTTTGGATTTAATTCAAAAATCAAGTCAATAAAACTCAAGAAATCAAATGAATTCTAGATCTAATTCCACACAAACATTTATAATCCCAAACAATACATACTAACTTCATTATGCTAATATCATTTAGATGTTAATGTGTGTGTGTAGTGTTACTAAAATTTTCCACTGATAATCCCCCATTCACTTGATCTAGCCAATCCTGTTTAATGATGCTTTCCTTCATTAATCTCTAAGGGTAGGACCTATCCTACATCAACCTCAAAATAAGTAGGTAGTTAGTATAGGTCATCAAAATATCACTAACGATACATAACTAACTAATACATGTCCATAATGTACAAATTATAACCTACAATTATCATACCTTGTACTTAAACCAACAATGTTACTATTCCATCATAGTATATGTCATAAAACTAAATATCAAAGCAATTATAATCAAATACTAACCATACTAATTAATAGATTTAAAGTTTTATTTTTCTTAGGGTGAAATCAAGATGTAACACAAGATATGGGACAAAAGTGACCATTATAACTCAACCTCTTGCAAGATTTCATATTGATCTTTACATTAAAACAAGATCTAATTTGAATTGTGTGATCAAGGAGAAGAAGGAGCCTAATGTAGATGATGGATCTTCTAAACTTGAAGGAATATTTGATTTATTCTTGGATGAGTATGGTGTAGATACATATGAACATGATTTGTATGCATACTTTTAACAAACTAACCTTGGGACTTATATTATGTGTAAAGAGACATTTGAAGGAGATGAGGTATGTTTCAAACATTCTCATGCTAATAAATGTAACTATATAATTCATGAATATGATGATCATATATTGATGAATCTAATTTACCACCATAATGGTAAAAATTATGTCTTCATGCCTGCCATTAATTATGATGTTTTGGATGATGACACTAATGAGGTGGATAAGATTGACTTATGCCAAAGGTTTGATGTCTTATGTCATGAGGTTGATAAGCTTGGTAATGTTACTCATCCTCTCAATAAGTATACATATAATTTTGTTAATGAATCTAAAAACCATGATGTTGACTATCTTAATAAGCATGGAGAAAATTCTCATGTTATGAATGAAGAATAATGGTAAAAGCTTAATGCCATATGCAAAGAGTTTGACAAGTTGGGTAAGTCTCCTTTTTCTCCAAGAAATTATATATCTAATATCAAGGTTGATAATGAGACTAATGATAATTTTGAGAAGTTTTATATCAAGAATAAAATTGAAGGTCATTCTATTGATCAAGAATCTATTTTCATGAAGAAATTTGATGATGCTAGTGTTCAAGAAGTTGTAAACATGGATAATTAGGTTAAGGAAGAAGTTATTGTACCTTAATAATATGTAAGAGATCCAATTAATGTTGATCTAGATCCAAAGGTATTAGATCATGAATAAAAATAGTTTAACACTCCAAAACATCAATTGAATTCTATCTTAAGAGAGGATAAGGTTGAGAGGACTACCATATACTCTAATCTGCACTTTTTTGGAGAACATCCAATGGATGTGATGGAAATCATAATATTTGAAACCCCAGACAAGGTTCTTATATAATAATAAATATCATCCATAAATGTACCAAATAGTTCACTTGTAGACCTAAAAAGATTCAAAAGTGGTGGGTTTCTTGACCATACACATATGCAAGTGATTGGTGATGAACATGCTCCTCATACTAGACTGACTTTATGGAGTGAAAAAGGTGTAAGAGGGATCATATTTGACCCTAGTTGATTTATAATTTTTTTTTCACCTCAAGAGTGAGGTTTTTAAATAATAGAATAGGTGTGTGCGTGTGTCCTCTTTCAATTGTGTTATGTTTCATAAGTGTTCTAGTGAACACATATATGTTATTTTTTAGTTTGCCTTGTTTTATGTGTTTTCAAAGGAAATTTATATGTCAAACCTAGTGTACATGTGACTCCATATCCCAATGGATAGGATTAGGCAATTGGTCTTGGTATATGAAGCATACCACCCTTGGGAAATCACCAAGAATGTTGACCATTTTGACCGCAAGTCAAAATAGGTCAACCCCTCTATATTAAAAAACTTATATAGGAGTATAATGTAATATTATAAGGTGTATTTAATGTAATATCATATTTTTTTACCTTGTTCATGATATAGTTTAGTCTTTATGTTATTTTGAGTCAGTTAGGGGTAATTTTAGAGTCATATATGCAAATGGTATACTTTTAAGGGGTGTCTGCATGTTCTAGGTTTTTATTCAACATATAAAATTCTAGTACTTATTATTTATATTATTTTATAACTAAATATTGGTAGGTGATAAAAAAAATCAAGAAGACAGGTTCAAAACTATTCTACTCCTTCATTTCCCTTTTAAATATGAAGAACTAGTCAGTTGAGTGAGTTTGCCACCATGAATGAGCATATATAGGTGTTTGGAGAAGATAAATGCATCAAAAGGAAAAATTTACTAGATTAAATCACTTCATGGTTCAAAATTCTCATTTTAAGAAGGAAAATACATTCAAAATGAACCATACGTCTAGAGCAAAGGATGTCAAATTAAAACCATGGGAAATAATTGTTTGGGTTCAAATCTTCAAAAAGATCTTAATCATAAATGCATAACTTCCAAGTGATGATATATCATGTAATTGAATCATATATCTATGGAATATGGGTATTAAATAAGTCAAAATTTCCTAGATCAAATCAATGGTACATATTACTACGTACAAACCAAGATTGATGATCTACATTGAAGACTAGGATCATAGATTAATGGTACATGTTCAATCATGTAATGAAGATCCAAAAATAGACAAAAAATAAATTTATCCTAAGATTAAACACATCAATGAAAAGTTTCACAATCATGGTGACTTACCAAATCAATATTACATGCTTGATCAAGTAGAAGGAGGATCAATGACATGCATTCAATCTTACTAAGGAGACAATGGTGTACATAAATTTAAGGTGTCAAAGAGATAAATTAAAAGTGAGAATGCCAAATTTCATAATATCAAGACCATAGATCAATTATCAATAACTATCATTGAAGGTTAAAGCAAGAAAACTCTTGAAAGGATCAAAAAAGCAAGTTTGATCAAATTTATAGGAGTTGTAAGGTAAAGACACATGTCTAAAGTAAATAACATGATTAGAGGATGCCACATAGAAATACACATTAAATTAAAAGGATTTTATAGACATAGGTATTTATACATGTAAACAAGAGATCAAAATAAGATTATTTATATTGCTATGTAAGCTCAGTCTAAGATCATTTCATATTACAGGGAAGCCATTTTTGGTTTAGGACCAATTCAAGCCTATAGGGAATGGAATGGATAACTTGAGTAGGTAATTTGAAATGCTCACATGTTTTCATATACTCTAAAGAGGAATATAGAGATTTTATTGATGATGAGGAACATTTTGAATTTTTATTTAAAGGGGTTTGTTTACAATTTATCCTCCCTCAATTCAATAATCATTTCTATCCCTAGTTAGTTATGGGACATTCCAAAAGAGCTAAATGATGAAGGAAATTTCTTGAAAAAGTAAGGAGAGTATTATGCCACATTTCATGAAGTTTTATACTTTGGAGGGCCACTTGTCCTATCAAAATTTTCATGGTATATTTCATACTCATTCTCCTACGTGTTTAACATCTTTCTCTCAAAATGACACATGTCTCAGTGACTCTTGGTCTTCATTCTTTCCTCCTCTAAAATTTCATAAGTAGCAACTATTTTGGATCTTTGAAGCTAATACCACATAATGTATGGTGAATCACTACTATAATGACATTGTATTTTACCTTTGAATATTAATTCAAGTCTAGTTTTAAGTTCATGAATAATTTTCTATGTGTGAAAAGTGATGTATGGTGAAGCAAAGTGATAAGCCTCTATCCTTTCTTCCCTTATCCTCTCGTGTTTATGCAAGAGTTACTATTCTATTCAAGTGTGTTATGATTTTTTAAGTGTGTAATTATATTTGGAGTGTGTAATCTTACCTCTAATTCATTCATCTTATGTTTCTTCATGCATCTTGTCTCTATATTCAAACATTGATGTTAGAATGCTTTAGGACGTTAAAGCTAGTTTGTGTGTCTTGTTTCATTATGATAGGAGTATGATGGTTATGTGGAAATAATTTTTGTGTATCACCCCCTTATATTAGGTTTATTTCATGTAAACTTCTAACTTTTTCCCTATAATCAAATAGTTAGCATAGGTGAAAGCACTTCAAGATACATTCAGGGAGCTAGCACTTAAACCTAGAGGCTCACTTTCACTATATGTACACCCACATACCTAGAAGTGTTTCCATATTTCTAAAATATATAAGAGGATTGAATGCCCTTTTCTAGGGTGTAATATTTTTTGATAATAGATTGATAGAATCACCTACAAAGGATCAATAGCCAACTTTCCATTTAAGTTGGTGTATGGTAAGGAAGTAAGATTACCTATTTACCTTGAGTTTCCTACTTTATAACTAATGAAAAAATTGGATTTTTTTGAAAATGAACAAATGGATTTAGAAATGCTATGATTATCAAACTATAATAAGTTCAAAATCAGTCCATGTTAGCCATGGAAACCCACCAAAGACAAGTGAAAAGATCCTTTGACAAGAGAGCTTCTCCAAAAGGTTTTAAAGATGGAGATTTTGTCCTCAAGTGAGATGATGATAGAGATAAAATAGGAAGGTACACAAAGTTTGAATCTCTTTGGAGAATGCCATACACAATTTCTAGCTACAAATCCTAGAATGCCTTCTAACTTATAAAGATGGATGGTAAAGATCTTCCTATCCTAGTTAATGGGATGCATTTGAAGCATTATTATTGAGGAATCTAAGTTCATTTTACATAATTAGTTTTTTTTCCTCGAAGTGTTGTTATAGCACAATAGTTTGCTTATGTTTTATCCAAAATAAGTGCTTTGTTTTCACACTTATTATGTTTAGATTAGTTTCCCTTTTTTGTGTGTTTCCTTCCTTATTTTTCTGGAATAGTTGTCTTTTTGAGTTAAATGGTTCTTGAAATAATGGATCAAATTTGTCATTTTTATAAGTCCAAAAGGCAATTAAATGTTTTGGTCCTCAAGCATAGCAAGCATAATTCCTATCTGAGTCACCAAAATGTTGAAAATTTTGTCATCATGGGTCAAATTATCACCCCTACCATTTGAATCTTTGTACATAATGTAATTTTAACTTATGAGTCAATAAGTTGGTCTTGAAAATTCCTTAAAGTGATTATTGGAAACTAGACTATCATAACATGTCATGAAAGAATGAATAGATCAATTTGATTATGCATTTAAAAAATATAATTGAAAAGCCAACCAAGGTTGAGAATTGCATGAACATGATGTATTTTGTACCAAGGTCATCCCCTTAAAATTTGATGTCTTGACAAGTTTTATATCTCAAGATATAAGCTCCAAAAAT
Source organism: Torreya grandis (assembly GCA_037957365.1). NCBI lineage: Eukaryota > Viridiplantae > Streptophyta > Pinopsida > Cupressales > Taxaceae > Torreya > Torreya grandis. Next base: position 843,694 of record JARHVA010005721.1, read on the forward strand.
GATCTAAAAGTGTGAGACATGCCCATGAATTCAAAATGAAGTCACAATAGATAGCCATTTGGATTTAAAAATACTTAGCAAGTTTTTAGTTAAACATAGGGTCGATAAATGGCATGATCTCAGAATTTGAAAGAAAATATTAATAACGCATAGATAATAGCTTGATTTAGTGGGACCATCAAGATCAACAATGAAAGTTAAACTATGCATATCAAGATCAATAGTGAGCTTGAGGTTAACAACTAATAGGATCTTGAGATTGAACATAGGGATGATAAGTGTCATGATCATAGTGACTTACCGGATCAAAGGTGCATGTTTAATCAAGTAGAAAGAAGATTAATCGAATGCATTCAATCATGTCAAAGAGATCAATGGCATGTATGAGGTTAAAATTCAATGAGCTAGATGGCACATGAGGCTATCATATGGCATAATCATATTCACCAGATGAAACTGACAGTAGGATCCTATAGATAAATGTGGGGCTACCAAGTGGTAGGATCTAGAAAGCATAATGTAGATCAATGGTAATGATGAAGGTCAAAGCTAGGAGTCTCCCAAGGAAATTGATGAAGTAGATTTGATTAGATCTTAGGGGAGTCAAGATAAAGATTTGTCTAAGGTAACAATGGTTAGGATTTAAAATAAAATAAATAGCCCAAGTAGATGCCACATAACTAGACACATCAAATCAAAGATTTTGCCACCCAAGTAGGAAAATGCATAAATGCAAGATCAAAATATAATTTGGGTTACCAAGATTAACCCCTATGGATTAGTAGGATGCCATTGAAGCTCGAAAAAACCTCTCAAAATATCTCAAATGTTTTGGAGTAATGGAAAATTTATGATAGAGAAAGAAGTTAGCATAAGGGAATGATCTTTTAACAATTATGTTTTGAAGGGACAATAGATGAATGGATTCATAGTGACTATTTAATAATATAAAAATCATATCAAAATGATACATGGTGTTATCTACTCATTAATAAAATGGTGAATTTGGAGGTTAAAGAGTGAGTATAGAATATTCAATATAGTTTCAAAGTGTTTGGAGACTTTTCCATTTTGATAGATCATGACTCAGCACCTTCGACAAAGTTATTGTCTTTGAGTGCATTTATAGGTCAGTGATAAGGTCTTGAGATCTATTTGGAGATGATAAATGGTTAATTTTATGAATAAGATCAACGTTAATCGATCAAAAAGTGGTTGGGCCTTATTTATTGATTCCTACTTCCCCTTTTCTATATATCACCCATTTCTTTCCTTTTCAATCTCTCTCAAAAAAATTTCATTTTTTGGAGACAAAGGAATCTTAAGTTTTTTTCATTCCTAAGGTATGAAAATATTTGTACTACAACACCTATTTGATGTAATAAAATACTGAATTCCTCTATTTTCAAGCTAAATTGATGCGTGTTTCATAAATTCATTGATGTGGTTAAGTGAATGTATGATTTACTTTTCCTTTGTCTAAGTTTTATCACCTTCATGAAGTGTATTTTAGCTTTCACAAGTCATTATAAGTTTAATATATAGTTTGTTTATTTGTTTGGAAGTGGAAAACTACCCTTCCATGCTAGATTGATAGCTAGTTCATACATTTTTGTGAAATACTTATCTGAAAGGTATCTAAGAGTGAATGAAGTGATATTTTTAGTTATTAAAAGTGAATGATAGTGTGTGTCTTGTGAAATTATAAGTGTTCAATATATTGGTACATCACCTCCTTTTACATATTTTCATGTATTATTGTTTATTTCTCTCCCTTTTCCAAGGAAGAGATTAGTTTAGGTGATAGATCTAAGGGAAGCAACCCTCTTTAGAGGCTCAACCTCACTATAGGATACCCATAGCCTAAGGTTATTCCCATTTTGTGGCTTAGTTGGAGAGATATTGAAGAAATATCCCCATGGGTACAAGTTAAGACTATAATAGTTCACTCCTAAGATATCCCACCCATGGCATTGGTCTATATAGATAAATAAATGGACCCATCTAAAACACTATTTTTATAAGGATTAATGGTAATTTAAAGGTGAAAAGTCAAATTAAGAGTTAAAAATAATGGTAGAGGGTAGTGTGAGGCATATTTCACCTTTTTAGACCATAAAATATTATTATTTCATCTTGGAAATGTTCCTATAGGTTTGTAATAAATAAGTCATCTAAATGTGCTAGTTAGAAGTTACCTAGTCACCTAAGTAAGATGGAGTTGAGGGTGTGCAATACTTGGGAGGAATATATCATGGTATAACATTTTTTTTTAGACTTTAAATATTCTCACTCACTCATATTATAGGTTTCATTCAATCCATGTATCTATCTGAGTAGTGAGCATTCAAGAGAATAGGCTAATTATCTAATATGCCTACTTAATCAATACAAGAAAAATTTTATTGGCATAGAGGAATATTATGGAGAAAATTAATGATCATGAAACTTATTTAACTACCTCATGAGGTGATAAAACCAATTTATTCTCCACCATGAAGGCTGGAGTAATATTTCAAATCATATTAACATGCAAGAAGGAGGTGGCTACTAAATGTTTTATGGAGGGGGCCTAATTGAACTACTTTAATGATTTATAACTATAATAATGGGAGGTAATTGACCAAGATTGATGTGCACAAGATATTCATTGGGTTAAATTTTACTGCATGATATTTCACCCTTGTGAAGGAATTATTTAGGATCCCCCACTCCCAACCACAATATTGGGACAACCCTAGGCTATGGGTAACCTACGATGGGGCTTAACCTCCAGAGAAGGTCAAATTCTGATGAATCACCCCTTACTAATGTTTTCACATGTAAAATGGTTATAAATGGGAAAATTTATCTTAATAAATCTAAAATGTGATACACCAAAAAAATGGGAAACTCCCATAAGCTTAAACCCACACTAGATCTGTAGAAGACAATGTTATCTCACACAACCTCACAAACCAGATAGTTGAATAAAAATTTCATAGATTAGGTTCAATAAGAATAATAATAGAGACTTGTAATATCTTGAAAAAACCATAAATGAGGTCTAAAAGGAAGGTAATGGATGAGGAATAATATCCTTCATAATTACATCATGCACAACTCATTCAACATAGATCTAAGGCAAGAGATAGGTAAAGAAAGTTTTTTATTTCATCAAGAGGTAGTTTTTTATAAATAATTCATAGGGTTTATCCTAATCAAGGTGAGAATATTTTTCAATATCATAGAGATTCCCCTACTCTTCAAGATCAAAGAGTTGTTGTGAGAGTCTAGAATCCAAGTGAGAGAGATTATACAAATGAGAAAGAAAGGGGTGATATAGGATAAAGGGAGAAGGAATAGGGAGAATTCCATTTGAGATAATTAAATGATATACCAACATATTTAAATGAATACTCCACCATATTTTTATAAAATTAGGGTTAATACATATTAGATAAAATAGCCTTCATTTTCTCCAATAGTCTTCAAGCTCTTCTCATTGGTTGATAAATACACTGGAAGATAAGAGTCTATATTATATATGATGATTCATGATAATGATATGAATAAAAACCTTAAATACTATGAAAATTTATTAAATTATCTAACATCTTTCTCCAACCACCAAATTTCCATCTTGGGACTCTACACCATCTTTCACTTGACTTGCTTATGAGGACAAAATCCTCATATCTTGAATCTTCCAGAGCCATGATTATGTCTATTTTGAGTGGCTATAGTTACCTAATTTTTGAAGCTATGAATATGTCAATAGATGATAAATTTATCCATAATCACATATATAACCTTAATTTAAAATTTGAGCATAGGTCTTACTATAGATTGAAAACCAATCTCATTTATTAGTTTTCATATAACTATAATATCAATAAAAATCCACCAGATGTTTAGTCTTACTTAAATAACTACTAATCCATATTTGATATTTTTATTAGGACATATTTTATGCTTAATTTACACCCTTGGATATATTTATTCAATATCTTTTCAATTTAACTACACAATAGGAAAAACCACATGCTATGGGTCACCTGTGGTGGGGTTGGACCTCTAGATAAGGTCAGCTTCCACTTGATGCTCACCTAGACTAATGCTAAAATAATTATTAATAGGTAAAAGGGTTAAAAATATTATTAGGGTATCATAAGAAAGCTAAAAGGGTGTTACACCAAAGTTAAATTGACACTCATATAAGCTTGAACACATATTGAATCAACATAGAAAAACTATATCTCACACAATCTCATAATCTCACTAGTTGCATAAATATTTCATAGAAGAGGTTAAAAATAGAATAGTAATATATAATTAATAGTTAGCTTGAAAACACATTAAAATAGGAAAGTAAAAGGATAGTAAAATAGGAAGACTCTCCTTCATAAATTCACCATACACAAGCATACTAAGTACTAATTAAAGACAAGAGATAAGCAAATAGTTGATCCTATTACTTCAAAACATAATTATTACAATATTTTTATAGGATTTAACCATATAAAATAAGCACACTTTTTCAAGAGTGTCAATAAGTATCCTTGTCCTATAAAATAATGATAAATTATAATATATTAGAACCCCTTCAATGGGAATGAGACCAGGATATATACGAGAAGAAAGAGAGTGAAATAATGTGGGAACACATCATCAAAGAAGAAACATACCATCCTAGGTCATAAATTGAACCTAAGCTACCAAATTTTACACCTTATCCAATGAAATCCTTACCACCTTTTTGATCAATTAGGACACTACCCATGGCTTATTGAGTGAAATTCCCCAAAGGTTTTGAGGATGCATTGAATGCCCCTAGTTGTAGTTCCCAAAACTAGACCTTTTCTTTGATCCTTCACACCATCTCTTGCTTGAGGAAAAGACTTTGTGCTCATGTTTTTGATAGAAACATGGATTTGTGCATTTTTTAGGTAGCTTCTTATTAAAAAAATGGTCATGTTAAAGGATGAAGACACTTTACATTAATCACATATCTACCCTATTTCTATGTTTAGATCATATGTCTATCCTATAGATGGAAAACAAATCTAAGATTAATGGTATTCATATATATGCCATATTAATATGTACTTATAGACTATCTATCCCCATATTTTGGATTATAATAATTCCAAATAGACCCATTATATATCTAAAATAACTAAGAGTCAATTGTATACACATGTCCTCCTTTAAGAATAATGAACACAATTGTAGAAATAATCCCACCCAATATATTTTTATGAACCAAAGGCTCATATCTAGCCTTAATGGTATTCCTTTATGTTATTTATCACCTTAGATGCATTAGTGTGTCCATTTAATGGTGTTAGATCAAGATTTAATGGTGACAGGATGATTCTGTAAGACCTATTTTTTGTGATCAAAAATGGTTTTTCAACTTCTATCAAAAGTGCTAGGCCCACCTTTATTTTAATTGGCTATCGATATCCAAATTATCTTGTTGACATATTGAATCATATTTCTCCATTTATTTTGATCTATATTATTGAGAGAAAGATATCAATCCTTCCCTTAAATTTTTAACTTTGTTCGAGCTAGTGCCACTTGGTAGTCTCGTATTTGCACTTAAGATCCTATTATCAATCTGCCACTTTACAAACTTATGCCAAATGTTAACCTCTTGGGATCCTTTAATTTTTTAATATTTTCACTTCACTGATATTATTTAGTATGAATTAATTTTAATAATTGGATCCACTTTGGTTTGAAAATAAAATTGATGTTTGCATGAATGTCATTTGACATCCATGCAAACATATTTGACATTCCATAGAATGTCAAATTTAAGATCCAATAGATTTTCATAGTGTCTTAAATTCAAAATATACATGAATTTATTCCATTATTTGACCAAATTTGAAGATTCATATCTTGAATTAAAAAAATAATTTCAGGGACCAACTATGTTGGAGATATTCCTGAGACCAAAAACATTGTGCCCACTTGATTCACTAGTTTTGGGAGATTTTTAAGCACTTTTACAAAATGTTAAAGTGAGATACCTTATGTGAATTTATGATTTATACATTCCTATCATGGTTTAAAATATCTAATCATGAAAACTTAGTGAATTCTATGTGAGGAGCCAACTTTGAACATGCATAAATTTTGTCACACATAGATGCATGGTCTAAAACTTGGCATGTAGCAACTAGGGGCTAAGCTGAAAAAACCCAAATGATAATTTTATTTTGATACTACCAAAATTGAAAGATAAAATTCCATAAATATTCTCACTCAACTCTATTTTATCTCCTTTACAAATTGGCTAAGTATAAAAACTTAATGAAACTGCATGGGAGGACAACTTTGAATCCTTATATCTTCTTTTACACTTCATTACATGACATAAAACCTAGTTCATAGGTTCTTGGGAATAATATGATCAGTCCCATGTGACCAATTCTCCCTAAGTCATCCACATGTGATAATTTTAATGTCATAAAATTTCCTACTCAAAGTTTTTACCACTAGACCCAAAATGTCTAGTTGAACACAATGAAGAACCAAATGGATGCTATGCACTTCCATACTCATTTCAGTCACTTTTGACATCACATATGGTATATTTAACATGTCTATATCATCCATACCATCCATTATTTTCCTTGGAAACATTATTGATAAACTTTTAACATTGTTTGAATCACTCTCTAGAACTCTAGACCTATACTTTAGAAATATACAAGTTACACTTTAAGTGAACTTAAAGTGTTTCAAAATATTTGCGAGTAAAATGTGATCCATGGATAACTCATTTTATCTATAAATTTTTTCCATATTCTCATCCATTAGTAACCTAATCCATTTGGGCATAAGCTTAGTATATGGGCCAAAAATGGCCAACATCTTTGGTGACTTGTAGTTTAGCATGTCTGTTATGCTTGAAAATCTAGTCCATTTTTCCTTCACTAGTCCATTGGGTGTATGGAGTCCCAAGTATTCTCTCAACTAATCATGAAGATAACTCAAGTATATCCCTATATGGAGCCTTTTTTAAAGAAACAAAATTAAAATAAGTAGAATAAAAAAGTGCCCAAAGCACGCATTGAAAAGGAAACACATAGTAGAAAAGAAATGTGCACACGACACTTAGAGGAAAGAATAAAATCTACTCTAATATGTATAATATGTTTTAATGGATACAATGTTATTCAATAACAAATATTTAAATTAATTTCATTGATTAGGATGGGTAATACCTCTACATCCAATTGGGTAAGCTAAAAATAATTATGTGCCTTACATCTATGGATCAAATAAGGACCACTCCACAAGCTATCAAACTTGGTATGGTTGCCTAGTTTTCCCTTATTTGAGTCCCATTTGAGGACTAGGTCCCCTTTTTCAAAGTTATTTGAAGTAGATCTCTTGTCAAAGGCTTTTTTAACCTAAACTTGATGTGATTTCAAAGTTTTCATAATAAGGTATCTAGTTTCTTCCAAATCCATAAGCTCTATCATCCTCACATTCATGGGCTCATCCTCCATCAACTCAAGATGATGGGATAACTCTATTGCAGGAAGCTCAAGGGAGATAGGTAGTTTGGCTTCCCTTCCATACACAAAAACATATGGAGAGTTTTTAATGGTAGTTTTAGCAGTGACTCTATCAACCCATAAGGTTGTCTTGAGCTTGGTGTTCCATGTTCTTTGATTCTCTTCTATGGTCCTCCTGATAATCCTTAACAAATTACTATTTGTAGACTCTACCTATCTATTTCTTTGAGGATATTAGCTAGAATAGGTGTTGAGATAGATGCTTAGCTTGAGATCCCACTCACTTGTATTCACACTAAGGAATACAAATGAATTATTTGAAATTATGGTGGATGGGACACCAAACCTAATCAAAAAGCTATTATAGAAGTCTAAAAATACATCTTCACTATCCTCCTTCAAAGTAATGGATTCTACCCACTTGATGAAGTTGTCAGTTATAGTGAGTAATCATTTATGCCCTACACTTTATGGTGGATTGATCATCCTTATGAAATTTAACTCCCAATATATGAAGGGTTGCTCCACCTGAATAGGATTGAGTGGAAATGCTATTAGCTTTTACTTTCCTATAAAGAGGGCACACTTCTAGCCTTTTCTAACCCATTCATGAGAATTATTGAAAAGATTGGGCCAATAATAACCACCCATAATTACCTTTAATATGGTGGTTCTAGGTGTAAAATGACTTCATATAGGTCCATCATGGAATTTATCCAAGAGCTTAGTCACTTGGTCATCATCTATGCACCTAAGGAGTACCCCATTGAGGTCCTTTCTAAAAATAACACCACCAACTAATGCATTAGGTATATATTAAAGCATAAAATACTTCTTATGGATCTATCCAAACCTTAGGGGCATTCTCCTATTTTCAATAAGTGATCCATATCTTGAAGCCATCTTTTTTTAAGTGGAGGTGCACCTACTTGTGATTTGTCTTGGTTCACCAAAATAGCTTCCTTGTCTTCTTAGAGGTCATTTACCCTATGATCACACACACCCTATCCCTTGACTAATTTGGTGAATTTTATCTCTATGTCATATTTCATGACCTTTATGATCTAGTGTACTCTCTTCTCATTAAAATCCTTGTTAAAGAAGAAGTCCCTAACTCCAGTATGAGACACCATAAGATGGATCATTCTATTAGAGAGCATGGCCCTAAACTTATTGGGGACTCTCAAGGTTGTAATAATTTTCTTCTCAATGAAAGTGTACCTCACCTCATATCCTTTTATCCCTTCAGTAAAAAAGGTAATTAGATACTCTATTCCTTCACCATTCTTTTGCATTATCATAGTTGATATGTTATCAACATTATCAAAGGTGTACAAGATGAAGTCCTTAGGGAAATTGGGATTTATGAGAGATGGGTTTGGACAATGGTCTACTTGATAGACTCCAAAGCTACCTTGCCATCATTATACCAAGAAAATACTTGGATTTTTTTTATCATGGTGGTGATATGTTTGACCAAGTTTACAAAACTAGGTATGAACCTTTTCACAAAGTTAATCTTCTCAAGGAAGATTTAGATCCACCTTTTAAGTTTGCACAAGGATAAGGCTAAGATAACATGTACTATGTTAGGGTAGATGGGTAATCCTTATTTTGATATAATGTGACCTAATATCTTACCTTCATGCATAAAGAACACACATTTCTTGGGATTTAAAGATATCCCATACTCTCTACATATCTATAATATCATCCTTAGATGGTCCATGTACTCTCTATCTTTCTTTGATAAGATTGTGATGTCATCTAAGTAGATCAATACTATTTGATTTAGCATCCCCTGAAAGTCCATTTACATTTATCTTTGAAAGGTTTCACTAGCATTAGATAATCCAAAAGGAATTTTTTGATAAGCAAATGTGTCCCACTTAGTGGTGAAGGTAGTCTTGTACTAGTCTTCCTCTCTCACTAGCACTTGGTTATAACCTGAATATCCATCTAAGAGAGAGAAGCATTATAAACCAATAATTACTTGAAATATTTAATCCATGGATGGTAGAGGGTAATGATCCTTCAAATAGACCATATTAATATCCCTAAAGTCTACACATAGTCTGATCTCCCTATTCTTATTCATGATAGGTACAAGATTAGCTACCCATGAGGAGTGATTAATTGGGAAGATGATCCTAGATTAAATAATCTTGGCCAATTCCTTTCTCATGATATCTTCAATATTGGGTTTTATGGGCCTCTACTTCTTCTTGATATGCTTGGGATTAGCCTCTAAATCTATAGTGTGTTAGGCTAATTTAGGATCAAAGCCCCTCATATTACTATATTTATAAGAAAAGATGTCTACATATTCCTTATAAATATTTATGAAAGCATGATTTTTAGTTTTAGTGCTTACCTTTCCAAGCTTGATGAGCTTTTCTTCAATGATAAGAACTCTCTAATAGTTTTATTCATTAGTTAACATCATTGCTTTATCTTTCCTCATATGGTCCCTATCGTGAAAGAGACCTTCAAGGGTGACTAGCCCTTTAGGAATATTATTGGACCTTAATTGAAAAATCTACCCCTCATACTGATGCTACAATTATCCTTGTTTGATGGAGGATAACTTTTCTTCTTTATTTAAGAAACATGCAATCTATTTGTCATTGTTAAAGACCTACCAATGAGCTTCATTATCTAACATTGATGGTCTTATTACCACTTTGACATGTGGTATCACCTTGTTCCTTTTAAATTCATTGGGGATATGAAAGTGAGCCCCCACAGCTTCTAGCCTTTTAGTATGTTGATTCTTTCCCCTTTAGATTGATTGAATGTCGAAAGTCTCAATGTCCTTAATTAGATCCCACACTCTATGTTTGTAGGACTTCATTAAGGGGTTCTTAGTGGCACTATAATCTCTAACTTGGTGTAAAACCAATTCACTATCCCCATAGACTTTTAATTGCTTAATCCCTCTCTTACTATCCCATTGAAGGCCATGGATAAGACCCTCATATTATATTGCATTATAGGAGTAGATAAATTATAACTTATATGAAGAGAAGTACTTATAATTTTAAGGGGATATTATCATAACACTTTTACCCACCCCATGATTTCTCCTTGAACCATCAAAGAAAAACTTCCATAGATCACTGGGATCTTCTTGAGACCTCATTAGGTATGGCATGTGTTGTCTTTCTTCTTGTAAATTTTAGACACTTAAGTCATTTTATTCAACACCTTATAAGGGATCTACCAACTAGATCTCATTCCATAGTTCATTTAGGAACATGTTTGGTACCTCTTCTAGATAAGTATTTAGCTCTTTCCCTATTTTAAATTCATCCTCATCAATGATGGTGTAATTTATGTTGACATTATCATATCCATAAGTATCTATGTGTAATTTTCAATGGGATCAACTTTGACTAAAATTTTGTCCCCATAACTTATTTTGAATTCCATATATGACCAATTTACTACAAGATAACCTCTTATCTTTATTGTGAACTCTCTGGATAAGCATAGTGTAAAGTGAGGAGGCACGTCCAAGATTAATACATCTTGAATCACTAAGACACTATGACAAGTGTGCAGGGTCATATTGAGGTATTTGATTATGCTATATGGCTTAGTAGAAGAACCATCAAACTACAATACTCCTTTAGACTGGGACTCATATTTTAGACCAAGTTGATCAATTATGACCTTTGTCATTATCAAAGTACTAGCCCCACTTCCCACTAAGCAATTGTAAACTAAGGAGTTGTCAATGATCACTAGAATATAGAAGGTAGGAGGATTGAATTATTTAATTGATTTACCTTCATTTGGTCCTTTGGCTACATTGGTGAGAACTTCATACACCTTGATTGGTGGCTTGTTTGTAATTGTTTTAAAATTAAATTTGGACAAACCTTCTTGAAGAATGTCCACTTGACCAGCATAGAGATCATATCTCATAATGACACACTCACATTAGATTTATTCATTTGTTTCATAATGTTTATGGGTGAACCACCAACCTTTGTTTGTGCTTTAGGAGCCACCACTATTATTTATTGCACTTGTGAGCCTTATGGCATATAACTATTCCCTTGATTCTAATTCTTTTGAAGTACTAAAACCTTTGGAGTGATAATAAGTTCATTTAGCTTTTTTAGTGAAGGATTAATAGTAGGAATCTCTTTGACTACTTATTTATTACCATCCATGTTCCTTATTTTAAATATTATATTTTTTCCACTAGTATGTAGGATTGGATAGAACTAGTTTACTAGTTGGATGCATAACATCCTTCCTTATCATAATTGACCATGGTGGCATCTAACTAGTTTTGTCCCTAATTAGACCCTTGACCTGGTGGAGGCTCTGGTGTCCATAAAATTTCACACCAAAATTTTTAGGATATGCTTATTTAAAATTTTACATTTTGTCTTATGTGAGTTAGTTGTCCTTTTCTCTAATTGCTTCAAATTGCTCAATAAGGTTGAAAACATCTACTTAAATCTAATACTAAAAAGACCCATTTACTCATCTCCCCCAAAATATCAAAGAAGCTAAAGTGTTTTGGCTCATCTCCAATGCAAATTAGGTTCTCCAAACTACTGTACTTATGTAAAAGTAAGTAGAGTTGTCCCATAAACCTGAATTACACTATCTAGTTCAAATCAAATTTATCAAGTGGATTTAATTAGATGTTGAATCAAAGTAAAGTAGTCCCAAAAGCCCACCTAAAACTACCCAAATTAAATTAGGTTTTTGGAGTTGTACTTGCATAAGGCCACAAGTAAAAGTAGTGGAGGATTCCTAAACTGAACTACTCATCGACCTAGACCAATGCAGGTTTGTGATAACACTTAACTTTAAATACCAAAATCAAGAAAAGTAGCCCAATAAACACAACCAATAGACAATGACTTCATGTTTCTTTCCAACATTTCCCCAAATCATCATTAATACATTAGCATATATAAAATTAGAAAAAACCACCTCAGTTTCCACCTATCATCCAAGTTGTTCGATCAAATTATCACACTTGCAAACCCTAATCTACATGATTTGAGCTTTTAGATCATATTTAATAAAATTCACTTTGACCCATTTCCACTAAATGTAGGTAGATATTTTCCTTATGATTTTCATAGCTTTGATTTATCATTTTCTCTATTTTTATCTCTACTATTTTGTTTCTCCACTATAGTTGTTTTTAATTTCATGACTTGTTTCATTTGGTTTTGCCTTTTATTTTCAAGCATGATTAGGTTTTGTAAACCCTATGTTTATGATTTTAATTATCTATCTTGTTAATCACTTTCAAAATCCTTCAAAAATCAAACTTCTTATAGAAAACCCTAGTAGCTAAACCTAATTTCTCCCATTTAAATTTCCCAATGTTCATTACTTACTCAGATTCACATCCTCAAGTTACTACCCTTGGAAACCCTGACCCTCAAAGAACTAGCTTGCTTAGACTTGTAACTATTCTCTACTTTAGGTTTTCTTAACCTAGTTATTCTCTTCATCAAACCCAAAGTCTTGAGTCTAGATAAACCCACAAAACACTAAATAACTACCTGGATTCCTTTCTCAAAGTTACCTACTTAGGTTTTCTTATCCAAGTAACTTGATAATATAAGCCTAAAGTCATAAGCCAAGAAAAACCCAAAGTTGTCTATACATATTCCTTGTGAACTACCTAGACTTCTAGATGCTTAAGACTTGGGAATTATCCAAACCAACCCAGGGTTGTAAGACCCTATTACTTAAATATGAGTTACTTAAGGATTTAAAAGACTTTTTTTCTACTTATAACCTAAAGCTTGTTGAGAAATACTGTAAGAACAAGAAGTTGACTTTTCTCAATATTTTTACATTAGTTTTCATAATTACTAAGTGTTTCAAAATAAATTATCAAGTTATTTAGAGTAAGTTAGAGCTAATGCCTAGATCCAAAGGATCAAGAAGCTCATAAGAGGAAATAGTTGAATTAGAAGAGCAATCAACACAAATAAAAGAAGTTATAGAGTTAACACTTGAGGATATTCTAGATAAAAGTAAGAAAATAAAAGTAAAATCTAAGAGATATAAGTCACGAGAGCTGAAGATGAAGTATGAATATAAGGGATACCTAATTGATTCATCCATCACTTATAATCTAATATAGATAAGTGATATAGACATGGGGCATGTGTTTATGACTATATTACTAGAGAGATCAAAATTCATAATCAAGACTCCACTAATATAGGCCAGGCCAAATTATAGGATTATACAAGCTATAGCTTTCTTAATATCATCTCATCTTCTAGAGTTTGTGTTAACATGTGCTAAGTATTATGATTTTCTAACTAGGACTATAATAGATGATGTTGGTAATGTATTCATAAGATTAGATGTTCAATATATTAACTACTACCTAAAGATTCCAAAATCTTCAAAGGTAATTGATATATCTATGGAAAAGGCTAATAGGTAATGGGAGATAAAAATAGAAGAATGCATCAAGATAAGGAATACAAGTTATCTGAAGAAAGTGAAACAAGCATTAAAATTTCCTAAGAAAATAGTAAGATTATACTTTGTTTAGGAAGTGGATGACATTACTCAAATGCTATACAAAATCAATGGTGAGAAAAATGCCATTTATTTCTCAACTTAGATGTATGCATATATTAGAACCATTGATGTGACTAGGAGCTCTATTATGAGTGAATGGGTAAGGATGATTAGTGATAACATGGACCAAAAATTAAGTAATGTGTTGTAGACTTTTGATTTAAAAATTACTTATTATTTGGTGCACACAGTAGCTTCAAGTGGAGCCTTTTCAAGGCTAAGAACACAAGGCACACTAACATATGTGCCAATATATGAGTATTATATTTAGCTGGTCCTTTCAGAGTACTTCAAACATTATATTATAGTAAATTATGGATTATTTTAAGAAATCATTTTCAAATTAAATGTGGCTCTAAAACATAGAACAATATCAAATGAAACATGGGATATAGTTTCACAATATGTTTACATTTTCATTCAATTCCTTAACTTTACATATATCAAAGATGGGTGTTTCTCAAGTACACCTATCAAATTACCTAGATACCCAAGTGACAAGTGGATTCTCAAGGAATTATACAAGTATATTATTAAATTAAATGACTTATAATCAAAATATCACTAGCCAATTATCAACTTTCCCATTGTTATTGGTCACTACCATTGCTCGAGCATTTACAAATCCAAGAATGTGTAGAAATAAATGTACCATCATTACATCCAAACACATTTTGAGTCCAAATGAAATTTTTATTATAGAGGGGTGGCTAAAAATATATTTTCTCTAGAATACATGCATATTATAGCACTAGAGGATTTTTGGACTAATTTCAAAGATGAATTTGATGTAAAAAGGGAAAATAGTAGATTGATTGTGGAGAAAATTCATACTTTTGATTTGACCACCATCCTTGAGGATATGGAAGATGATTGGGTTATCACTAGTGATGATTTTAATGAAGCAAGGTGGGATAATGTTCCAATTTGAGTAATAATTTTTTGCAAAGATCATGATAATACTATTCCTGACATAACTTCAAATGTTTTGAAAATGACTTCTACCTAGCTTCTTAACAAAGGCTAAAGCATAAAGGAGTTGATGAAGGATACCACTCATGTTAGTCAAAAGAGGAAAGAAATATCACAAGGATAAATTAGCCAAGTTCCCATGAAGAATATAAAACTAAAAATAAATGTTGATGATACCTATTATATGGTAAAAGATAAAGAGCCAATTTAGCTAATTATTTCTACACTGCCATTAGTCCCTTCTACTGATACTACTATTCCTATTTTTTCCACCATTAATTCCATTCCTACTTCTACTACACCTATCATAGATCTATAAGTACTCATGCAACCCCCTAAGTCTTATGGATATAAATAAATACATTCAAAAGGAAACTCTTCCTCCTCCATCTTCTCCACCTCCCCCTCATTCAATAGATCAACCTACCATGGAGAATGTAATAGAAAAAGTAATTTTTTGAGAAGAGAATTCATCTCAAGTAGAACCAAAAGAAAAACAAAAGGAAGAAATGTATCCTAATAAGGAGAAGGAAGAATTAGTTTATTAAAAGGTGAAATAAGTTGAAACAAGAAAAGAAGCTAAGAAATAAAAAGAGACAAAGATAGTGACAAAGAAAAATATTGAGAAGCCCAAGCAGAAGGAGTTAGTACTTGATAAAGTGGTAGAAAAAGAAAAGAAAGATGATAAGTAAAATGAAGGAATAATTGATAAGAAGTCTTAAAAGGATTCATACAAATTTTTTTAGAAAGAGGCAGAGGCCCAGGAGGTTCTTTCTCAAGAGATAGTGATGAGGAAAAACCAACAATAGATGGTAGCTCATTTAGATACCTTTGATAATATATATTTCTCATCTTGGCTGGAATAATAAATAACTTTAGAGTCAAAATAAGTGATTAATCTTGAGGAGATAGATTTAAAATTGTATAAAAGTCTAGATAAGAAAGGAAATAAGCCCAAGTCAGCAAAAGTAACTTTAAAGTTGATAATTGAATCTTCAGGGAAAAAGTTTGCAAAGATAGTAGTTTTACCATAGGGGATGAGTAAAGGAGAAGTCATTGAGAGTGACTTGGAAATTTAAAAGATACCTCATGGAGAAGTTACCATTAAGGGATTAAACAATATGCTTAGAATTTGATAAATACTCTCTTTAAGAATCTAGATGAAGAAAAGGCTACCAAAGCCAAGTTGAAGGAACAAAATGCAAAATTATGTGAAATAATAGCCAAAGTTACTAGATCAGTTCCATAATAAACTTTTATTTCATGATATTTAATTTTCCAACAATTAATTATAGAATTGGAAGAGATTGGAAATAAAGCAAAGGTTGTTAACAAATGGATAGAGATGATGCAAAAAACTACTCAAAAGCTCTTCCCTAGTGTTACAGATTCCCATGCTAATATTTTGAAGAAATTGGTAGAAGTTAAGATAGTGATGAAAGATATTGAGCTTGAAAATGGCATTTATGAGTTATAATAGGAAAGTATACAAACAATAGGTAATTTTAATGAGAAAATTATGATTTAGGAAAATATTGATCTTAATGGATCAGTAAGGAAGATAAAGCAAGAAGAGTACCAACTATCTTTTTGTGTGCATATTCTACAAGTAATGAGTGAAGAAATGAATATTTTGGAAGAGGAAGCACATGATTCAAAGATGAATCCAGAGGATTTACTTTTTGGTCTTGCTAATATCTAGTCTACCAATGTTCTAAGAACATATAAGCATCTATATGAATAATGCAAGAAAGTAATAGATAAATCTACAATTCCTTTCACAGCCAAGTCTATTAAGGAGTTAATCAAATATCAATAGGAAATAAAAAGACTTGAGCTAAGAATTAAAATTATAAAAGATCATATTAGAAGATTATAAAATGAAATGCTCTGATTAGAGACAAAAATATAATCATTAGCTAAATATGATGATGAAACAATACATATGATGATGCCTCAACACATCAAGTATAGGGAGAAATGTATATCTAAGGTTCATGAAGTGGACTAATTATTGTTGATCATCTTTCCAATATTTTTTTTCCTTCTTCCTATCTCATTTCATCCTATCCATTGTATTCATAAAGTAAATTTATTAAAATAAATTAATTTTAAATAAATACATTTATTAGAGTTACTTGATGAACCTATATTACTTTGTAAAATTTTAAAACTCAAGTAACTTAGTTGAAATGCCATTACTTAAAGTTATCTTGTAAAAGTAAATTAATTCAGTGAATTTTGTGATACATGAAAAGTATATTTATTCAATCTAAACAATGAGACTAGGAAGTGCTACATGTCACTATCCACTACATGCTACATAGGAGAATTTTAAGGAGGACACCACTCAATAATTTCTAATTTTAATGAAGCACATGGGTATTGAAGAACTTATTTCCTATTTGAATTTGGTATCTAAAATTGTATAAATATAATTGTAGGCATACATCTATGGGGATGATAATTTTATCAATCAATTAATTTTAACCATTATATAGGAAAGTTTAAGCAATCTAAGACTTTATGTTTAGATATTTGGTCATTTTTGTATGAATTTTGTTGAAAGTGAATAAGAAGGAAATTGGTTTTCTGGAGAAATTTGTGTCTAAGGGAATCATTATATACATTCTATGATGATGAAATGGTAATATTTGTTTTATCTATTAATCTAAAATGAATTCATTGCTTTCTTGGTCATTTTCTAAAAATATTATCACACTTATATGTTTATCTATTTGCATGTATACAATAAACTCTACAAAACTATTTATTATGAAGTGCATTTCTCTAAATTCTCTCTTTTATCAAGTATTATAGTTATTTATTTACTCTCTAGTTTATTTTAAACTCCTTTCACATTCCTAGAACTAGATACTTACTTTCTACAAAATCTCTTTGTTATGTCTCATGAACAAAGTGATTAAAGTAATACCCCGAATTAGAATAACTTATACATAGTTTGTATACTCTATGAATAATTGTAAGATATAGGTAATTATAAATAGATAGAAATAAATGTATAAGAGATTCATCATTAAATTAAGGGGATTTAATCCCATGACTACCTAGGTAATTTTGACTTCCTTCAAAATATCTAGGTAATAGTTTCTAGTGACTCTGTTGAGGATCAAAGAATTAAACCTCTAGATCTTAAAAATAGAATATTCCTTCAAGTTGAGTTAGACATAGTTAATGATTAGTTTCCCATAATTTTTGTGTGCTCCAAACCATTTCCCTTAAGGATTGCATGCTGAGTCAATTACACACTTTTGAGGAAAATGTGGCACTGTTGTAGTTAACTTCACTTTCCAAATAAATATACATCACTTTTGATAGATGTGATGCATGTCTTTTTATTTAAAATTTTTGTTTGCCTTGAATATTTTTCATTAATATTAGCCACCATCCAAGTCTTTATCTATAAATATAATTTCTAAACATAATCCTCAAAATCACTTTTGTGTCTCAAACTTGTTGGAAATATTGTCATTGATGTCAAAGGTCTAGTATTATTGGTGATAAAGGCCCCATTGCATTTAATATTGTTTATCTTGGCTAATGTGAGTTAATATTTATTTAATATTAATGAATATATTTTTGGTTGCATATGAGATAAAAGAAGGGCCCATGGAGAAGTCAAAGAGCCATAGGGTAAAGACAAAAGAAGGATGGGATGCATTTTCCCATGAAGAGTCATCTTGGGGAATACCAAGAGTCACCAAGTGAAGACAAAAGAGTAAGGGCTCAATTTCTAATGAAGGGACACTTTGAGGAATATGAAGAGTCACCAAAGATAAGGACAAAAGTGGGAAGGACGTTTTTGGTCATGAAGGGTCACCACATGACTTTTTAAAGGCTTGGATATGAAGGGTCATCCAAGATTGGCACCATTTTCCATGAGGATTGAAGAGTCACAAAGGGGGAAGGCCAAAGATCATTTGGAAAGATATAAATAAAGGATTAAGAATCCATTTTTAATATGAGAGATAGAGGTTGATTTGATATTGTAATATCTAGCTTAGAAGAGCAATTGTGAGAGATGAATATGATTTGTATTTGTTATATCTATCTTAGAAGAGTAAAGGTGAGAGAGAGGAAGGAGATTTTGTATTGATCTATCATTTGTTGAGATAGCAACATTGAGAGATAGGTGTGTGGTATACACAAAGGGGTTGGTGCTCCTATGGGTTGATGCTCATGAATTGTTGCTGGGTTGGTGCTCAGAAAAGGGATTGGTGCTCCTATGGGTTGGTGCTCATAAATTGATGCTGGGTTGGTGCTTGGCAAAGGGGTTGGTGCTCCTATCGGTTGGTGCTCATGAATAGTAGCTGGGTTGGTACTCAACAAAGGGGTTTAAAGCTCTTATGGGTTGGTGCTCACAAATTGTAGTTGGGGTTGGTACTTGGTAAAGGGGTATGGTGCTTCTATGGGTTTGTCCTCATGAATATACTTTAGATTGTTCTCTATGGTTTTTCCCACATTGTGTTTCCATGTTATATCTGGTGTCTCTATCTATCTTGTGTGATGTTTATTGTTTTAGTTTTATTCAATATCTTGAATGTTTGATTAAGTGAAATTTGATAAAGGGAAAGTTTTATAAGATATATAATATACTGATTCACCCCCCTCTTAGTATATTCCATACTTAACAATTGGTATTAGAGCAGGTTCCTTTTTGAAAAGTTTTATAGCTTGAAGGTAGATTGAGAAAGCACGATGGCTGGGTCATAGGAAGGATTTTATACAAATAAGGCACCTTTGTTTGATGGGATGAATTATACTTTTTAGAGCATGAGAATGAAGGTTTATTTAATGGCCCTTGGATTCAACATATGGAAATCAGTGGTGGAGAAATATGAAGAGCCACAGACATCTACAATTACTCCAATAGATAAGAAGGAAAGTGAATGTAATGCTAAAGCTTTAAATGCTATTTTATGTGGTTTATGTGAATCTAAATTTGTTAAAGTTATGTAATGTAAATTTTCTCATGAAACTTGGGTAAAACTTGAGTGTATTTACAAAGGTGATGGAAAGGTTCAGCAAGCTAAGTTTCAAACTTTTAGAAGGTAGTTTGAAAGTTTGAAGATGAAAGAAGAAGAAGATATAGCAAGTTATCTTTTGTGAGTTGATCAAGTCATAAATCAGATTTAAGGTCTTGGAGAAATGTTGGATGAGTCAACGGTGGTGCAAAATGTTTTGAGATCTCTACCAATGAGATATGATGCAAAGGTTTTGGCAATTGAGGAGATGAAGAATTTATCCAAGCTAAAGATGGATGAGCTTCATGGTATTCTCACGGCATATGAGATGAGGACAAAACAAGATAAACCCTCAAAGAGAGAAGCGGCTATCAAGACATCAAAGAAGGAGAAAGCTAAGATTAAAGAAGGAGAAAGCTAAGTTTCAAGAATCAAGTGATAGTTCCAGTGATGATGAAGATGACAATGGAGCACTTTTCATTCACAAGCTGAAAAGAGGAATAGGTAAATATCAAGGAAAATTACCTTTTAAATGTTTTAATTGTGGAAAGATTGGACATTTTTCAGCTAGATGCCTAGATAAAGTTAAAGATGATGAAGAATAAAATCCTACATACAAGAATAATTTCAAAGGCAAATCTAAGAAGGGATTTGAGAAGAAGAGCCTCTATTTTAAAGATCCTAGCTCAAGTGAAGATAGTGGATTTAGTGATTCAAAATAAGAAGAGATTCTATTCATGGCCATACATGAAGGTGATCAAGAAGAAGAGGAGGAAGCTGAAGTGAATATGGAAGGAGAGCTCGTTTGTGCTTAGAAGAGTTAAAAGTTGTTCATAAGAAGAATCTAAGATTAAAGCACTAGATCGAGAAAAATGAACAAGAGTCAAAGGAAATGATTGAAGATCTACAAGCACACTTTGAAGAAGCCAAGAAGAATGAAGAATATCTCACAACACAGTTAGAAATAGCAAGAAAATATTGTGAAAGGTATGTAATTGAAATTGCCTCTTTAAAAGAAGATATTAAGAAAGCAGTCAGTGATAAAGTAGTCAGTGATTCAAAATTTGAAGATAGCACTAACATGTTGAATAAGATATTGGAAAGTCAAAAAGCATATTCAGATAAGATAGGGATCAATTTTGAAAAGAAAAAGAGCTATGCTGAAGCTCTTACACAAGAGGTAACAAAAATGGGAGAAGTGAAGAATATAGAGAACATTCCAAATAGAGAAGGCTGGAAGGAACA